>JAQFVV010006694.1:227962-342765 GCA_028023455.1 Epiperipatus broadwayi | reverse complement strand
TTCTAATTATTTTTGAGTATTAACACTTCTTGGGCTTTGGATGCTCATCCATGTCAATAGCTTTAGGTTACTTGAAATCAGTCATTTTTTGAGCTACGGTGATAATTTTATACTTGTTTGAAACTTAGAAAAAGTCATGTAAGATGCTGCCCTCTCTTGAATTATTTTACAAGTAAAAATCCATAATAGGGATGTTTTAAGTCTAACAAAAGGAGGAGGCCATCCATTCTCAATGCCGATTGGCTGATGATTATTTGGTCAAAAAAAGACCACCGATAAATAATTTTTGATTGGCAAGTGATTATTTGGTCAAAAAAAGACTGCTGAAAGTAAAAATATATGTTTTAGAGTGTTTTTATTATTATTTTTTGTACATATTATAAATTATTTTCATAAAATATGCTGAAAATATAATTATTTTACAAAAGTAGTAATATTTTATTAAAAAATTGTATACTTTTACACGAACGTAAATTAAAAAAGCAACCAGTGAGTAGCAACAATTTTGATATCTGTCAAAAGTTTAGATTACCCCAAGCTGTTTATTTGACTTTCTGACAAAAATTAATGTTTAGAATATTTTTCTGGCATTTATTTACATACTATAATGTATTTTGGTAAAATATGTTGAAAATATTTACTAAAAAATTCTTAACTTTTATAATAATGTAAATTGAGGAGGGAAATCAATGACGTTGCTAAGATTTTTCATTTTATTTTTTTTTGCTATCAAATATTTTTATAATTATAAATAAAAATTTATTTTTTAAAAAACTTTCATTTACTTTCATAATATGACAAATTATTAATATACTTTTTACAAATAAAACTAAAATGAATATAATATTAAAAGATGAATATATTTTTATTGTTGATTCTGTAATTGAACAATCAAAAGTTGAGAGTTTTACCTCACTCAACCAACTGGAATTTTCATCATGGAAAAGGTTAATATGAAGTAAATATAAAGGTTTCATGAGAATTAATATGCAGTAGGAAATAGTGGAAGTAAAGTGTGAAGAGAAATATCTTCACACTCTTAATATGAGATGCTTTAGATTGGCCTATATACATAGAAAGTGGATTTAAAGACAAAATGGTTAATCTTATCTTTTCTAAAGTCTCTATCTTGTCTCTTAGTTTGAGAGTTTTCTCAATACTCAATGGGAATTGTTGAAATATTATAAAAACAGTACAACACTTGTGTTAGAATAAAAAATCATTACTGTCTACATTATATACTATCTCTGTGCTAACAAATAAAATTAAATATTACATAAAATAAAAGTATTTATTTATTACATTTTTTAATTATTTTTGTGCCCAATTTTTGGGTTTCATTCTGCTCACCCATACCCTTTCAGTAGAGAGTATGAAAAATATTTTTTTAAGAGAACTTTCATGAACTACATACAGTGCATTTTTGAAATTCCAAGAGTATTTCATTAAAATTGGATAAAATTCAGAAAAATGCAATCAAGCACATATATGTAGGATTTAAATTTTTCCCAATTTAACATGTTACATTTTCAAAACTTTTTAGGGAGATGTTTATTTCTTAGTTTTATTTCTGAAAGCAAACTATTTATTGCCAAAGAAAAGAAATATAGAATTTTTTAATATTATAGACAGTATCCAATTCTGACATGATCAGATATTACAAGCTTTTTAAATTAAACTAATAAAGTTAGAATGGGGAAAGGATTGTATTTAGTTTTCCTGTTTGTTTTACAATAACAGGAATTGATTTATTCAAATTTTTATTTATTTATTAAGTGATAATATAAAAATTCTAAACAGTGCTTTTTAAAAAATAATAATGTGTATAGTCTAATTTGTTGGGAGTTAATTGAAAAAGAAAGGGAAAACAATAAAAGAAGTTAAATAATTCATTTTGTTCTTTCTCTTTAGTAATTTTATTTAAAATAGGCAAAACTCACTATATGTATTTCCACAGACAGCAAGCTAGAGTAATCAATGGATGCCAAAAGGCTTGTGCATAAAATCCCCATCTATTGCCTACTCATACAATTTCCCCAGACTAGTTTCTGGCTTGTGGCCTTCATCAGTGAGGAGCCTTGGATCTGAGAGCACTGCACTTAGATCTTAGGATCTAATGCAACCCTCCAGCAACTACCTTTTATCTCCAATTAACTACAAAACTATGAGTCTTAAACTGAAAACACCTTAATGTTTTGAATCCAAGCCCATTAGCTTATATAGTCATATTGGTCTGAACCCAGTTCAGTACCCATACATTTTGGTGTCTTTGGTTCTTTAATAATCATAGTTTTTTTTACTAATTTTAATTTTGGAAAAAAGTACTAAAAGAAAAATTTTTTCTCTTCAGTAAATTATTAAAAAGTTTTAATTTTATCTTTTAAAAGTTGATAAGAGAGATAAATAGGAAAACTTTTATTTTAATCAGATTTTTTAAAGCAAAAGAATTAAGTTTTAACATTTTTATAAGAAATTTTGTTTTAATTGATTAAACTTGTTTACATTTTATCTCTCTCCAAAACAAGAAGCAATGTTGTTCAAATCAAAGGATAATTAAAAGTTACTTTTATTTGTGGGAGAAGATAAAACAATTATAGTGGATTTTTTTTTATAATTGGATTATTTTTATTAACATATGGTTGAATTTTTATCTTATAATTGGATTTTTTTAATTAAAAAATGAAAGACTAAAATTTTGTAAAGTACAGACTCAATTAGTCAGAGTTTAATGGGATCCTAGTTTCAGTAAGATATAATTGTATGGATACATGATTGTTCCAACAATTAATATGGGAATCAGTTAAAGCAATGGACCTAAGTGTCTTGAGAACAACAGTTATTCTTGATTTACCTGTTGAAGAATACAGAAGCAAAAATTCAGCTGTGAAGATCATAGTAAAAAAATAGTTTTGTACTCTAAAATTAAGATTTATCTCACAAGTAAAACATGATTTTAAATGGATTTAATAAAAACCATATGCAAAATTTTAGCTAAAAGCTAAACATCTCACCATGTAACCTATTAATTAAAGGAAATGTAAAAGAAGAATTTTCCTAAAGTAATTTTTAACAACTCTTGTGTTTATCTAAATGCATGACTGTCTCATTCTGGGTATTAGCCTGACTTAAAAATTAGTAGATTGGAAAAAATCTTTCCATATATTATACTGACCTGAAAATTAATAAATTTCTGAAGATGATTAAATTTATTATGTGTAAATTATTATATTAGAAAGATGAAGAAATTCTGCCTGAAAGTATTCTATTATAAAAGAAGATAAATTTAACTCTGTACATTACCCTGAAAAAATGTTTTAATGCAGAACATAAAAAAAGAAAACTGACACAGAAAAACCTGAAAATTATAAATATCAAAGAACTCAAAAGAAAAACAAAACAATGGCAATGTAAGATATTGTAAGGCACAGATTAAATATACATTTTAGATATTTTTTTAAAACATATTAATTAATGAAAATAAATAATGTTAATATTTTTTATTGAAACATTTTTTTTCATTATCTTATTTTCCGTCCAAAATTCAATTTTATAGGAACTTTACATTTTCATAAGAAAAAGTAAAGAGGGTTTAAGCTAATTTAAATTTTTTCTCTTTGAAATGTTATTTTGAAGTTTAACTACTGAAGGGGGGAGGTAATTTTATTTAAAGTTAAGGTTAGTTAATTAAATTAGTAAGAGCCAACAGGAAGTGAATATAATTTTTTGTTGATAAAATATATTTGTTTGCATTGACATATTATCATACATTTGTTCTCAATTTTTTAAATGTATTAGTTATTTTTTAAAATTATTATGTAATTAGAGGGATGTGAACTTACAATTTTTCAGTTTATATTCATCCTCCCACTCTATCTCAAGCAACCAGTACACATGACCACATGCATTTGAAAATATAAATAATCCCAATAAGCATTTTCTGTGAAAAAGCAGAACTCATTGAGCCAGATTATAATCTTCCACACATATATACAATCCAGTATTTGGTTTATATTAAGATAACAGTTTCTTAAACTTTAATATTCTCACTCCAACTATTCTGCCATCAATTTCAGCAAAAAACTAACAATGGAATGTTCAAAGGCCTTATTGGATTTGTAATCATACACATATAGGCATTACATCAATTACATCATGGCATAAGTTCAGAAATCACTCTCCTGTTAATAACTATGGATACACATTAGTCTGATAGTAACAGCAGTTAGATTGACATAACTACATGGATATAACTATAATATTAAACCCACTAAAGGCTTTGATTGTTCTATCATTAGTTTTTTAATGAAATAGCCAGATGAATAGTTGGAAGAGTGAAAAGATTAAAATCTGTTCATTAAAGTTTGAGGAATTACTTTCTTAATATAAACCCAAGCAGTGATTGTATGTAAATGTAAAAGATTATGATCTGGCCTAACTGATGAGTGCTAGTTCTGGAGAATATATATATATATATATATATATATATATATATATATATATATATATATATCGCTCTCTCTCGATCTGTATGTATATATATATATATATATACAGAGAGAGAGAGAGCGAGAAAGAGAGAGATCTCTAAGTTTTTCAGATTTGTGTGATCAAGTGTATTGGTTGCTTGAGGTAGAGTGAAGGACAAATATAAACTAAAAAATTCCTACAAACAAATTCCTCTATTTACATATATAACAAATGAATTTAGAATACATTCAGTATAAGTAAGTTAAATAATTATTAAAAATAGTTGTGTTAATGTCTTTATTCCTCCAGAAAACTGTTCTATAAATAGGCAGTGTGGGTGACTGAATTTTATTTTAGATTAGTATTTTAAAGGATTAGTAAACTATCCCAACATGCATATTTCAATTAAAATAGTTTAAACATATTCATGTATACTTTCTCTCATTCATAGTTACAGTCTCTAGAGTCTTTGTTTCCCAAACTAGTCAATAAACAATGATAATTAGTTTGTATAGATGTAGGGATGCACGTTTGTGTTTGGACATATAGATGCAGTCCTGGATGCATCTTTAAAATCATTTCACTGCATTTTATATTTTTAGAGAAAATTAATTTATAGCTGTCCTGTTTTCTAATGGTACTCAATAGCTAGAGCATTGATGATGTGTATGATGATCCTGGAATTATTTATTACAATAGCTACTTTAGTGCTTAAGTATGTGCATCTAGATGATTGTTGTATATCATGCTCTAAATTTGGCATTGACTAGTTATTTATTTTTAATCCAGTCACAAAAGATGACTGTTGATTATTCTTACGTAAGGCTAGTGATGTTGCTTATATGTATAATTGTTATAACTACTTATATTATGCTGATTCTCTCTTGCTCATACTTATTATATATGTATTTATTTATATATTTATTCATTCTGTATTTCTATTTCTATTTATTTATTTTATATTTGTTCATTGACTATTTGTCAATTCATTGTTTTGATATTCATTTGATTTATTTATTGGATATGATGATATTTTCTCATCTTCCATATTATTTTCTACATCTAAATTGTTACAATATATAGAGTATTTTAGAAATTTCAAGAACATTATATTAAAATTGGATAAAATTAGAAAAGAATCCAATCAAACACACATATGTAAGATTTAACACCCCCCAATTTAACATGTTACATTTTCAAAATTTTTTAAAGTAGATGTTTCTTTCTAAGTTTTATTTCTAAAAGCAGATTATTTATTGCCAAAGAAAGAAAGGATTACAAGATGCAATAACAAAAAATTGTGTTATTAATAATAATTTTTATTAGTCATTCATTAGAAAAGAAATTACTCAATAATTAATAATATTTCTGTAGTGTAATTTTCATGACATTACTCTCACATAATGTAGAGATTGGTTTCTATTCACATTTAACATCACGTGGTGAGATGTAATCATAAACCTATGACCAAAGACATATAAAAAATGCACTAACCCCAAGATGTACATTTTATGCTGAAACAGCAATCATCAGTTGGTCCAGACAATAAACTTTTGCACAAATTTTATCTTTATTCAGTGTGTGTATATATATATAGCAAATTGCTGCAGTTTAACTGATAAATATCATGTTTGCTGCTCTCATAAATTTGACACAAATCACTTAATGAAAACATATTAATAATTTTTATTAAGTTAGATTAAAAATTATTTAATAATGAATAATATTTCTGTAGTATAATTTTTATGACACCAATCATATTCAAAATAGGGACTGGCTTCTATCCACTTTTAGCATCTTGTGGAGGATGTAATTATAACATATGACCAATGACATATAAAAAAGTTGTGTGATCATCAAGAAGACTTCATGCTGAGCCAGTACTCATCAATTGGCCCAGACCACAATCTCTTACACATATCCTTGGTTAGTATATATAGACAGCAAATTATTACAGTTTGATTGATAACTGTCAAACTTGCTGCTCTCACAACTTTGACACCTTCCATATTAATGGAGGTTTATTAATAATTTTGATTAGTCATTCATTGTACTAAAGATTATTCAATAATGAACAATATTTATGTAGTATAATTTTTACAACATTATGCTCACACAAAGTAGGGCCTGGTTTCTATTTACATTTAATACCTTGTGGGGGAATGTAATTATAAACACATGATTAAAGACATGTGAAAAAAATATATATAATACCTATGATATTTCCATTAAGGGGTTTGTGTCAAAATTGTTATGGCATCAAGTTTGACACTTATCAATTAAATTGTAATAATTTGTTATTTATGAATACTGAACATAGATAAACATATGGGTAAATGATTGTAGTCTGGGCCAATTACTGGTTACTGCTTCAGCATGAAATGTACACCTTGGGGATTATACATCATTTTATTTGTTTATGATTATATCCCTCCACAATATGTCAAAAATGGATAGAAACCAGTCACTACCTTCAGTGAGGGTAGTGTTGTGAAAATTACACTACAGAAATATTGTTTCTTTATTAGTGTCAAAGTATATAAGACAAAAAAAAAAAGAAACACTAAAAAAAATATCTTAAGCTTTTCTCAATTTTCAACCACAATCTAAAGCATATTATAATATCACCACTTTCATTATTTCTATAAAGTCTTTAAAACAACATTTAATTAAAAGAAATTAATAAAAAACTTCTATAAAGTACATTTATATATTTTTACAAAAATTATAAAATTGCTTACAAAATTAAGTTGTATGCCCTCATCCCCTACCAAATTAAATAATATGTCATAAAATGAAACATTATTTTTTTCTTAATATATATTTAATTGGGCCAGAGCAGGTTTATTGTTAAATACTAACAATTATTAATACTTGTACAGAATACTGCATTTTTTACTACAGCTGCTCTAATAACAGTTTGTTCTTTTTTCTATGAATAAGAAATTTATATCCAGGATTTTTAGTAAATTGTGTCATTTATTCTATTTTCATTTGATTGTCTAAGTGTTGACCGGTTTCTAATGTTTACTTATAAACCAATTTAGCCTTGAACTTTATTACTCTTATTATTTAAATAATACTTTGGATTCAATATGAAAATTATAATTGCAGTTTATAATATTATAATTGACCATTTATTAGTCTGCATTCAGAACAGGTAATTTCAATCTCTGTGGTCAAGTTGCAATCTTTAGTGTCTATATAAATATAATGGAACATAAATAAAGGTGGAGTTCTACCTTTATTATTAAATGGAGGTTGCCTGTAGTAACAGTTTAAAATTGTTAATTGTTATTGATATTGGGACTGTTTAAGTAATGTCTTGTTACTAACACTTAAATAATCCTAATATCAATAACAATCAACAATGTCAATCTGCTGCCAAGGCAGCCTTCTTTTAACAATAGAGTTGAAATTTTGGCATTATTACATTTATTATTTAACTAATATATATATAAACTAAAAGACTAAAGCTAAATTAGTCAATAAAATAATCAAAATATCCCCAAATTTACAAATCACTCAGACTAGCCAAAGAAAATAAACTGTAAAACACTACAAATGGTTTTACTGCTTGAGAAGTCTGCTTATAGTAATGAAACCATTGTTTGGGTTTTAGAGTTTATTTTCTCTGGCTAATTTGACTGAGTTGTGAATTTGGGGCAATTTTGATATATATATGGGATAGATAAAAAATTAAAAAAGGATATTTCATTTAAAATTTTTTTATACTTCAATTTAAATATACGGGCAAAATAAAAACAATATTATTTATTGACGATAGAAAAAATATAGATACTATAAATGATAGTAATTTAAATGATGGTTTAATTTAAATTATTTATCATTGATGAGAAAAATAAATTACTTTTGATGAGATAACATTTCAACAAAATTTGGCTCCAATGTTGCTAATTTCTATATCAGATGCAATTCGTACTTCTGTAATGCGGTTTCTTCTTTTTGATTTAATATCATAAATGGAAAAATAAATCTTAGAATTTTATTTACTAATTTAAATAATTCCTTTTGTATAATTAACAAAAATGTTAATAACATATTTTCATTGTCTTTATTTTTTAAATTTCAATTAGAAGTTAATTTTAAAAGTTGTTGTTATATTAAACCATCAAACATCACATGATCACCATCTCTATACTAGCACATAATTTGTTTGGCACAGGGTGGCACTTCTGTATGGGGAGTTTTGCCTTTGTTCTTATATTGTAATAGTATTTTAATATTTAAATATAAATACATATTTAAACTTTATAATAATTAGAGAGGATTTAAATCCAGACTTTCAACCTCTCTTCAGTCATCCATACCATCTTATATAACCGATACACACGACCACATGCATGTAAAAAAATAAATGATTTCCAATATTTGTAGTTTGTGATGATCAGTGGTTGGTTTACATTAAGATAGCAAATCTTCAAACTTTAATAAACAGACTTCAATCTTCTCCACTCTCCAACTCTTCAGCCACCCACTATTATTCCAAATAATTTCTAATCTACTTAGTTCTATTGTCCAATTTAGGAAAATACTTTTTCTAGGCTTCTAAGTTTTATAAATGCTGCTTGTTCGTAATTTTCTCATCATTATCAGTTCATTCATTTGATCTTCTGAGCAATTAGTAAAGAGGTGTATTATATTCTCTATTACCAACCAATTTTTGTCATAATTTCATCATTGTCAATGTGACATTCACTTTACCTTGGCCAGGTTTTTAGTTTGTAAAACCAAATTAAGATTATTTAATAAAGCAAATATATTTTCTAATTGACAGCCTTTTCTAATTATATAATTTTTAAATCAAAATTTTCATGAAGAAAAACGTATAATAGTTCATTCTGAAGTACATATAAAGGAGTAAACATTTTATAAAAAACCAATTAATGTTGAGAACAAATTGCATTTAGAGGACTTTTAATATAAATTCTGATTTTTACAGTTCTATCCAGGATTATTCTTACATCTGTAGACATCATATGTATAGCCAAAGCCTTCCTATTTATACAACAATGTTTTGTCTTTGCAATTGATGCAACAGCTTGAATCCTTGAAACAAGTCCATTTATAGATCTGTCCATGTATTTTACTCCATAATTTTTATTCAGCTTTTGCAACCAAGCTTGTTTTGATGCAAATATGTATTTAAATTGTTAAATATTTGGACTGTTGAATGTTTTGCTAGGAGCAAACAAATAAAAGATCATAAAGATTTTGAATTTATATACTTACCAAACATTAAAAGATTTACAAAATGTACAATATTGATGGATTCACTGATCTACAGTGCATAATAGCGATGCATATATCAGATAACAATGTTTGATATTTTCAATTATTTCAATTATTATTCAATGAATACTGGCAAGTTCAGTCAAAAGAGCTTTTTATCTTATCTCTAATCCTAAAATCATAATTTCTGTGATTATTTTTGGTGTAGGCTAGACCAAAGTTTCACAAACTATTCTCATAGCATTATTCTGTGTTACTAATAGTCATATATGATGATAGGCTTTTCAAGCTTCATTATTTTCATTCCTGAAATGATCAGTATTATTTTCAAGATTATTATTAATTTTTTTCTTTAGTTTAAAAACTATATGTATTTGTTCTTGAATTCATATTATATTTTGATTCAAAATAGAAGAATGTTAGATGATTTGATAGTTTCATTTGTTAAAGTGACATTACAAATGGCATTATATAGATTTCTCTTCATTTTCCATTCATAAAAATTATTCTTTTAAGTAATACACATTGTGCTGCCAAAGATTGTTTTTTTATATAGTTATATTTTTTAGAGATATCACGTGACACACTTTCATCAAATTTATTTGATCATGATAAAATCTCAATCTTTTTTCTTGATTAAAACAAATTGTGTTAGCTATATTGCTTTCTTTTATGAATTTAATAAATCTAGTCTTTAACCAATGATCCATATATAAGAATTTAAGCTTTAAAAAGTGTAATATTTATTATAGATATCTTAACTTCCATATATCATTAAAACAATTAGATTACTGTAAAATTAGTACAAACTTAATTATTGTTAAGAAATTTGTAAAATGATTAAATAATGATGCATATTCATTAAAACCTGCATATCTGTTTTAATTATATTTAATAATGTTTCTATAATTACTTTTTTATCATTGGTATAATATAATTTTTGTGTTGTTTCAGATTCAAATATGATGTTCACATAACATGTTGAATAAAAACTCTTGAATGATCACCAAAGACTTTGTACAATATGCAAATTCATACACAAGATTATTATCAAAAAAATGTGAACAAAATTTGATTTTTTAACTGTGAAAATATTTGTATTAATATTATGTCTATATGAGGATGAAATATTAATGCTAAAGAAAATATCTATATGTTAATAAAACATCAATAATGAAGCTTAGTTGCTGAGCATATTGCCCCCTGTACAAAAAGTATTATATATATGTTAAATTAAATATTTTCATAAATTTATCATGATGTAAAAATGAATATTGGAAATTACTTATGCAAATAACTAAAGAAATATGTTTTTGCAGTGATACTGCTAAATAATCACCTACCAAAATTAATAGCACAATCTAAAACCATTTAATCTAGTAGTTATTTATAGTTTTTTTCTCATAGTTTATCTAAAATATATTATTGGCTACTAGATTAAGTGATTTAGATTGGATTGGTCAAAAACATGTTTCTCTAGTAATTTACATAAAAATTTCCCATTATTTATTTGTTTATATATATAATACTGAGGGGTGAATTTAGACTACTGATAAAACACACAATTGCTTTAAAATGAAATGACTTTGTGATGAAAAAGTTAACTATGACAGTGAAGCTGTGATATCCAATACATTTTCCTTAGCTTGTTTTATTCATAAACTTTGATCATAATAGATTATATACAGTTTATTAAACTGCAAGTATACTGTATTTCTCAACATGCATTTAAATATAACACAAATGCTTTTTTATATGTATAAATTAAGATTTAAAAGTTTTAAAAATTGTAGATATTAATAATAAATTGAGGAGTCATATTTTCTTCTATTTTACTGAGTGTATGTTCATTCATTCACAATCAGTCAAAATATAAAATAAGAAAAAAAAAACTTACTATACTATATTTCTATTTTTTTAAATAAAATGAATAGCACAATAACTGCAGTTTCATCACATTTAAATGTGCTCTAGATGACATCCTTTCTTTTTCAATAATTTTTTTTTTACATTTAAAATGTAATAGAAGTCTGATTTTTTTAGTTGATTTGATGCTTTTAAGACATATTGCCTTTACAAATGTTCTTAACTTTTGTAAAAATTTTAGTATTGAGATTAGAAAATATTTTATTATGCAAATTCTTCTTCATTAAATAGAAAAAGGATAATAAAACAAGAATAACATGAATGTGGATTCAACATAAACAGAGACAATTTTATTAATAAATATAAGCATGCATGATATACAAAGCAGAGAAAGAGCTGCTACCACATTGTAAAATTTATTAAATTTATGATTTTTTTTTTAAAAAAATATGATTGTGTATGGTATTCTGAGATGAAAAAATAGCTGTTGGAATATATTAAAACATTATATTTATAAATTTTAATGCTTTTTGTTTTTGTTTATGTTTATTTACATTTCTTTGTTTGGATAGCTATAATTGAAGTAATGTATATATAGAATATTTTGTGGCTTCATTATATAATGAAAAATGATCAAATTTCTGCTGCTTTAATTATTTTAATATTTTTTTTTCTATCTTCTTTCTGCATATGTTGTTTCACGGTATCCTAATTTCCATTATACTCCAGCTCATAATATTATATTGGATAGAAAACACATATTTTTTATAGTTTTTTTGTGTGTATATAAACAGATGAAAAAACATTTATATGAGAAAAATTAGTAAGTGAATGTAAATAATTTTTATTAAAAATATTATTTATTAAATAGTTGATGACTGATTCTAAAACGCACTCTAATTGATGTACTTGTGTTCAAGATTTCTTGTCAGCATTCGAATAACACCAAAAATATGATTTAAATTGAGCTTTTTTTAACTGAACAATTTTTACCTATTTTATTTTTCCTTTACTATGTTCAGTGAGATTGATGTGACATTGTGTCATATTTATTTCTTGTGCATTTACACATCTTTCACAGTAATTGTGGTCATAAAAATCATGTCAGTAAATGGAATGACTTTTTCCTTTACATGCATCATAATTTTGATTTCAAACTTATTTTTTTGTATCAAATATATAGACACACATAATGTTTAGAAATCCATCAGCATTGAAAAAACAATAACTGAGAGAAATTTAGCAGCTTAGAATCTCAAATTAGAATTTTGCACAAGACAATACAATCAGTAAGTAATGTATATGTTTGAAAAGCAGATATGAAAAAAAGAATTTTATCAAAAATGAATGTATGCTTGTGCTGCCTTATTTTTGAATAACTTAATGTGCTACATGTGTGAAAAGGCTGAAAATAATTCTTTCACAAACCTAGCTAAGTCAACAAGTCTAATAGATTTTTTACTTAAGTGCTAAATATTTGTAATATCAGAAAGAATAATAGGGATAATATTTGAAATTAATATGATTTACACTCAAGAACCTAATATAGCAACATTTTGTCTATCAATAAATTTAAATGAGTTAAATCAAAGATTATTTTTTATTTGATATCTAGACTCAGTGACTTATGTGAATGATACTTTCCGGTTCCTACAAAAATATTTACTTTAAAAAAAAAAAAGTTATTTAAAAAAAAAAAAAAAGAATTCTTAAGTATGAAAAAAGTGTTTTAATTTTTCAGTTTTGAAAAATAAAACTTCTAAAAATAACAAAAATTTTATTTAAATTTAAAAAAAAAACATCTGTTGAAATATTTTAAGTAATAGCAAAAATAATTTTTAATATTTATATTATAGAAGTAAAGATCATGAAGTTAAAACTGCCTCCTGCCAAGGAAAAGGTATTTTGAAAAATATTTGTTATATAGAATTGTAAATTAAAAATGAGAGGAGATGATAATTTGTTATTAATATTTTCTAAAGTAATCACTTATCTGGTATAAGTAAAAAAAACATTTTTAGGTATCTAATTCATAATCAATCTAACCTAATATCTAATATTTATCAATTAGCCTATTCGTTCAATATACTGAATGCTTCTTACATAATTAGAGGGGATTTGAAATAAGTAAATAGAGGAATTCAAATTTAGAATTTTACAATCTACATTCATCCTCTACTCCAACTTAAACAACGGACTTACCTGACCATATTTATGCAAAAAAAATAGATGAACACCATCATACCTATTTTGTGCATAACTAACACTCATCAGTTGGGCCAGATCATAATCTCTCACATGCTTGTTTGAGATGGGTGGAGGACAAATGTAGGTTAAAAATTTCTAAGTTCAAATTCTTCTATTTACTAATATTTATTAGTAAATATGTACAGGATACTATGAGTTATAAGGTAAGACAAGGACATTACAATCAAATATTCACTATTTGACAATTGATATAAATAGTTAATAATGAATACTTTTTTAAATGTTTTTTAATGATAGACTGTTTGAAATATCTTTGACTTAAAATAAACTTTTTTAAATAGTTGCTTGCCTCTATATTTTATTGAACATTAATTTGTTATGACATTTTAATTTTATGTTATCTTCAGAGATTCAGATTTTTTTTAAAGCAACAATTTATCTTTGAATAAACAGAATGAATAGACATGTGGATATTGTTTAATAGATTTCAAAATATGATGCACTTTTAAATAAAAATATATTATTGTATCTCAAATAAAATGAGTCTTCAATTAATGCATTGTATGAATTTCAATCAATTATATGAGTACATGAATTTTTATAACAATCCAGACCATCACAGCAAACATCTCTAAGTTGCATCAAATGTTTGTATTAACCATACCACATAAGAAAGAGATACAAATAGACATACAGACAAACACAAACAAAAATAAATTATTTAATCACAAATAAAAAATGGCAATATAATAAAACTGGATATAATGAACAAATATAAAACAACAGAAATGTAATGATTAAAGAATATTTTTGTGATCTATCACATAAGATTGTTATTAAATCTAATCTATAAATTTAGTCAACATTAATTTATGATGATAATGTTAATGACATTCTGCTTATTCATTAAATTGTTAATAAAGTTTCTATGTTAGATTTCTAGAACAACTGGCCAATAAAGCACTTAGTTAATAGTGTATAGTGACCAAGTATTAATGATATCTTTGGGTCATAGCCTGTCACTTCTTGCTATTTTCTGAACACAAATATATTCTAGCATAACATTTTTAATGAAGGTTTATATTATTATGTCATTATTATTACTCTTCACTCTTAAATAATAAGTTATAGTGGAAAAGTCTATGATTAACAACAACCAATAGAATTTTACAGATTTTAGTAATAAGATATTGAGAAATAATGAACAGAAAAAAAATAAAATAAAATAAAACAAAGATGAAGAAAGGCAATTGAAATACCAATAAAAGATAGGACCTTCTTTATGAGGGATTGTTAAATATTAAAAAGAAAACTATTTAGATTTTATAATAAGACGGAAGTTAAGCTTATAGATGAAAATATTATTCTTAACAATAAATATGGTTCTGAATAATATCAAACCTAAGTAGCAATTATCGAACTTATTTCAAACTACTGCTAAATAGTGGATAATTTCTTTTTAATTATACTCAATTATATAAGCATTTAAATCGACCCTCAAATCGGTCTTTTGTTTACTTAATTTAGTGTTTGTTAGAATAAAATTGGATTGTACTGATATATTTTAGGGTTTTTATTAACAGTACCCATACAATTATTTTTTTAAATAAATAAAATTTAACATTGATTTTCCGAATTAAATGTTGCATTATATATATATTACATAAAATAAAACACGTTTTACATAACCTATGATTGGGCGAATACCTCTCCAGTGAAATGATTGGTACTGTTCGCCAGGAACATTGTTTTTTGGACGTTACCATATCGGCTGTAAATTTTTCAATTACTTCTTATTAGAATACACTTTTTGTATAAATCTAATATTTAATATCTTAAAACACCAATAAAGGTTTTGTATTACTTATATTTGCGAATAATTATTTATTAAGTACTTACTAAAAGTTATTGTATATTATAAACTGTATATGACACTAAAACTAGCGCATTTGCAATATGATTTAAAATTGCAGGTGGTCTATTTAATGTTTTTTTTTCCACATTTGTTCGGCTATTTTATTTTGCTTTTATTAATATAATTTAGAAGGCGAAAAAAAAAAGTTTAATCTCAGGTCATTAAGCTGTAATGAAAAATTTAAATTTTAATCTTTTTTAAATAAAAAGCCGATGGAATAAAAAACATAAATAGTATTTACTTATAGAAAATAATTTAAAAATTTAATGAGATTTTTTTTTTTTAAAACACCGAAATTAATTTAAATTCTATCGAATTGGTTCTTAAGTCAACAATCTGTTCGTAATATCCATCGGGACTAAAAAATGCAATTTCCCTAGTAATGAGGGACGATAGCAACTTATATTGGTGTTGAGGCCTGCTAGATTGGTCTATTACTAACGCATTAAGAGAGGAAGCTTTTATTATATACTGCACATTATTCTCCGATACCCAGAGAGCACAGAGATCTGTAATTTTTATTTTTTTTCAGACTTCGATTAAAGATAATATTTCTGGTCCGCTTCACGACTGGCCGTAATAAAAGATTGTTTTCTTTTTTCTTCTGAAAGCAATGCCTTTTTAATTCAAGAATTAACACTATACTTATTACTAAGGCTAATGAGAAACGCAGATACATTGTCCACGTTTGTTTTGGTTTCATTAAGAAGGCTTACTAGTCGCTGCGGGCGAGAGAATTGATTGTCCTATGCAAGTGTACAAGCACGCGAGTTAGTCAAACGCGATTCTCGTTTCCTTTCTTAAATTGTTTAGAGAATGTTAAAAAAATAAATTTATTAGTTCAAAAGAAGCAATCTCGAATTGAATGAAGGCTGTTAAGTATTGCGATCTAAATTGTTGGACTATTCTCTCTTAATCGGTGAGGAAAATGCGGCCTAATTCTCCTTCCATGTTTTGGTAAACCTGGCGCCGAGAGTGTACTAAATGAGTTTGAATGATTAGTTTAACCCGCTGAGATCAAAGAGCCAGTAGACTTTTTAATCATCAACATGATTATTTGAGCTAATGAATAGTTTTTTTTTTTTTTTTGGCTGAACTTTCAGAATTAATTTTAGGAATTTTTTTTTTTCATTTATATGTCATTCCATATATCAACTTAAAATGTATATATACAGTAGTCTTTCTTTTTCGATTTTAAAGTAAATATATATTTAAGTTATCAATATTAATAAATAAAGTCAAATAAATACATACGTAACTTGGTTCGTAAATGGCATGCATTATTAATATTTTCACTATTAACTTACTATTCCTATTAAAAATCTTTTTTTTTGTTTCAATTCCTTCTGTCATCAACAATTATATATTATAACGACGAGTGGTATTTACATTTTATGTGCATAAATCGGTATAAATTAAAAATCCAGAAATAATGAAAAGGTTTATTCAGTATTGGTCTGCCTGATAGAACTAACAAGTTCCGACAATTTACTCAAAATGAGTAAGTCTGAGATCACAAACTTGCCTTACAAATCATGCGATATTGTTGTTGTTTAATTTCCAATATTTTTTTTTTTGATTTGATAAACAGTCATTATATGTCAATTAAACAAACTTTTGACGCAAAAGACGTTTTCAGACGCTAGAAAAAAGTTATTTATGGATAATTTTTCGGCAATAAAAAGATTAAGTAAACTGAATATAGCCTGCAATGTTTCAAATAACCTCTTCATCTTGATTTGGAAAAATTAACATGTTGAAGCTATGTTTGTAAGACTCTTTGCTCTAAAAAATGTAATTGTTAGGAATACTTAATACCCATTTTTTATTATAGTATCATCTAATATGGCATGGATTTATTGTAGAGTTGTAGAATGGTCTTTGTATCGTATTTTTTATTATAGCGTAAACTGAGAAAAAGATAATAAATATCAATGTTACAAGTATTGTAATTCTTATTTAGGCTGAATTTTTTAGATAATAATACTCTGAAAGATATTTGTATATTATTTAGAAAAGAAGATAAAATCAGAAAAATACTACCAGTTGTTTAGGTCAATAAGCTAATTAGCTGATCGCTAGTTTTCAAGTCACGAATTTATGAATGGTTGATTAGTGAGTCTGTATATTATGACAAATAAGTTAAATAAGCATTCAAATTATTATTATGAATGTCTTTAATATAAGTTAAAGATTTTATTACATTATTTAAAAGTAGAATATAAGTTTCTAATGTAATATTTAATTATTGAAACAGAGTCTATATATTCAACAAAGAGAAAAGGTAAGAGAAAAAAAACTTTGAGACAATATACATTAATGAGAAATAAAAATGGGCCCCCTTATATTATTAGTGATTGTTGCAATATAATTTAATAATTAGTGTTTTTATTACCTAAATGAACAAACATGTTTCATCTAAATAAGACACAAGACAAGACACATTATCTTGGTTTTGTGTAAATTTTAATTTCAGATGAATGTAATGATAAATTGTGAATTAAAACCTAATTGCATAGAATGAATCTTGAATTATGTTTACTATTTATATATATGATATACTTTTTGGAATTGCAAAATGATTAATTGAAAAATCATAAAATATTTATTGGAGATAATGAAAACAGATGTTAAAACACAGCCGACATTTACTCTCAATTTTATTGACACTGTTCTTTGGAACAATTTACTGATAGTTTCATGAGACATACATTAAACTATATAAGTTCTGTAGTGTTTTGTAAAAATGGCAGACAGTTTGTGCACTCCAGAAAAAACTAGAATGTATTCCAGAGGTTGTTTTAGATCACGCACTGATAACTGTGGAATTTAATTAAGGCATTGACGTAATGGCAATCGACTTTTCCAAGAGATATTTGCTGATTGCAAATATTTCTGGATAAGAGATGATACCTTATTGGGCAGTGTATTAATTGTTGCAGTTATCAGGAAGTGATAAGAAGACTGGGTAACAACTACGCAGAGCAGTAATTAGAGGACAACTCCAGTAGAGAGCAGTCACGCAGTATTAGAGGCAGTATTTAATTAGAGATATCTTGCATCAGTGCTTGTGGTTAATGACCAGAACCCAGTGGAAATGTAGTCCACAGGTGTAGCTGAAAGAGCCCACAGAGATGGAGACCGCAGCGGAGATATTGAGAGCATTCATTGCAGACCATTCGTTTGAAGAGCATCCATTGCAGAGAATACAGAGTATATTCAGAGCATTCATTGGAGAGCATCTGCAGCAGAGCATTAGTTGCAAGAGAACATCATGGGAATTGAACATAGTTGTTTGCTGACCGCACAGTCATACTTGTGGATATAACATTTGCACAGTCAGACTGGCGGATAAAACAAGTTCATTATGAAGTTTTTAATTTGTACCCATTAAAAACAAAATTTAAAAAGTTAATCTTCCTGGTTTCTACAATTGTGGTATGCTGATGTTTTTAATATTTTAGCTAAGTCAAATAATACTATAAATAATCTTCTTACTGTTTTGAATACAACTTAATACATTAATTTAATGATCTATATTTAGAAAACTCACTTGCTTTATTATCCAATAATGAGAACAAAAATTAAGAAAATTTAACTTAATTGCAACAGAATTAATTGCTTATTAAACTATTTTCCCAATACATTATTGTATAGAAATGAAACATGGATTTTTTGTTGATGTAACATAAAAAAAGGAATTGAAAAATTATTTATACTCCATAAGCTTCTAAATGAGATATCAAAAATCATAAGACTAATTGGTTTGTATTTTCTGAATATAATATTGTAAAACACATTTTTGTTAAATTAGGTATATAAAGAAAATGAACAATAATAATCATTTGAAAAATTATTTTATTTTTTTCGTACATAAAAAAAAGCAGAGTCCATGTATTATGTTATAAAGATCATCTCAAAAATACAGACTCTATTTATTTTATAAAAATCACTTCAAAGATACTATCAAGTTTTGATTACTTGTATTATAAAACTGAGAATAAAATACATTGGGGATCTATAACTTAGGCAATATGTCAAAAGAAGTTTATTGCAAAAAAAAAAATCAGCAAAAAGTTAGACAGCATATCAATATATAAAATTAACCAGAGCATAAGTAAAGTTTGTAATCTATCTGGATGTGTTTGTGTTATAGTTATTATAAAAAAAAAAAAAAAATTAACTTCTTTTTTAGTTTGTTTGTATGCTTTGATTTTTTATTGCTGCTGATATTTTATATATGACCATAATTATTTATAAGAGAATGCTATTGATAAAATGATAAATGTGAGTGCATGAGTAAAGTTTCTGCTTCCCTCCCTCATTATATGATTGTTTACTGTTACAGCATTGATGTTCTGATCAGATATTGCTAATAATAATCTAAGTAATGTTAGTAGCACTGAAATAATTGATGTTTCTAGAATTTATTTTTCTATATGTAAATATCAATTGTTTATAATATGAACATAATCTCATTAATTATTTTTTGCATTATTTTGTATTTTAACAATCTTAGTTTCCATAATAATATTTATATTTTAGTCAGGTGGCTAAAAATGTATATTAAATATTAATTTAACATTTTTATTAACATATTGTGGCTACCATAGATTTATAAGCAATAAGATGTGGGTTTTGAACATTCTATCATCAGATTTTCAATGAAATGAATGGCTGAAGAGTTGTGGTTTAAAGTAGTTTGAAGCCTGTCCATTAAAGTATGAAGATTGGCTATATTAATATAAAGCTGAGCACTGACTGTATATATGTGTGGAGATAGTAATCCAGACCAACTGATGATTGCTGGTTTAGCATGAAATATGTATATTGGTGATTATTTATCTTTTCAACATGTGTGTGATCAGGTGGGTCAGCAATATGAGATGGCATGGAGAGTTGAGGGTCGTGTAAAAGTCTGTTCGAATCACTTATATAAGCAATAAGATTGTTATTTTCTTGAGAGATAAAATAGCATTAGATGATATGTGCATGCATTTTTTATATGTAGCTACTGTTTTTATTTATTGCCTTTGATTTTGTATTACTTGCTATTTAATTATTGAATGTTATCTGCTTTAGTTTTGGTATATTTATGATCATTTATTAATTTAGTATTATTCATTGAGGCTATTTATGCAATTTTGTAGAAGTATACTTTCTCCTCTGCATTCAATTTGCTTAAAGATTTTACTAAGAAGCTATGCAAATATCAGAATCTACATATATAATATTCATAGAGTCATTAGAAAAAATTGGAGAAAGCGTCTTTAGTTAATAGCTCGTTACAGAAAAAAGGCCTCTATAAAAGAGCATCGTAGAGAAATGGTGAAGGAAAAGGCAGTATTCATTAGGATTATCATTAATTGGTTGGTGAAAGTTTATCTAGTACTCTTTCACCAATCACTGTTCAACGTAAAATTTTTGAGATCTATATTTTAATTTATATGTGTGTAGTAGGTATGTAGTTGTAAAGATAATAAAACGACTTTTTCCAAACTTGTTAATAAATTATATATACGCACGCATACTCATTTATATATATATTCTATTCAAAATATCAAAGTGTAGTATCTGTTCTTATCAGTTTAATATCTGATACGCTCCCTAATGGGGGCCATAATATTAAAATGATTTTTGGAATTAGATGGAGAGTTAGGGGCTTGCTCCGCCTCCGCCACGGGTTGTCCTGGTATTGCAGCACTTCCAGGAACAGCCCATGTCTCTTCCCAGAGGAAAAAAAAATGACATTGCTTTATGTAGTTTTATAATAATAGCATGGACGACATAATCAAGAAATAAAGATTTCTGGATCAATTTGTATCTGCAAAAATAAAATCTACTTTGCTTAATTGACTTAAACTATTACGCTCAACCGAACACATCAATGATCTCTTGAGTATCAGAATTTTAATTGAAAATTTCCAAATATTATCTCATCATTAAACAAAAGTTTATTTTATAAATATCAAATTATTATGATTTCCTTTCCATAAAAATCCACTGAGAAAAAATGTATACATATAGAAATAAAATATAATAAAACAATTCCACCCCCTCCCCCCACAATATTTAATAATCTTGAAAATTGTTTGTATTAGACATTATAATATTCAACATTATTATTCTCTTACTTTAATAAAGAATATTATAATTGTCCCCCCTCCCCTTATCAAAATATAGGAGTTATTTACGTTATCGGAAATACCTTTTTTTAAAAAACAAAAATTCGAGAATTTGTCTACTACTAGCGCTATCTAGTTTCTGTCTTATTGACTTAAAAATAACTGTTTGGAATAAAAATAATTTCCGAAGTATATTTTATTAAAAAAATGATTTCACTGACCTTGATAATTTCTTTATTTTTTAACAACTTATATATACCGGTCTGGTTATCATTACAATTAGTTTGATTCAACATTAAAATAAATAATGTATTTACCATACCACTCTTCAAAAATATCTGCTTCTGGATCTTCATAGGAAGATTACTTTTCACCTCGATGCTGTTTCAAATTTAATAAACCATTCTAAACTAAAATTTTTTTTAATTTTTTTTAAAAATAAAAATATATATTTTTTTTTAAATTATTAAAAAAAAAAAAAAAAAAAAAAAAAAAAAAAAAAAAAAAAAAAAAAAAAAAAAAAAAAAAAAAAAAAAAAAAAAAAAAAAAAAAAAAAAAAAAAAAAAATTAATTAATTTTTTTTTTTTTTTTTTTTTTTTTTATTTAAATAAATAATAACTGAAACACAGGCTTGTTATATACCTGTGTCTATATATGTAATATACAGGGTATATGAGCACAGACTTTCAGACGACCCATCACTCTCCACTCTATTTAATAACACTGATACACTCAAGCACATATATGCTGAAAAGATAAATAATCACCAATATACGTATTTCATGCTAAACCAGCAATCATAAGTTGGTCCAGATTATCATCTCCCACACATATATACTATAAGTGCTCAGATAAATATTAAGATAGACAATCTTCATACTTTAATGGACAGGCTCCAATCTACTAACACTCCAACTCTTCAACCGTCCATCCAATTGAAAATCTGATGATGAAATGCTTGAGTGTATCAGTGTTATTAGATAGAGTGGAAAATGATGGGTCGTCTGAAAGTCTGTGCTCATATACCCTGTATATTACATATATAGACACAGGTATATAACAAGCCTGTGTTTCAGTTATTACATTGTAGAGATGTCTGCCCATCTTTGCATATGTATTAAATGGATTATGTCCTGTACATGTGGGATTCAGATTGACCTTAGGTCAACATGGGTGTGACAAGAATCTCAGCCTCAGGGTGGCCTTTGAGCATTTCATCACAAACCAATTTTCCTTAGAAAATTGTACAAGTTGGCTACCTCTTATTTTTTTTCAATAGTATAATTTCCAATAATTTTAACTTTTTTGACTTTCCACTCACCCAGTAGCAATATGCATAGAGCTTTCCTCTCACATTGGTTAATTTCCTCTACAGATACTTTTCATCAATTTCAATATCATTATGATTAATAATTTGCATATAAAATTGTATGATTGCCAAATCCCTAGAACTTGCAGACTTCATCATCATCAGCCTATCACCTATACAATTTACCTTTACCACATTATTACAAATTTTTTCCCAACACTAACACCAACCTCATTAATTGGTTTATCACCACTCAAATCCATTCATCTCTCTTTACTTAATCTTATAACATCATTATTATTCATATTCATCCCATTTCAAATATTCCAATTTACCATCCTTTTTCAATGAACTAACATTCCACATGCTAATTCTCAATGTGTCACCTCATAATGAATGAACAAATGAGATTTTGTAAGTTTATGATGTGAGTAACCTCATGTCTATTCCTTCTAGGAAAGACATCAAAACTATCCTTAGCTAATGTCTTGAACATCAAATGTAATGATTCATGTAGTCATATTCATAATAAAGAAGGGAATTATAAAGTAAAGTGATTTTCCATTATCTTCTTTGTCCATTAACAACTTATATGTGTTAATTGAATATCATAAAACAAACATTCATCTATTGCTGCCTCTTCACCATTGTCACATATAGAGATCTTCCATGGCCTAGAAGAAAGTTGTTGCTGATCTAATATCCAGCAGGGTGTTGGCTTATTTAATGATAATCAATAGTTGCCATTATATATCAATCATCATAAGTGTTGTGGCACTTAATAGAAGTAAACATGTTATTATCTCTTTCACTATTTTTTGATAGTGACTGTTGTCCCATTGTTAGCAACAACTTATTTATTGTTTTCTGTATAAACCTTCATATTAAATGCCATTCCACTAACTGCAACCTGGGAATCTCTGAGTGGCATGTGACCCATGCTCTGAAACCCAATTCAACTCAGTTGAAAACAATACTAGAACAAAATATTATATATTTTAATTCTGTTATTAATACTAAGATAAATTTAGGATTAGTTATTGTCAAAGAAAGAAAAAATAATAAAACTAAAATTTTTTTTTATTGTTATTAAAGATGTAAAAATAATTATTTTATCATTTGATAAAAGTGATTCTACATTTGTCAAGAATAATTTCATTATGCAATAGGGGACTATTTAATATTTTTTTTAAAAAAAAATAAATGTTTCAAAGTAAGTGTTTTTATAGTGACGATTTTTTGAATTTAAACAAGTCTTTTACAAATATATTGCATAAATAGGGTACTGAGCCAATCAGAAATTCTCATATTTATTTATATCTAGGTCACTTCCCTTGTGCAATATCATTCAAATAGCCCATTTTCAATCATAAAAATGTATTGCCATTACCTGAAAGGTTTGTATAATATTGACATTTTCAGATTTTTTTTTCAACTAATATATTTAAACTGAAAGTGCATAAATAAAAAAATTTCTGACTTTTATATAAAGTTTATATATAGGCTTAAAACAGTGTAGAGAATATATATCAATCACATCCAAATTATAATGTCCAAAATATAAAAATTTATGGGAAGTCACCATGGATATTACTCAGGTATTTAAACAATTGTATTTAACAATATATATATATATATATTGTAACCCCTCATCATCAATCACCAACACCTCTCCTACTTTTCCTAACCACAAATACCTGGGGGCACCAATTCTTTAAATCGTAGAATAAACTATTGATCTAACTTTACCTTAAAATTATTAATGAGGCTCTTAAATGAAGTTTTACTTTAGCTTAGCTCAGTTGAGGGATACAGAGGTCTATGAGGTATAAAATGTACATTAGATGTGGGAGGAAATATTAGTATTAATATGAACAAAATATTTATTAAATTCTAAAATAAATAAAAATTAAATTGGTAAAATTCTACCATCTAAATTAAAAATTGATAGTCTATACTTCACCTCCTCCCATCATCCACATGCATTGAACAACCTCTACTATATTAGAAAGTTAAATTAATAACTGAAATGTAAGGTTTAGTAACTATACTGTATAGCAAGTTGACACTAAATATAAAATAAACCTAACATTACTGAACTTTTAATTATACAATAATCTAAACTAGTTAACTGAATGAATATTTAATCTAAATTAATAATTGAATATCTCAGGGAATTCATTTATTGCATAGCTTAATTTTAAATCTACTTCTCAACAACTACTACTTACTATTATGAAAGTAATGATGCAAATTAAGTAATACCATAACAAAATAATGGTAGTTAGATAATGAAAGAATAGGGTACATTTTGATTTCAATTCATTATCTAAACAATAACTGAATGGTAAAACTTTTAGAGAATAAGTAAATAATCAACATTTCATACAGTGTTTGGATCAAGGAAATCAACATCATTATATCTGGACATGTTCATCATTAAATTAAATGAAAAGTGCAATCATATCATATTAGATAAAGTAAATGTGTGTGCATGTGTGGAAATATGAAATACAAATGTATATCAAAGAAGAATTCGGATTACAAATTTGAATAATAAAATATTTATTTACAAAATAGTTAAGCAAAATTTTGATTTCTTTTATAATTTCTTTTATAATTTGTTCTTGCAAAATTGTTTAAATTATCAGTCAATTCTGATACACATATGGCACTGAAGCAATAGAATCCTACACTTTAGACAATAAAATACAAGATTTGCTTTACATTTGACATCCTGTTTTATGCACTTTTAAGCTATCATTTAAGTTGATAGGTCCATGAGAAATAACACACTGTAAATATTTACACTAAATTATAGGATGAAAATAAAATTCTTGGCATTTTACTTCAAATGCACATTAACTAAAACAAAAGGGGTTTGAATCTAAGAATAAGTATAAAATAAGAATAAGATCAAACTATATTTGGCAAAATTGGAATAAATAATTCTATTCCTTAACTATACTTTGTACTTTGCAAAATAGAAATAAATAATTCTATTAATTAACTATGTTTTATCTTTGCAAAAGTGAAATAAATAATTCAATTAATTAACTATACTTTGTCCTCCTTTGCTTGCTTAATCAAATGATGATTGAATATTATGAAAGTTAATGATATGAAATTTAAATGATAAATATAAAATGATTTGAAATAATAATTACAACTTATGCATTAATGATGGATTTTTCCATATTTTTTAAATTAATACATTATGCATGTGTCCAAATTATAATGTCTATCACAAATATTTAACATTAATCAATCCAATCGGTTTACTTATGAACTTGTAATAAATTATAATACGGATGATGACAATGACCAATCAAGCTTCAACACTATTTCTGCCATAGCTGTTTTGTGAGAAAACTCAATTCTGCTTTTATTCTTTTTTTTTTTATCAACAAATTGTCTTGCACTAGGCTATGAGTAACAGATGAAAACATTCCATATGGCACATGGGGATAAAAGACTTTCACAATTATCATCATATAAATAACAATACAATAACTCCCAAGTCTAACTTCTGAGACTAAAATAAACTGGTGGGAACAAATTCTCATCACCAGAAATAAGGGAATTAAAATACTTGGCTTCTTATACTCATATTCATAAAATACAACTATCAGAACTGGAGGGTTCAATCTACTCCTAACAAATACTTTAAAAAAACAAAGGGAGAGTTTACTCTATCCCATACAATATACTATGTAATCTACCCATGTCAAATATTCAAATAACTAAAAGAGGAGAGATTACTCAATCCCATAAGATACTATACAACATCACTAACTTCATTCTACATAGCCACTAAATACTTTTCTATCCAAGCATAATAAAGAACAATAAATTCATACTTAAGTAAATTTCTAATCTTTCCAATTTCAATTGACACATTCTCTCCCTCTGAAACTGATGGCATTATATCATTTTACTTTCAATTCAAACATTATCATAGCTGGATTCAATAACAGACATGCATATAAGCATAATAATGCACATACAATTTCAAATACCAGTAGGTAAAGAACTACTGTAAAAATATCAATTAATAATTGTAAAAGCAATAATGAATAACTATTTCATATCTGATAAATATAATATTTATAACTTGGAAACATACTAATTACGGTTGAAAAGCAAGGCAAAGAATAATTTCAATTGGCAAGGTAAGACAAAAAAATCTTTTTTAATGCATTTGCATTAGCACAAAAATTAAAATAAAAGTTTGGTTTAAATAAATAATAAATCTTTAAATTCTAAGTTAAATAATTATTGAAAATAATTATTTTATAATCTATTGAAAATGCAAAGGTATACTATAAAAAGTTATATAATGAGCTTCTTTTTAAAAGAGCTGTTCACCCCTTCAACATTAAATGGGTGTCTCCATTTCTAACACACATATATATTTATAATATGGGCACATGATAAAACTTATACTAAAATAATAAAAATTACCTAGCATAATATTTTGTTATATTATACTTTATGAGACATTCTTGAAGAAACAATAATAAATATAATAATTAAAAATAGTAAAACAATCTTTTAAAACTATCTATCTGCTAAATACCAAATAATAATAATAACTAAAGTTCTTTTTCTTCTTCTTCTAGGTTGAAAACAAAAGTTTATTTACAGTTTGTAAAGGATGTCTCTCGGTCATATATTAAATAACAATAATAACTGGCACATAGATAAATATTGACGAACGCATAACACATTCCTGCAGAAAAACAAATAACATTATTTCTTGTCCAGGATAACAGTATTCAATGTTTTTAGCAATTAGATAATGAAACTGCTGTTCACATTATAACTGGAATTCTTTATTAATTAAGCAATAAACATTTTTTTATATAACATATGTAAAGCAATAATTTATCATATAATTCGTGAGATATATTTTTAATCATTTGTCCTTGGTTTTCAGAAGCCATTCATAAACACATATAATTCTTCAGTTTAGAAATTCCATTTAATTTCCCATAAGTTGTTAATAATATTTAAATAAGGAAATCCCACTGTGCGTGAAGAGAACATTGCATAAAAGAAATTCATATTCAGTCTTTTCTATTTTATACATTCATTCCTCACAGTAATTGGGGATAATAGATAAATACTATTTATTAAATTACACATTCATTCTTCTTTTTCAAATATAACTAGTCAGGTAAGTGTCTCAACAATAATAATAATAGAAATAAATTATTTATACACATATCCTCCTGTCTCAAATTTCTTTTTTCACAGTTAGCAAAAATTTAATACTAAAAGTTCCTAATATGTCTAATAAAATAGTTCATACATTTTCCAAAAATAATAAAAGAATACACATGTTTCAGCCACTCAATTAATGTTAGCATTAAATGAAAATAATCTTGACATATACACAGATATTCTTTTTACTTCTTTAAATTTATGATTAAAGTTTAAATAAAACAATTTTAAAATACGAGTACGCATTTCCATTTTTTTTCCATATTAGCAATTAAATTTAAATAATTTATAGTGTAGACACACATTTCTAAATAATGCTTTGAGAATTTAAACAGTTAATTAAGAGAAAAGATTGATACCTCTATGGTCATTTATGTTCTCATTTTCAGAAAACTAATAATACTTTTCACTTTCAACTTGGTCTTGGAAGAATCAGCTTATAACAAAAAAATTATACTATTAAAACTTTGTTCAGAAAGTGAATTGGAGTTTAATCAGTAGTAGAAAAATTTAGTCAACAGCCCACATGGAATTGTAATCAACCCCTTTTATAGATCCCAGAATATTACCTAAGCATCTATTCTTCCAATCATCCAAGGTCATTTGAAAATTCAAAGGTCTCCCAACAGAGAATTGCTCCACCCATTGTACTGAAGTTTTAATTTAGCAAGAAACTTTCTTGTCTTGAAAAAGAAAGAAAGAAGAAACAAAACAATCATTTTGTCTGTCAAATAAAAAAATATTAAATATTAAATAGAACTAAGAATAGAATATTCTGTATTTTTAAAGTAACAGAATAAAATTAATGACAATTACTTTAACAAATAAAATATTTTATATTATAACTTGTTTAATAATTCATCAGTCCAGTGATCCATAAATTCATTTAAAATATAATTAAGCTGGTTTTTAAAGCTATTGTAAAATTAGATATTTGGATACGAGACATGATATTTGATGGTTTAATGAAGTACATGAATGAAAAATGAAGTTGAAAAATAGCACAGATATACATGAATATTTACAAATAATGTACAACAGGTACTAAACTGATATGACTAAAATGACAGTTTTAATGATGATGAGTTAAACATATTTCACTGTTTATACTATACATTAAAATATTATAAGCAAATGAACTGGAGAATCATCCAAACAAATCTCAATACTGTTCTGCAGACAAATAAAATAAATTAAAATTAACTCAAACTAGACTGACTACTTTTGTGACAAGCCACCCCCATCCTATCATTAATTATACACTAAAGTAAGATATTAAACCCATAAAAATTTTCAAATTACATCTATAAGTGCTTTTAAGCATAGTTTTAAGTCATTAATAAATTTTTTTTAAAATTTCAAGTTTTTTCATTTTTTTAATAAGGTGACATCAGATGTTACTGATATATAATTACATAATTATAGTTAATATTTTTGGTTCCAAACCAGAAGGTCACAATATATATATATATAGAAGTGATATTTATATGTGCTTCATGTTCCATAATTTACAAAGTTCAAAGAAACTTAAACATAAATATTTTTAAACAATTTTAATTATATATATTTTACCAGGTTGGAATCTGAGTCCTTGAAACACCGGCCTCTTAGGCAGAGAAGAACATACTCAGAGAGTATATATGCCCAAACAATAGCTATAAAGTATATAACTAGTGTTACATTTCCAGGACATAACCTCTTCTCGACTGTTAAGTTCAACACCAAGTTCAAAGTACTTTTTTTTGTTTGTGTATAAACACGGGTGCAAGGTATCTATCAGAAGAATAGATAATGCACTTTGAACAATGGCCACTAACCCAATGCTTAAGCATTCATGACTAGCTCAGCTATTTGTAATCACTAACAGATTTTACTAATTAGTGGTGAAAGAATTGGTAAAAGAATTGATAAAAAGAGATTGATAAAAAGAATTGACCGACAAATAGAGTTTAATTTTAAAGACAATTTATTAACTAACATTAAATTACTAAATTTAAACATCTTTATAATTTAATATAATACACACACATTTTAAATTAACATTTCTAAATTAGTTTAAATATTCTTGTAGATTTTAATAATAGAACACTGGTATTTATCCAATTTAACTAATAACACTGATATAATGATCATGCACATATTAACTCATATAGCATTCACAAATATAATAATAAAGCATTAATAGCATTTGAAACTTAAACACACATATAAATAGTTCATTTTATGTATGATATAGAGTTCATATAATTAGACTCTTGGAGGATTCACACAAATTAATGCAATGCAATGGCTATTACAGTATAAATGAAATAAGCAAATGTTTTACCTAGGATTTTTAATGTAGACGTAGAATTTTGTTTTCTTCTTGTTTGTTGCTTCTTCCAGCCAGATGGGGCATTTCCTTGATGGGTTTCCTTATTATTAATGATCATTACTATTGGAGACAATTAGATATTGACAGAGATTTCCAAGTTGTTAAGTTGACATTATTTCACAGTCAGATCTTGCTGTTTCATCGGACATAGGCTGTGGAGAAAACGTGCATTCCCAAAATCTTCTCAGCACTGCATTTTGTTTCTAGATACCATTAACTTAACTGACTCAATTAATTTCTGAACTCAATTTGCTCAATTAATTTGTAAACTGACTGATTATCTGATAAAATTTTACTATTTATACCTGTGATGTGTTGTCCTTGTAATATCCTCTGGAAAAAATTTGTTGTCAAAATTCCAGTGATAATCCTTTGACAATGTGTTTTGGAAGATTGTTTAATTAGTAGTAGCCATGCAGAAGTGTTGTTTTATATTTTAATTAATAACCATTGCCATGTTTTTTAATGATAATCTTCTTTAACTTTCATTTATTTATAATAACATTTATTCTATTATTGACAATTGCACACTTACGCACATATATTACTAGTTTTAAGATTATTTTTCTTTAATTCGAATGAAAAAAGCGATTTGTATTTTTTTTAAACTTTAAATTATTTATATTTTACAAATACTAATAAGAAAACTCTTTACTTCCTTTTTATGAAACCTTTAGTTTAACTTTTCTAACTATGATTTCCCTCCCCTCTTTTAATTAATCAATTTTAACTTTTATTTCAAAAACTAATGACAGAAAACTATTTGACTCTTATTCTTTTCGAAAACAAACTGTAACAAACTCTTCAACATCTAATTTTACATTTTTCTTTTATGAAAGATTATTTTAATAATTTTTTAAGATAAAATTATATTGGTACATTACACCGCCCTCCCTTTGAGAGTAAAATGCGTCCTTTTGACTATTTTATCTCTGACAACATTAAATTTTAATTTATTATTCTTTCTAAGTTTGCTTTTTTGATATCTTTTACTTTACATACCAAGGGCAATCTTCAATTATGCTTTACTTCTTTCTATGCTGGCAACATTGTTTACAATGTTCTGAGTCCTGGATAGTGACCACGAGGACAAACTGATTTTGTGGCACAGGGATCTTTTACAAACGAAGCTTTGGCTGCCAATTCTCTTGATCGGACTTTGACTAAGAAAAGGTCACTGCAAATGTCAGGAATTTCAACTGTCCATTTTCGACTTATGCTTTGGAAAATGATTGCCGATTCTCTTGATCGGACTTTGACTAAAAAGAGGTCATTGTGGATGGCAGGAATTTTCAACTGTCCACTTCCGACTTACACTTTGGAAAATGAGGTACGAGATATGGGGATTCTTCCCTGAAAAGATATTTTCGACTTACTCTGGTTGTTGCCAGTGTGCATTTTAAAAGAGGAATGATCCCGGCCAATCCATTATGGGTACTAAATTTTATCCAGTCGACAGCTTTAAACTTATCTAAACTTATTTCTATACTACCCTCATTCCCTTTACTTTCAAACCCTTATACACTCCTAATACAACTTAGATTGTTTATATTATTTATCACTAATCCTACAATATTATTTTAAATACACATGAACATTACTTTAACATATTTATTTATATTATTCTGAACTATTACGAACATTATCTTACATATTTATTTAATTACACTATTATTTTTTAAACAATTACTTTAACTTCTTTATTTATGTGCATATATTCTAAAAATCTTTATTTTATTTAATCTTACAATACTATTCTAAACTCTTATGAATATTATTTATATTTCAATATTATTTTTCAAACATTTGTTTACCTTATATATTAACGTACGTGTACTTAGAAAACTTTTTTATTTTACTGCTCTTCATTATTATAAAAATATTTTATTGGACTTGATTACTTTAAACCATTTATTTATTTCCTTTTATTAGCTTACATATATTCAAAAAAAAAACTTTTACTTTCTTACGATTCATAATTATACAAATATCTATTTGACTAACTTGATTTTATTCTAGAAATTCCATTATCTTTTTCATTTATTTAATTCTGCAAACATTACTTTTAAAACATTAACTCGACCCATTTATTTACTTGATTTTATTGATTTTTTATTTATTTATTTGAATTGTTTATTCACGAGCATGTGCATGGGAAAAAAAAATCTTTTATTTTATGAAGCCTCCATTATTATTATTACTTTAACCATTTCATTTATCATTACTCATTTATTTTTAAATTTATTATCTTAGTTTTAAACAGAAGTTTCAGATTTAATTTATCAGATTTTTTTTTTACGTTAGAATAATCATATTCGTGCTTATTGTCCATTTCCAGTCCTTTTTGTTTATTTCCTTTACTATTCCACCCAATTACTAACTTTTAAACTATGTCAGGTGGTTCTTTCTTTCTTTCTACTAACTTTATAATATAAATCATACTCCTTATTCTCACTCCTATCTCTCGATTAAAATCTATTTTATCTCTTTCTCTTTCCATTCCATTTTCTGCCTTGTAAATTAGAAAACTTTTAAGCTTCACAGACCTCCGTATTTTTCCTTACACTTTTTCTTTGTTTTAAATCTATGTCTACAGTGAAGGTGAACATTTACTTTAAACCTTTTATTTTTAATTCTTTGTAAAAACTCTTTTACGCTATTTTCTACCTTGCACCTATATCTCTTCTATTTCTTAGTCTACATTTGTTTCTACCTTATCAGTCGCAACGCTATCTGATTATAATTTAATTTCTATTTCCAAACTACTATATTTACCACTATTTGACTCTATTATCTCTTTCATGACCTCAACTTTCTTATTTGCTTTGACTAAATCTACCTTTATAATTTCTTGGTTCTTCTCTACCTTTACCGTTATCTCACATCTTATTTCTCTTACTTCTGCTCTGAGTTCCTTAATTTCTCCTTTAACCTGACTAATTTCTTCCTTCAATTCCACTTTGAGTTCTGACTGGCTTTGTTCAAATTTCAGACACAATTCTTGTTGACTTTGTTTAATTTCTTGCATCATATTCATCATCATTTTCATCATCATCTGTGTGTCAGGTATTTCTTCTTTCTCTTGTCTCATTTTTAAACAATATTTTATTTCACTAAATTTAATATATGACTTATTTATTTATTTCTTACTAAAACGGAAACACACACCGACTCCATCCCTTTTTGTCCCTTTCTCTACCTGTTCTTAATGCTTTAGCTCTGCCCATAATACCCAATTGTCTCTGATTTAATATAATGATTTATTTTAACTAACGTGAATGTTAAAATCTTTTTTCATTTAAAAAAAAAAAAGTTTTCGGTCAATTCTTTTTTTTTAAATTAAACAACTTTAAATACATAATTTAGCTTTTGTATAAAAAAAATTTTTTAAACAAAAAACAAAGTATTTAATTAACAGTCATTTATGACAGGTTCGGCCCACATTGGTCATACCATTGTACCAGGTTTGAATATGCATCCTCGAAACACCGGCCTCTTAGGCAGAGAAGAACATACTTGGAGAGTATGTATGCCCAAACGATAGCTATAAAGTATATAACTAGCATTACATTTCCAGGATATAACTTCTTCTCGACTGTTGAGTTCAACACCAAGTTCAAAGTACTTTTTTTTTCTTTGTGTATAAACACGGGCGCCAGCTATCTATCAGAAGAATAGATAATGCACTTTGAACAATGGCCACTAACCCAACGCCTAAGCATTCACAACTAGCTCATCTATTTGTAATCACTAACAGATTATACATAATTAGTGGTGAAATAATTGATAAAAGATTTGTTAAAGAATTGATAAAAAGAGATTGATAAAAAGAATTGACCGACAAATAGAGTTTAATTTTAAAGACAATTTATTAACTAACATTAAATTACTAAATTTAAACATCTTTATAATTTAATATAATACACACACATTTTAAATTAACATTTCTAAACTAGTTTAAATATTCTTGTAGATTTTAATAATAGAACACTGGTATTTATCTAATTTAACTAATAACACTGACATAATAATCACACACATATTAACTCATATAGCATTCACAAATATAATAATAAAGCATTAATAGCATTTGAAACTTAAACACACATATCAATAGCTCATTTTATGTATGATATAGAGTTCATATAATTAGATTCTTGGAGGATTCACACGAATTAATGTAATGCAATGGCTATTACAGTATAAATGAAATAAGCAAATGTTTTACCTAGGATTTTGAATGTAGATGTAGAATTTTGTTTTCTTCTTGTTTGTTGCTTCTTCCAGTCAGCTGGGGCATTTCCTTGATGAGTTTCCTTATTATTCACGATCATTACTATTGGAGACAATTAGATATTGATGGAGATTTCCAAGTTGTTAAGTTGACATTAGTTCACAGGCAGATCTTGCTGTTTTCATCGGACATAGGCTGTGGAGAAAACGTGCGTTCCCAAAATCTTCTCAGCACTGCATTTTGTTTCTAGATACCATTAACTTAACTGACTCAATTAATTTCTGAACTCAATTTGCTCAATTAATTTGTGAACTGACTGATTATCCAATAAAATTTTACTATTTATATCTCTGACGTGCTGTCCTTGTAATATCCTACGGCAAAAATCTGTTGTCAAAATTCTAGTGATAATCCTTTGACAACGTGTTTTGGAAGATTGTTTAATTAGTACTAGCCATGCAGAAGTGTTGATTTATATTTTAATTAATAACCATTGCCGTGTTTTTTAATGATAATCTTCTTTAACTTTCATTTATTTATAATAACATTTATTACGCATACATTTATTCTATTATTGACAATCGCACATATATATGCACATATATTACTAGTTTTAAGATTATTTTTCTTTAATTCGAATGAAAAGAGATTTGTATTTTTTTTTAAACTTTAAATTATTTATATTTTACGAATACTAATAAGAAAACTCTTTACTTCCTTTTTATGAAACCTTTAGTTTAACTTTTCTAACTACGATTTCCCTCCCCTCTTTTAATTAATCAATTTTAACTTTTATTTCAAAAACTAATGACAGAAAACCATTTGACTCTTATTCTTTTCGAAAACAAATTGTAACAAACTCTTCAACATCTAATTTTATGTTTTTCTTTTATGAAAGATTATTTTAATAATTTTTTTAGATAAAATTATATGTGCCAATATCAATATTGGTACAATATATAAATTATATGCCCAGATAAATGTATATGGTATAATCAATGATAAATTTATTTTAAAAGTATGTTAAAACAAAATGTACTTTTTATTAACAATTACAAAGTGGAAATGAAATTCTTAGAAAAAGAAATTAAAATGTCTGTGAACAGATTAACTAAGTAAAGAGATAAATATCTGTCATAATTTAGATTTTTTTATTAATCGTTTTCAAAGATAAAAAATTGTACATGATATGAATGAGCAAATCAAATCGTAAATCAAAATGGAGGCCAGACATTATTTACAAACAATGGACTCAAAGTATTCAAATGATTACAGATGGATCCTATGTTTGCTAATAAACATGTAAAAAAGATATAGGGATTGTAAGCCAGTTTATGATGATTGTGACGATTATTTTAATTCATCTGATTATTCTGCATATTCTGTTGTGTGCTTTAAATAATCCAGTTTCTCTTATTCAGATATTGTGTTTTGTCATGTATTTTGGTTCCAATGTCATGTAGGAGTAAATATGTCACCATCTGCTTCACATTGTCCAAGTGGCTCTGGGCAAGCCATAAGTCCTTCACTGACTCCAGAAAATAAAGCTATCAACTAATGGAGAATCATCTTGAATGTTTTTTCAATAAGTGTATACTTTATATGCATAAATTTCAAATGTCCAAAGATACAGGCAGAAACTAACCATCAAGCAAAAAATAAACTACCACCAGAGTTACCTCATGAATTCTGAATGATGATTGGAACTTCGCACCATCCTAGTTATGGTTTAACAGATAAAGTCCACTGAAATATACTAATAATTAAAGAACTGAAAGAAATAGATGTGAACTTTTTTGAATATTATAAATCTCTAACATTACTACTATCTAATGAAAATGTTTTTGTCAGTAATTGTTTGTTAAATCTGTTTATAAGTGGATATGGCTAGAGATTGCTGTTTTGTTCTCTTTATCATGCTACAGTTTAATCAGCAATAATTTTATATAAAGCAATTTAAGTTCATTATCAAAATTTCTGGCTACAATTTTAATGATTGATTGTTTCAGTCATTTCCACTTCATCAAAAATATAAACAATAATTTAAACCAGTAATTTAATGAACTCTGAAGAAAATTCAAGCGAGTTGCATAGATAGAATAAATTAATATAATATTTTTAATTATCTTTTAATAAATTGCAGTTTCAAACAAACTACCCTCCAGTTTTGCGGAAGGATATAATTCAGAGTATTGATATAAGTTAAATGCTGTAATCTTTATTTCAGACTGCTTTGCTTACAAATGAAATTCATTTATGTGTAATTTATTACTCATTATTTTATTTAATGCAATAGTATGCAAATTCTTTCTATATATTATCTGTGTTGCCTTTGTACATGTCATGGATGATATACTATTTGTGAAAATGCTAGTCACTTTTATGCTTAATAAGTGATAGATGTAAATACCTATCATATAACATGTTCCTAGCTCACATGTATCTATCTAACAATAAATAATGTAATACTAATCTTGCCTCTTACATTTGTTTATATAACATTTAATTGCATACCTGCATTACAGCCTGAAAGCATTTATGATAGTCCAGTTATTTAAATCATTTATAAATTTATTGTATCCTCAGATTGTAGGTTTATTAATCTTAAAACTATAATAATAATTGCTTGTGATCATGAGTCTATGCAGAGAGTTTATATCTTTTCAGAATAATTTAATATCAGTTAGTTAATCTGTATCGTACCATATATAACATTATGCATAAACTTAATTATCACATTGAATAAACTTAATTATGGAATCAATCATTCACTAAACATATTAATTTGTTTATAGATTGACCAGACAATAAATTTATGCTATTGTGTGTGTTATCTTTATGAATATACATGAATAAATTGTAGTGCGTCATTAAAATTTTGCATTTTGTTATTTGCAATCAATTTAATTAGACTAGTATAAGAGTCTCATTTGTCTAACTAATATTTGCAGGCTACAAAAGAAGAAGTTGTTGTTTTGTGATATCAGAATTTATAATGCACATACAGAATACCCTTAAGTGATTTTTATGTGGGTTGTACATTACATATATATATATATCAAAACAAATTATAAATTTCGTAACTTGTTTTTAAGCTTGCATTTTATGATCACTAGATGGAGCTTCGCAATAAAAGCTTTGTTTTTATAAGTACTGAAAGAAATAGAATTTAAAATCTCTATCATTATCCCCACCTCCAGACCAGCTAGTTTTGAGCTTATAGCTCATGTCAGTGGTGGACTGGGAGACTAGAAACTAGAACTAAAATACCAACTCAAAAGTCAGCACTTATAAAACACGTTTTTATCGATTTGCAAGCATGAACTTATCAGACATGTAAATGGCTTCAAATCCAGCTTGACAAACTAGATAGCTATATGAGTCTGAATTCAGCTCAGTTTCAGCATATAGTAATATCCTTTGCAATATATAGTATTGCCAAAACCTTCAAAGGTACACTTATAATAATTAAAACAAGTTATAAATTTCATAACTTGTTTTTAAGCTTGTTTAGAGCTATTGGTAAGCTCCATCTAGTGATCAAAAAATGCAAGCTTAAAAACAAATTATGAAATTTATAACTTGTTTTAATTATTATAAATGTACCTTTGAAGGTTTTTGCAATGCTATATATTGCAGAGGATATTACTACATGGTGAAACTGAGTTGAATTCAGACCCATATAACTATCTAGTTTGTCAAGCTGGATTTGAAGACATTTGTGTCTGATAATTTCATGTTTTCAAAGTGATAGAAACATGTTTTATAAGTGCTGACTTTTGAATTGGTATTTTAGTTCTAGTTTCTAGTCTCCCAGCCCTTCACTGACATGAGCCATAAGCTCAAAACCAGCTGGTCTGGAGGTGGGGATAATGATAGAGATTTTAAATTCTATCTTTTTCAGCACTTATAAAAACAAAATTTGTTTAGAGCTATTGGTAAGCTCCATATAGTGATCATATATATATATAGTGCCCTTTTCTATAGGTCAGTAATAGTTCATAACAGTCAATTACTAAAAAATTTTAAATTTTAAAATATGTTCTTTTGATTTATTAATTATAGTTTGTCAATTATGTTATAAAGTATAATTTGAAGCTAAAGAAAATACATAATGTATAAAATTATAGAGAATCATTTAAAAGTAGTTAAGTAAAGTTTAAAATATTGTTTCATATGGTTGAAAAAGCTGGCCATATTAAATAACACAGCTATAAAAATTAAAAGTATATTTAATAAATTCGATTTTAATAGTTTAAAACTGATAAGTTAATAAATACAGTGTTTAAATTTATAATCATATTTAATAGTCAAAATTAATATAATATATTTTAAAAATAAACTTTATGATGGTGAGAATTGTATTTAATTCTATATTTTCTAAATTGTTCTTCCAAATTTTTTATAATTATTTTATATAATATAATAAGTGTATCAATTTTATTAATCTAGGCAGAGAAATAGATTGAAAATCGTCTGTCAAAGTTATTAATCATGTGACTTGTATACTACATACGTTTCACACGCTTGTTTGAATTAATAACAAAGTTTAAAATATTTTAAAAGTTATATTATAGAATTGGATAGAATTATTGCCTATCATAAAAGCAAATAATAATAAATATTAAGTTAACTGTCGTTATTGCATATTTAAATGATGTAATGTTTTAAATAGTATCATAAAGACGAATACAGTTATAATAAAAATTAAATATTTTATTTAAATAAAAATAGATAAATTGAATATTAAGAAATGGAATAAGTTATTAAATGTTATTTTAATAGTTATTTTAAAAGATTAAATAATTTAAATAAAATAATAATTGAATTAAAAGTGGTATTTTAAATAATATTTTAAGTTCATTACGTCATAATTTCTAATTTTGAAATTCAATTCTACTATAAACTAAAAATATGTAAATTTGTTCTCAAGCTAAAGTAAGAATTAACCAATAGGAATAGGTATTCTTACAGACTATAAATATGAATTGCACGGGGGTATAAGGGGAGATTAATAATGTATTGAAACCGGAGAAAGGTAAATTATAGCTATCAAAGAGATAGTATTTTAAAATTATTATTTTAGTCAATTTTAGCACTCTCTCATAATTTATTTGCAAAAACTAATTAATATTTTAAAAGTAACTTGCAAAAAAGAGAGTGTAAACTAAAAAATATTTTAATAATTTCGTTTAACATGCTTTGTTAAATTTTTTAAAGTTCCTTTATCAGTCGTATTTTATCTAAAAGTTTAACCTAAACTTCGCAATAAAAATGGATATACTGTGGAATAAAATGGATATAAATTGTAATACTGTAAAAATGTTTGGAATATTTATTGATACAGCTTTATTAATATTTCACCGGAGAACTGTTTTGGTACATATAAAAACCACAGCTCGGACATTATACGGAGTCTAAAAAATGTATTGAAATGTATTATTTATAAGTTTATCCAAGATTTATTTTTTAAATAGTAATAAGACAATTATATTTCATGAATCATTTTATATAATATGATATTCAAAGGAGTAAAATGTTATATCCTTTCTGAAGGTAACATTTTTTTTTATTTTTAAAAGAGATTTATAAAAATACCAAACGAAAGTTTAAATGTATCAAGAAGGAAACATATATAAAAAAGTGAACACATAGTTGAATAAAAGATGGATCCATGGAAATACAAATAGTACTTAAAAGTTTATCGAATATTTTTAAAGTTAAATTAGATGGATTGATGCATCGGATACGCAGAGAATATTGGTAGAGAAGATTAAGAAGCTTCACGGGATTAATTAATATTATGATTTAATAATTATCATCCTAAATACTAAAACCAAGGATTATTTTCTATAAATTTTATTAAATGGATTAATAATTATTTTTATTTTAAACTTTAACGCGCTTGGAGGAGAACATTTTTAAAAAACTCTAGAGAAAATAATAAACATTTTGGACTTATCAGGAACTATCATCAAGAAAATATGTAATTATAGTTTTGATTCCTTTTATTTTGTTAACCTAGTTTAAATCTAAATTTTTATATAAGATTAGGAAAAACATAAAAACATTAATTTATTAATATTAAAATTTTATAATATAACAATCTAATAATTTAGCTAAAAATATTTTAATATAAAGTGTATGGGTGTGAATTTTTTTTTATATCTGCAATGCTCAAGTGGATAAAGGAAGCCTACTGAACATGATGACTAGATAAAGGTTATTGGTAATAATAATAACTATTGATAATTTATAATGTATATTTTTTTTGTTTTCTTTAGATCATCCATAAATTGGAAGAATGAAGTGTAAAAGTTTTTTACTTATATGTACCGCATTTCATACAACATTTTAAAAAACATTATGAGATAGGATTGATTTGAAAATATGCATACGACAATTTTTTTTTTTTTTTTTTTTTATTAGTGATATAATCCAACATAACAAATAATTATGTGATTCTTTTAAAATTTTCATGTTATTGGATATTCAAATATTGTCTAAGTAGATTGTATATGATTAGACATATAGAATAATGAAGTAAGCAGACTTTTCTTGTGGAACAGCTAGATTGTTTAACTATTAATGAATTTTATTTATTGTTTTGTAAATGCAGATAGTTATTTATCGATGTAAGATGTGGAAAATCTTGAGAAATAATGTTGAGATAGTGGCTTGGAAGTACTTAGTGAACAGGAAACCAAGATGATGTTTTAAGAAATAGGATGTTATAAGGAATGGAAATAATATTTAGTCTTTATGTGAATATCAGCATAGTTAACAAAGCCCTATGATTGATACACATTTTATTTGGACAGTGTTTATATTTCTTTAAATATTTGATGTTCTAATAAAGCTGAAGAAATAGCTTTAACATCGTCCCTGTACTAGAGGATATTAGGCAGGTAAATGTCATACCTCTTCGCACTGTGCCATGATTTTGAGATATGTTAAGAGTAATACTCTAGCTTTCTTCCTTAATCCTATGCATCTGTTTTCGCTATCTTTATTTCATGTAACTGCATCGTTCAGTAAGATATGTTTAAGAGAAATGATAAATAATTTAGAACTTAGGTTATGCTATCGTTTTGTATAAGATTGGTTTATTTGCTTAGAAGGAATAGGACGTTATAACTTAAAATTGAAGATCCAAAGTATCCTAAGGAAAGAAAAGAATCATAGAATATATTTTGAATTTTATTTCGGAAATGAAATATAAACTTTTTAAAATAAAGTATCTAAACAAAGATATTTTCTTTAAAGTGATAATAATTTTAAATGCTTTAGTATTATTTTTTTTAAGAGAAAATAAGTATTGCATATTTTTAAAATACAATAGTACAAAGTAAATTATGTAAACAATATGCATAGTATATTTTTTGTTTATTGATTAACAGAAATATATTGATGATTACACTTATATCATACTAAAGTAAGGCTTAAAGAAGAATATATTATGATTAGTAAACATTGTGTGATAAATACTAAAATCTAGTACTGAATTTTGGATAATATTTTGTGTAACATCTTTGACTTTGCAAGATGAAATTTTTTTTAATATTTTGAGAAATCCATACTCATTATAAAATTTTGTTTTCTATAGAATGTTTTCTAAGTATGAATTTTTTAAAATAAGATAGTTTAATAATATTAAGGATAAAATGCTGTTGCTAATAAAGTAGATAAATATATTTGTAATAAGTTAACCATAATGAGAAACCAAATAGTAACATTTTTTTTAAATTTTGTCCTAAATCTAAATAAAGATATAATTGAAATATAAATTATTTTTTTTATAACCCGGTAGATCAAACTGTAAAGTAAAAAAGTTAAGGATATCCACTGTAAATAGTGTAAATAAATTGTTTATTTATTTGTTGTTAGTAATAAACTTTGTTAAATTTTGTTATTTCAAAAATTTTGTGTCCGAGTTATTTATTTCTCCACATCGCTGCATGAAATCATGATATATGCATAATAATTGAAACAAATATATAATTTTGCACAAAAAGATAAATAGAGAATTATTTTAAGAATTTTAAATATTTTATTGGTATTCATTATAATTAAATAATCATAATCTTACATTATTTTATTGGTCATAAATCAGTTATCACAATATTATATTAAATTATATGCTATCAGTTGCCACACATATTTTGTTTGTCAGATTATTAAAATGCTACCACGTATTTATTATATCATTACATGAAGATATAAGATCATATTATATTATTTCATTATTTTATTATGGTAATAAAATTATAGTAAAAAGAAAAGATATACAGAATTAGTTAAACAATGAAGAATATTATTACTGTTATTTATTATTATTAGTTTCAGTGTAGTAGATTATGACATAAAATCCCTTCTCATATTTTACTACCGTATTTTTAAATTAACTTAGAATAAACTTTATGAACCTGAGATTATTTTATTGAGCTAGATTATTAAATAGAAGATTAAGATTTAATTATTAGTTTAATCTTAGTGAGTAGAAGTTATTAAAGTCGTAAGAATACTATGAGTTTGTTATTTGAAATAGTAATAAAGGGGGGATAGTGTTCTTATGCCATTGAGGTAGTATCCTGTGGGATATTGGCTCAATGTAATCTATCTTGTCACCTGTATTTTCACTTCAAGTCTCATGAAAATATTAAATATTTATTTAATTTATTTTTATAAACTGAACCTTATTCGTATTTTAAATTTGAGCTAGTGAAATATTTTAATTTTAATGCTGAATATTTTAGTTATTAATTATTAACTGAAATAGAACCCATTTTTATTTTATATCATATATTATCTGGAAGTGAGGATGCACGAGATTACAAGGTCAGAATATATATATATAAGAAATGTGTGTGCATATATGTATATATGCTTTATAAGATGTGATTCTCTGTACTGAAAATGGATTAGCTTGACAAAAAGGAAAAAGTTAAAGCAGTTGGAAACCCTCCATACAATAGTGTCACCCAGTGCAAGTCTCAGTAATAAATGTGTGCAGAAAGGTTTGTGCATAAAATCCCTATATAATACATACTCATTTAATATTCCCAGACTAATTTCTAGGTTGTGGCTTCCATCAGTGAGGCCCTTAGATGTGAAAGCACTGTACCTCCTCTGGGGATATTGGATGAGTAGGTACTAGATAGGGATTTTATGCACAAACTTTCTTGCATCCACTCACTATTAAGGCTTGCAGTACTATGTGAAGAGTTTGATACTATTTTAACAGCTTGCATAAGCATAGAAGATGGTGATCATGTGATTTTTTAAAATTAAGAGTTGTTTGCTTTAAACATTATATACTTGATAAAGCATATACATATAGATGCACAAATTACTTACATATAGTTCAGTAAAGTTTATCCTAAGTATTATAAATATATATTATTTTATATATATATAATAAAACCCTTGCGTAATCATGACAAATAAAACATAAATCATTAGAGAACCTTGTATATGGTTAAGATGATGATGTTCAATATTTTCTTGTTTAAGAATTATACAAAACAATGGATTTATTTAATTGGCTTCACAAAGCAATTTTAGAAAAAAAGATTTGCAATTTAGCTGAATAAGTGATAAACAAAGGCAAACATTAACCACTGATGATAAAGAGATAACCTATTGATTAAATACTAAATTTTTACATTAAGTAGAAAACTTAACATGCCAATAACATTGTTGTGTAGTTTTAAAAAAAAAATGTAAAAATGGTTTTGCTTACTTTACAATAAGTATTTTTTATATATATCTTACTATGAGTTCGTTTCATCTTATTCATTAACAATTAAAAAAGTGGCTTATTTCAAAAACTGCTAAAGACAGGGTAAATTATCATTAAGTAATTCCTGAATGTCAACAATGAGGTTAGCAACATTTTATGAAACATTTATGCATTATCTAATAGAGTGCAAAGTATAATTCACGAGGCAAAATAGCCATTGTTTGTAAATACCAAAATACCAAAATTATTGGTGATAATTTTAAATGCACTCTAATATACATAGAACTGGTTTTTTTAAAAATCTTTGTGAGTAATAGTACAATCTAGTTATTTTGCTTTTATACTTTGCCTACATAAACATGGTAGGAAGATCTTTTTTATTTATATAAGAATGAAGTTTACTGGTAATATTTTACTAATTTGTAAAAATCTCTCGAAAAATAAAATGTTTTTTGATAACTTGTTATTGGAAAATATTGTATATGCGTCATCAAACATTATTATATGTACTTCAATATATAATGCATTTTTTTAAAAACATTTGAATAACCATTTTGGATACTAAATAATAATGAAATACTCGATTTAATATATTTTTGAAATAATGCAGCTATTTATTCATAATTTTGTTATTTATCTATAAAAATAATTTATTTTTATATAAAAAAAATGTATTGTTTGCAATTTACTGATTTTTTTTTTTTTAAATTTTAGTTGTCAAAGCTTTTTTTAACTATTAGAATTTAGTTATATACATAGTAGCTAGCAGAAAAACATTATATAATAAATTTTTCATATATTCAGTGATAATAAGAAAGATATAATGAAAACAAAATAGTTTATTTCTTGAAAAGAAAATGATAAACAAGGCATCATAATAATATTTAACTGAAAGAGATAGTCCCCTTATAACCTCATTTTTTATCATTGATTATATTTAGATGCTTCCACTGAGCTTAGTCAAATATAAAGGTACATCTAATGCAACAGAAAAAAATTAAATTGAAAATATCAGGACAAAAAAAAACAGAACAAAAATTAAAAAAAAGTTATCAAAAAATAGCAAGTGATCAAAAACCTGGTGGCACAGTATTTTACATCATGTTCATGTAATTTGTAAAGCATGTCACTGACTTGGAATGTATTCTATCAATTCATATTCTCTATAACTCATTCAACATATTGGATCAGCTTATGTAAAGAATTATCCATATTTCAGAAAGAAAGAAATATATTTTTGGGGACAAGTTTCACTTATTTAAGATACTTTGTTAAAGATTCTCTGAGTTAAAAATAATGATAGAGAATAAAGTCATAGACGAACTCAATCTGCTACAAGTTTTATTTCTTACAAGCATCATTAAAAGAGGGTGTGCAACCTCTGAATAAATTTTGACAGAAAATGACCAATAGACATATAATATGAGATGGGGGTTGATACAAATGTATTGAAAAGAAATGTTTTCATATATATGGAAGATATGCAAGAATAAAATACAATTACCACATGTCCTGTGATGTTGATGTGCTAAAACATATATTTTTGAGAAAAATGGAAATGGAAACTAAGAAAAGATGAGAAGTACTATTAAAGTGCAAATAAAAACTTTGCCATTATATCACTGATTTTGGTGCTTTAAATGTGAGAAATCTCTAAAGTAATAAGATATAAAAGCCAAGAGTAAAAAGATATTAATAAGCAAGACATGGAATTTTTTATACTAATTATGAAAAAAACCATTCCAGGAATCTTTTTTGAAATCAATCCTAATAAATAGTTTATTTAAAAGTTTAAAAAACACTCAGAATTGATCTATATGTTGATTTAGTTATTTGGTCTAAATAAATGTCATTTTTTATTAAGTGTTATATTTCCTAGACAGTAGTAAATTTTTAATTAAATGTAACAAGTTATGTGAAATGATAGTTTGAATTAAACACTGTGACATTTTTACAAAGGGCAGGTCTGGATATTAAGTATTAAGCTAGAAGACAACTAATGCATATTTATCCAATTTGAAATCAGAAAATAATACAAGTGTAAAGAGAAAGGTAGCCTGGCTACTATAGATAAATTGTTAGCAAATTAGTACTGTGCTAATAAAGGGAAAATGAAGATTTAAACTTGTACTTTGTAACAGTCTTCAAATATTCACATTAACAAAACTACTGAAATTGAGCTAATGTTAGAAAGTGAAATACAGCAGTGCCCATTAAAACATTCTAAAAATAACCTGAGTTGAATAAGATAAATACTTAAAATAATCACTGAGATATCAAAAGCAAAAGTGAACCTTTCAGAAATTTTATTTTAAGACAAAACAATGTTTATTCAAAAGAAAAGTATGAAAGTGGAAAAAGTACCCATTTAAAGAAACAAATATGTGGAATTCTATAATATTATAGAGGAAAACTTTATTAATGACAGGAAATATAAAGTGTGAAGTAATATTTATTCACAACACTTGCATGCAATATATCTCTGCTATTGATTTTTGAAAATTATAAACCTATATCATGGATAAACCTTCCATACACTCCTAGGATAGCAAATAAAGTAAAAAGCATTTGTGCTAAGATATATAACATTAGCTTTAGATCCTGTCTGTTATTGAATAAATTATTGAATAATGCAAAAACAGAATGCCACCAGAACATATCTCTCTAAGTAAGTGATTTTATAAAATTATGTATAGTACTCCCTCATACAAATCCGTTTATTATGGTGAATCATGGGTAATAGATCAACAAGGATCACCCATCACACATATTTATACAACAGAGCAAAATGAAATGATGAACAAAATTAATATTCCTTGACCATGAGTGCATAACAGTTTATGTTTTCAATAAGTGAAGACAATATGCATCAGAAAATGATGATAAAAAACAAAAGTACAAAGAAGAAAGGGCAATTGAAAAAAATCCATACACAATTAAGAAAAAAGTACCATGTCAAAAAATGGAATATTTAAATATCTCAATTACCCAATGAAGTCCATTTATTTAAGTAGGCAACTTTTTAACTTCAAAATAAGACAGGTTATGATTTGGGCAGAATTACTTAGCACTAAAATTTACAATTATTTTAGCTTTTCTTAACCCTCATTTATAATGAGTTTATAATGATTTAAAAACCTAACTTACACTTCAGTCAATTAATTATGAGAAAATATTGCTGAGGTTATTCCTGAAATAATTTAATCTACTTTTGAAATATTCATTAGAACTTGTCACTTAATACATATGGACAGATAAGCATTATATGACATTTAATAATACTATAATATGCAGTAATTACAGTTAATGGAATAGTAATTGTAATAGTATCAATTAAAAATAGGTGCATCTATTTTTAAAGACATCTAGTAAATGTTTCTTTAATTTATATTATATTAATATTTTTTCACAACTTTTCTACAATGTCAATGATTCTAATTAGATCTTTCAGTATTTTATTTCTTCACTTTTATATCACATATATGATTTCAGTTATCAATAAAGTAATGTTTTTTTTAAAAATAGGTTTCTTCCTTTGCTGTTTTTTTTATATTTTTATCAACAAAAAAGCAAAAACAAAGCAGTTTTATCTAAAAATTGTTAAAGCTCATGTCCAAAGTGATTACTTTCATGGTGCAACTTATTTATATTAATTTATCAAGCATGGTTGCAAAATGACCCTTATTTTCATCCACAGTCAAATATACTCAAGAACACCATTGGGAGCTTTTAATTTTCAATTTAAATTTTATATAAACTCTTGTAAAACACCACAAACTAAATAAAAAAAATCATTCCAACATGCACTTTTATTCACAATATCAATTACACACACACACACATATATATATATATATATATATATATATATAGAGAGAGAGAGAGTTTAAAGCAATGATAATAACTTTATAGAGTTAGCTTTATATGTATTTTTATAGTAAATGAAGCATTAAAACCATTGTAATATCCATTGATGACATTTTAAAATTATATCAATGTTTATTCATTTAAAATTATTAAATAAATCCATTTTTAATTTATTCCTGTTCTATTATAAGTTGATCATGATTTATATTTTCATATAAGCTTTTACATAGGAAATGTTTATATGAAAATAACAATTAAAATTCTTCAGATATATTACCAAATTCATCATTTTATTTATTTTCCTGTAATATCTAATATAAATTTAATTTATCCACTCTACTTTGAACACTTTTTAGAAAAAAAACACCTTTTATTATACATATATGCATACACAATCTTATGTTTCAACTATCTGAAAGTTTTCTTCAGAGCTATGATATAATGAACAAAATAAAATACAAATAAAATACATAACTATATAAATAGTCTTGCATTGGTGGTCAAGATGTCAGCATGACTGCCTTGCACTAGCAGGCAGTTGCCCGGGTTGCGGGTTCGCGTCCCGGCCGATGCTATGACACTTAAAAAAAAAAAAAAAAACTATATAAATAATATCATAAAAATTTAAACAATAAAATTAATAGAATAAAATTTTTTTTTATTTTTTTTTATTATTTGATTAACTTTATTGTTTACATTTTTTATGGAATTATTTATATAGTTATATATTTTATTTTGATCATTATATCATAGCTCTGAAGAAGACTTCTGGATAATCAAAACATAAGATTGTGCATGCATATATGTACAGTAAAAGCTTTTTTTGCTAAAAAGTGTTCAAAGTACAGTGAATAAATTGCATTTTAACAATTAAAATTAACAATAATCTATGTTTTGTATTCTATTAATAATAGCACATAGACATTATATTTTTAGTTAACATAAAACGTTTTTTTTTTCATTATTAAACAAGTAGCATATAACCTTATAACTATCGTGATTTTATAAATCTATATGTATATTTGATTAAAGTGCATATTCTATTTTACCAAGTAGTATTTTATTACTGTTTCTTTGATAACATTTCTATTGCTAATTTTCAAGAATCACTCCTCTGAATATAATTTTTCAATTTTTTTAATGAAATTTCTCATTATTCATCACTGCACATACTTGTACCTAATCGATATAACTAAAAAGAAATGTTTAAAATAGAACGATCAAATAAATCGTACACATTTACTAAAAACTACTTAAGCCGACTGAAAAACGACCATATATAATAAATAAGTAAGCAACCCCATGGGCGCACCTTCATCATGACTATAGTTATAATTAGTTAGATTATGTTTTGACATCAGATGACTAATTTTTGTTCTCATCTGTTATCCCATTGATCTTTTAGTGGGTTTTTAAAGTTCAAACTAAATAAAAAAAATTAGAATAGGTCTTTCACATCAATAGTCTCATTTTTTCTCTATTAAAAGGTTAAAACATTTTTTTTTCTAATTTTACTTTTTATAATCGAAGGATAAAGTAACAGATTGCAACGATGACAGAAAATCGTTGCTTTTAAATTCATAGAAACCTATTTCTGCGCCCATAAATTTTAATTTTACTATCTTAAAGGTTTTCGTAAGACAAATATATTTTCGGATAAAACTAAAAAAAAGAAATAGGAAATTTAAGAAATTATCATATTTTTACGCCGATTTCTTATTTTTTTTAAATTTTGCAATAAATGCTTAAACACGATGGAACTGTTTTCGCTTCAAAAACATATTTGATTTTTTTTTATACTTCTCTTTTCTACTCTCATTACAAATTACTTATTTAATTTAAAAGTCTCTTCTGGTCGACAAAAAGACGGTGACGAATATTAAAATCAGATTTGAAGACGACACTAAGATGTTAATAAAGCAAAAATGTTATAAAATGATTTTTGTAAACAATAAATTGGCTGTTAACACAGAACTTATCCAAACAATTCTCGAGTAATACTTGGCAATATATTTTATTATAAAAATAATAGAAAAAAAGTAATATATATGATAGAAATTTAAAATGGCTTTTAAAGGAGAATAGATTTATTTGTTTAAAAATATAGACATTGAAACGCCATGTTCCTATAAAGTATAAATTTCTGTAATGTTTACTTTTATTATTGGTATTATTTTATATTTAAATACATATTATTAGTAATAAAAATACTAAAGTGATACTGTACTATTTTTATTTGACTTTGAATGACCTTGGGCGTTTACCATTGACTTTTACAAATTTATTACATTTTTGTTGTTCTCTTTTTCATCAAATATAAAGAATATATATATTTAGTGTGTGAACCTTTTTTAGGCAGATAACTATTAATAAAAAGTATAACCGCATTTGAAGAAAATCCCAACTAGGGGATAGATTTATGAGCGGTCGCAGTATATTTGGATTTGACAGACATTACTTATATAGTTCATAATTCAAGTCAATGTTAGCTGCAAATTTTATTTTTGAAACAATCTATTAGATTCCAGTAAGGACTAAAAAAATTAATTCATGCGGTTTTACTGTTGATCTGGGGATAAAAAAAATATTTAGGACTTCACAAAAAAGTTTATTTCTACATCATCATTTTTTGGCTATTATAAGAGTTTTTGGGTGAGCTTGAAAACAAATCTTGATTTGACATAGATATTAAACACTCTATTGGGTTAATAATAAATCTGATCTACTTAATACATTATTATACATTTTCTGTTGGACATGTTTTTTTCTGATCATTGTAAAAAAAAATGTGAAGAGATTGTAATACTTTTATAGCAATATTTGATTATATATCCAGAGGTTTAATTCAGAATGTCTTCTCCAAACAATGTCACAATATTCAGCAGTAAAAAGACTAGCAGTAAAAAAAAAAAATTTCTTAAAGTATTTGCATCACCCTACAACCAAATAGCTCCAGTCAGCTTTCCAAAAGGGCTATTTCTTGATGTTTATTTAGAATTAAAATTGTATAAGATGAGAAAAAAAAAGTTGAGTTACTGTCCAAGAAGAATGATATAGGATTATGATTTAAGTTTTGTTTCACTTGTTATATTAAAAAAATGCTTAGTGCATGAATAGATTGGAGTTGTCTTGTTTGTAAAATTTAAACTAAGTCTTCAATCTTTAAAAAGATGTTCAACGTTTTCAAATTCTTGTTTCTACTTCTGGAAAATATCTCTTTAGTGATATCAAAGCAATATCATCAGCAAAGATTAAATTTCTGCATTCTATTTCTGCAAGATTGTTTATAAATATATTAAATAATGTTTGTGAAAGAACTAAATTCACGGCAGAGCATTCTGTACAATTTTGTATTTACTATGATTTTTATTTAGCTTCACTTGAGTTGTTTTATAGGAGAACATTTTGTCAAGAAAATTAATGATGTTACTGAAAATACGAGTTTTAAAAACTTTTAAAAGAAAGTAATTTTTTTAAAATTAATCATAGACTAGATCAGTAAAGATAGCATGATATTTATTTTAAAAATCACTTTAAATATAAATTGTTATAAGTAATGCTTTCTTAAGCAGTTTCATTATAATCTAAATGTAATCTATTCTAAAAATGCAGTTTTTAAAAATATTTTTGTAATTCTTGATAGGATATTTTTCTACCAACATACAAAAAACATATAATAAATATAATATATTTTAATTCTGCTATCTCACACTTATTACAATAGTTTTTGGAATATAATAACTTGGGTTTAAAATAAAAAAGACCCAAAAGAGCTATTATGTAGGTTAATAGAGAAAACTTGTTTAACCTTAGGTCTGTCAATTAGTAATTGATTTCCTGACAACATCAAAAAAGAAAAAAAAAAGTGTCTCTGCTTACATGAGTATAATCTTTTTATTCTTTATCAAATTAAAAATCCATAAAAATAACTAATTGAACATATATAAATATGGAAATATTTAAATTAAAGAAATATTCCATTTTTTAAATTTTAATATATTTCCATTTATAATAATCTATTAAAATATTAAATTATATGAATAGTGTCCAGGAGATTTGTTGTCATTTATTCATGTAGCTGAGTTATTATTTTATTGGTGATAAACTACATATACATTTTTTGAAGGTCATACAAAATATTTTTCTCTATTAAAAAAATCACTGTAATAACATCTTATTTTCTTTATAAATATATCAATATTATATATATATATAAGATATATTTTGCGGGTTCATCCTTATTAAAAAATTTAAATATTGATATATGTTTTGACTTGATCACACAAGTCATCCACTGGGTGATAAAAGGTGGAACTTTTAACCATATAATCATGTGACAATAATAAGCACAATGTAATCAAAAGAAATAATAAGGAATGATCTCACTCATACCTATACTTTCTCAAATTTTTATCCAGAAACATCCTAACTGAAACTTGGCAATCAACAATATATCTCAGTTGTGCTCTCTCATAGCTTAAACTTTTATTTTAATTAACAATTGTCATTAGATTTCATTCCTAAATATCAATATTTGATTGTCCTTCAGTATAGTTATCATGACTATATCAGAATATGACACTCTTCAAATTTAGATTACACATCATTGAAGTTAAAACAACTTAAATAACTTATCATGCCATTATAGTTGGAGTTTCAGCAATCTTTTCTTTATGTAACATAAATTTATTCTATTGTAAATATATAAATATTTGTATTTTGTTTGTTAATAATAAAGTTTTATATAAAGAGAAAAGTTTTTAAGTTTTGCTTTTTAATGATCCACATTGTTGTTGTATTCATTATTTGATTATTGACAATTGCAAGATAATGACTCCATTCATTATATCAAACATTTCTTTGTACTTTCCTAAGTTGGAATTTATCCATAAACTTTTAGTTCTTAAATCACTCGTTTTCTTCTTTAGGCTAAAGGGTTGTAAATGCCATATGTAAGGAACATATCTTCTTTAGATAATCTTATACAGATAGTTTATGATTTTAAATATTGAGTCACTAAAATAATTTATTCACATATTGTTAATCTTTTAATAATTATCAAAAATACTATCCTAATGAAGAATTTATAATGGTGAATATAAAAGAATATGATTAAGAATAATTGAAGTCATTTTTAATAGCTATGAACAATATGGAAACAAAACAAACATTGCAAAAAAGTAGTTACTAAAAGTAAAAATCAGGAATAGTATAAGGTTTTAAATATTAATTAATACAGTTTGTCAGTAAAGTAAGGAAAAATGTAGTAATTAAACAATAGTGCAAAAATAAAAAATAATAATAATCGAGTGGTTTAATATAAAAGAAACAAAACTGAAATTCACTTGAGAACTTTATGCTCCTAATCCTGATACTTTTCAATTGCATCAAAGTAAACAAGGCAATAGAGAAGTGATTATCTCAAAATTATCTGATTCTCTTATAATTAGTGAATATATATTTGAAATTCGTCAAATATTAACAAATATTTGCTTAATTAGTTTAAGTAGCACAAATCTTTATCTATATATAATAGGCTAGACAATTTTTACTAACAATAGTCAATTAGTAATATATATATATGCGTCTTTAATAAGTATAAGAATCAGTATGAAAAATATAATTAAAAAAAATCAAAATTTCTATTGGATTTCATTAGAAATATAAAATATCTCATTATAAATTTAAATTAAATAATAAAAATAAGTGCCCAACTAAAGTATCCAAAGTTAAATGAAGCAAAACATATTTTCTTTTATTAATTTGAAAATCCTGCAGATTCTGTTATTAAATTTGCACTTTCATACAGAAATACGACTTCCTTCAAAATTCTATGGAGAGATGAAAAGTCGCAGTTACCAAAATATTTAAAGTTGTTTCAAAACATATTTTTCTCACCAGGATACTTTGGAATGCTGTGCTTTAACTTAATCGTTATTTTTTCTCAATTTTCATTTCTTTCCGTTAAAAAGACATTTCTAAATGATTGGCAGAAGAAGATAAAACGACTATTTAATACTCACGTATATATAGATAAAAAATATTTTTATATACATCATCACTGCGAGCATTATTTTATATCAATTGAATGTTTTAAAATAACTGAAAGTCAGATGCAACTTTCTATTTTAATTCCCCCTCCAAAAAATAAAGATTAAATATCGAAACATTGAAGAAATATTAGATTGTTGTACTAAATTAGAAATTCTAAAAAAATAGCGAAGTATTTTACAAGCTTTCAACAATAATTACATTATATTGCTTTATTTTGCTCTGCGAAAATATTATTTTATTTTAAATGATGATAATAATTTACAATGAATTGATTATAGTTGTCATCATCTAATAAAACCTTAATAACTGATTTTTAAAGTCATCCTATCAAATATAAAATCTAACAGTATCATTGCTAAAAATGTTTAATTTAATCCACACATTCAATCTTTTGTCAGTAGGTCTTCAAACTGTTGTCACAGTTTTTAAAAGATTAACTTAGATTTTTTTACATTCTGACAATGTCTTCAGTTAATTTAATTTTAATAAAATATATTATGTTGGTTAACTTTTCCTATACAATTGTAATTGATATAAGTACTAGAATACTGAGTAAAAAAAAAACTTAAGAATAAATGTTTTATTATATTATGCTGAGAGCTCTCGATATCTTAATTCTGATATAATATTCATAGCAATAATTAGTAGATGAGAGAGTTGTGGGTAAAAGGTATAATGTAAATTTTATGTAAATATATATAAATAATCAATAATTCTAAAGATAATCTCCCCACTGATCAATCCTAATATACCATTTACAACATTTCTTGTAGTCAAACTAGCTGTAGTGCTGATTACTTCAAGAGAATCCCATGCCCGCCTCATAACAAGATTGTCCCAATACCAATACCTTGATAGAAGATCAAGAAATAATTCACACCAAAAATCATTATTTCTAGAGTATAAAACTAATTTGGTTATATATTTGAGCCTACATCAGCTAGTGTTGTATGTATAGAAAATGCAAGATAAAGTGAGCTTGATATAACGCCAATAATGTTAATTCGCTAAACAAAAAAAAATCCTGTTTTCTCCTCTCTAAAAGTGAGGCATCTAACTCATATGTATATATTAAAACAAAATTTACATTGTCTTTTACCCACAATTCTCTCATTTACTAGTCATTGCTATGAGAATAATATCAGGATTAAGATATTGAAATCTGCTCAGCATAATAAAATAAAACTTTTATCCTTAAACTTCTTTTTTAATCAGTGATACTAGCACTTATATTAATTTTAATAAAGTAATTATTTATTGTATTTTTTAATCTGAAAAGTGTTTTTAAAAAGAAACTTTTGAAGCCCAAATGGTTTACTATTGTGAAGCACAAAGTTATGAGTGTGGATATTTCAATTTTGAATCTATGTATCTCTTTTCAATTGCATACTAGAGAAAGTCTTCACATGGATTTACATTTAAAATTAATGTATAAAATAAAACAATGTGAAATAAATGAAAATACATTGTAAATATATTTTAGTAGTACAAATATAAGGCTTCTAAATAGTTCTGATGATTTGAATTTAATAAGATGGTATTAGGCCTAAATCCAAAATTTTATTTTGTGATACTGAACAGAGAAATAGGATATTCTAGATAAAATTAATGTCTCTTGGATTATATTATCAGATTGTAGATTTTGTAGGAAGTAGTCAGGTATGTATAGGTAAGTTATCTATTAATTTAATGTATCAAAGCACCAAATATTTAGCTCAGCATAACACACTTGCTTAAGAATTGTCTTCTAGAGAATGATTACTCTCAATTTTTTATGATCATCTGAAAAGGTGCAGTTATACATGAAATTAGCTTATGAAAATAAATGTCTTGATAAACTTATGACAATTAATAAAACTGTTAAAAAACTGTGTTGTATACAATATTCTCATTTAATTTAAAACTGTATGAATTTGTTGTGACTAAAAAAAATCAGCCTTAATAGGTTGATAATAATTTAAAATCATGCAGATACAATAAAGAAATTCAACCCAGATCATTTGATAGATAATGGTCAGTGATCAAATGCTACTTGTCTATTCTATAACTGTAATAATTTAGAAATTTGACTTTCTATTATAAAAATATCAGTGCTTATGATTCTTTAAGTTAATGGTAATGTGTATCTACACAGGTAAGTTAGTGATATAATGCTAAAACAAAAGATAAAAATTATTATGGAATTAGTATTGTGTGTAGTCTTTAGTTGTGGCTGTAGCCACATTTTCTTTAGCATCAAGATACATGTGTTCACAATAGAATAAAATTCAACATATCCAAAATTGACAGGTCCAGTATTATGTCATTGCTGATTTACTTACTACATGTCAAGCAATGTTAAAACCTAAAAATTCAAATAGAAATGATCTATATGTAAGTATTATTTTAGTTATAGTTGATAATTTTATAGAAACTGCTTATGAGATTAAAATATTAGTGAATATAAAAGGCTTCATATAATTCTAAAAGTCTAAGACTCATGTTTCTATTGTAAATGGAATGATGTGTTTTTTGTTTTATTTTTTAAACAAAAACCTATATAAATGCATGTATTAGTTAATTTATTTGATTACATTTTAAACATTATAGATAAATAGATTTTGTTTAAATTATTTTGTTTTACAGATATGCCTAAATAAATCACAAAGCACTGAAAATGTGTTTACTTATGATTAAGAATCATTATCATTTTATAGAGATTTATTGTATTATTTTTAGAGGTTGATTCTTGGAAACTTTGAGTAATAGATATTTATTTTCTTTCAAAGAATTTTTCAAATATTATTTAGTAAAATTCAATTTTGACAAAGATGATTGAAGTAAACAATTTTATTTTTTTGTGAAGTGAAAGGATAATGTAAACTTATGTTGTTAGTTTATTTTTATATAAAAAATTTATTAGCTTAAAACTATAGATTATACACTTGGGTCTTGTTCCTCAGAAAATGTGCACAAAAAAAAATTGCACAAAAATAAACTTAACTTATCTTGAAAAATGGGGGATAGGTTTTGTAATTTTCAGAAATTGGCATAAAAGCAAAGCAACAAGGAAAAATTACTTTAAAATTCACATTAAAAAAAAATAAGGAAATAAAATATGACTAATAAAAAATTTCAAATATTTGAAAAAATTAATACAAGACAAACTTTTTTACTTTTTTTATTAACTACAGTATTTAATTTTACATTTTTTATACATATTTTAATCATTATCGCTGTTTGAGAATATGTGTTCGTTTGTGAACTGGTAAGAAATCAGATTCGTGATGTATGTACAACTAGCACTACTTTCAGTCTTGTGCTGTGTTAATGGTTTTCTGTTTCTATATTAAAAAAATGAGATTGCAATCAAAACAAAAAGATTATACATTATCATTAGAAAGATTATTTTTAGTTTATAAAATCAATAAAATCTTCTTTACTATTTATTTTAAAAATCTAAAAAAATATTTATTTCTGTTATATCTAACAAAATACATTTTAAAAGTTTAGAATTTTTGAATATTTATTGCGATATTTTTATACATATGTATAAATCTATTATTATTATTTACTCATTAGTATAAGTAGGTTATTTACATAGAAGCTAAGATTTTAAATACAGCTTCAGGCCATATTCATGCTAGCTGCTAATATAACATTATATTTTTGAAAAAAAAAAAGTATTTCAAGTCAAAATAAGTTATTAATAATTTAAATTTTTTGATATGTAATAAATATAGTGAAGTATGAAAGATATTAAGAAGAAACATGAATCATATAACTTCAAAATCACATTAAAATAATCAGCATAAAATGAGATCCAGGTGTATATACATAAAATTTATTATGTTAGAATAATATAGTTTCAGTACTTTATAAACTATACTGCATATCCATTTGGAAAGCTGATTTTTGTCCCAGTGCAAAAAATTATTTTATTTCTACAATATACCAATAGTTTGCTGTGATAAAAAAAATAAGATTACTAAAATATTATATGCATTTGTCTTTTAACTTATTATGAATGTACATTTCACTTAGATAAAGTTTTCATATTCACATGTATATGAGAGAGTATGTGAACCTATAATTAAATAAACACATATTTAGATTAGAAATTTAAGTTCAATGAAATGGTAATAATAAGTTAATGTGTGTGCATTGTTATCTTAATTTTATAAAGGTTTTAATATAATGTTTGTTTAAAATCGTACTTTATAAATAAGAAGAAAGAAAAAAGAATATTCAAATTCTTTTATTTCAAATGCCTTAAGATTTATACAGATGTAAGATAAAATACCTTATCATTGAATTATTTTTACATATATGTTTTTAAGAGTAAAATAATTATCTTTCAAAAGGAAAATTTATTCACAATCCATAAGAATTATTTACAAAAAAAAAGGATCTTTACATATCAATCTCAATGGAGACCAGTTAACAAAATCAGAAGTTAGAAAAACCAATTAATTTCATAACAATTACATTAAGACATTAATTATCACCAGAAATTGAAGACCTATAACTTCCCATTCCAGAAATCATAATTGTGGCCCATTTACATTAATCTGATTATGTATATCGCATATATGAGGTGTTAGTTCAAACACATATACATTTTCTTAATTTACGAACATGTAGATAACGATTAAAAACATACTTAGCCATTTAGTTTGTAGAGCTTCATTTTACCAAGTAAAGAGCACTTCCAATGTTTCTGTGTGTATTAATTTAACATTTAAATTTTGAGAGATTAGTCATTTTGAACCATATATTGAAATCTATATACTTTACTTATATATCATGAAGTTAGCCAATCCAAGATAGGGATAATATTCATAAAATTTCTTAAAAGCAGGTTTTCATAGAATACTTAAGACTGAAAATTATATGAAATATATCATAGATTCTTTATAGTAAACAAATCAGTTACCATTAAGCATTATTAAAACAGTCTTAATATATTTATTGGGTCATTGATTAAAGCTGATCCATTAATCAAATGAAAGCCCTTTCCTACTAATCATCAATTAGGTGAATAACTTTATAATAAGATTTTCTAGTTCTTGGATCTCTTCCATATAAAGTTTATCTAGGATGTTTTAGGTAAATGGGTCACTAAAATTTTCTTAGTATTTGTGGATTTACAACTTTATATTATTTTCATCATCGGTACTACACTTTGTTTTAGGTTATTAGAGACCAGGTCTGGTTAAACATTCAATTCTGAGAAAATTTTTGGTCTAATTCTTTAATTTCTTCTAATAAGTGTAAAGTCATTTTAATCATGTCATATTCTTCTCCACTTTCGAAGATGATCTTATTTCTCAGTGACCAAATGCAAAAATTTATAAATGTTGCCAATCTTAAGATTTCAAAATGTCCATTTTTGAAGGCTTTAATCAAATTTACACAAGCTGATTCTTTGTTTTTAATGAGAGATTTAATAATGTTACTTATGTTATTCCAAATTTGACACTCTTCCAATATATGTGCCATTGTCTCATTGCTTCACTTACATAGTGCACATGTAGAGTCCAGATTATAATTCCTTTTACTATGTAGAAATTCAGCAGTAGGCAAGGCCCTAAGGTTGACCTTGATTAAAAAATCAACAAACCTCTGTTTCAATTTTAGATGTTTGGTTAACCTCAAAAATCTAGATATCCCAATTGAAAGAATATTGCCAATTTTAGTTTCTTCTGGATTCATAAGATCATATGTGTTTCAGTAGTTTAGTTTGTTGGTGAACATTGTTCCTGGCTTCTTTATTTTTAGATTGTTAAATACTATGGAGATTTGCTTTTGAATCCAAAGCCTTCCATTTTTTGGGGAGGTGGCCTATCAGTAGGAGTTATTTCTTCTGGAAATATTGGCTCTTCCATATCTGGGTTATTCATAAATAATCTGGTAAGTACATTATGAGAACACTGTATTAATAAGATCTTGACTGAATGTAATCCTAAGCCATTCATCTGCTTAGGTTTCTATAGGAAGTGCAGGCTGGTGATAGAAACTTTCCTCCCCCAGCACAGCTTCCTACATTGGGTTGCAACATTCCTTATAAAGGCTTTTATCAGTGAGAAGCCCACAAGGAAGTATGTGATCTTGGGAAACATGACAACATTCATTAGCACAATTTTCACCAACAAAGACAAAAAAATCTTCTCCAATGATCCAATAAATTTTGTTAGCTTAATCATTAGATCATCTTCAATTTCATTCCTCATTTTAGATGGGGGGGGGGGGCTGTTAGATGAAAACCTAGGAACTTCTGAGGTATTTTTTTAAATTAAAATATATTCTAATCATGTCTGGAAAATAATTTGAATTCAGAAACATTCAAAATAGTCATTTATAATCTTTATAATTTGTTTACTAGATAATTTGACATCATTTAGGTAAATTAATTTGTCCTAATTTCTTGGAAATGTTATTATTATTATTTTTTTTGGACTTATCTGAAAATAGAAATGATTCTTGCAAAGACAATATCAGAAATCAGGGTCACTGTCTGACTGCTCAAGCCATTTATTTCATCAACCACATCTGGAAAACTATTATCTAGAAATCACTGCTTCATAGAAGTCAGCAATTAATTACCCAAACAACAGCTGAATAGGATCAAACTCAATGGGATAAAAATGCCCTAAGAAAAATTAAAACTAAAAGGAAAATTTTAACCTTCAATTTTTGTTTTTGAATCTTGATTAAAATTTTAGTAAATATAACTCTTAAGTAATTAATGATATGAACTGTTGAAATTAACTAATTATTTGTCATGCCTAAATTAGCCATATCCTTAGTAAAATTCCATAAAGACATAAAAGATAAACTTTAACCATTTCCAATGGAAATTTAAGCTTTGCCTGCTAAATACTTTGTCCACACATCAATGTATTTAAATGCAGGACAATCATCATTACCACCAAATAACTACTAAGAAGACAAGAAAATGACTATTTATTAACTAAATACTAAATTACTATAACATACATCTAAGAAATAATAGTTTAAAAAATATACAGGCATCCAATTATAATTGCCTTTGTTTATCCTAAATAATTAATATATTTGTACTTTATAAACTATTGAACTAGTTCAAATATAAATTTCTACTCTAAAATAACTATTACATATAACTAATAAAATAACTATGGTGATCTTCTAATTTCTTATTAAATGTCTAGCAATACCAAATTAATTAATTTGTTACCATACCTGGTTCAAAAGATAATATATTGGATTTACTACAAAGAAAATATGTAATTGTACAAACACCAATCTGGTCTCTTAATGTCTGAACTATTTTATGATTATTTATTCTAAACTATATAGTTAAGCCAATATGTGGCCATTATCTATCAAATTATTAATAGCCAATAGGTTTGTATTATTAATTGAATGACAACAAAAACAAGTTTTTTTTGTTTAAATGAATTTAAATTTATTAATAATAAATATAAAAGTAAATGATAAATAGACAATAAATGTTTGAAACATATACTCTAATTAATTATCATAAAATATATTCTCCATTGAAATTAATATTAAAAAAATAGGTGTTTTTACATTAAAATTCACCTATATAATGTTTAATATATAATATATTTATGTGAAATGAAAAATATTGTTGGACATATACACTATTTGAAATACAAGAAGTTAATGACATTTCTTTAATCTTCATTGAAAAAAATAATTAATTGAAATGAAATATAATAATCAAAAGTTTGCTTATTCATTCACCTTATTTTTCAATAAAATACCAATGAATAATTACTACAATATAGTTCTTTTAGATTTTCAATTCTTATAAGGTGCATATTCAAAAATAATTTGCAGTTAACAAATAAGAGAATAGTAATTTAAATCAAAGTATTAATTGCTAAAATTTAAATTTATTAATTCAAATTCAAACTAAAATTAGCTTTCTTTTATTTCATATATAAAACAAATAATTATCTAGCTTAGTATATATAAAAATCAGTTGTATTTGTAAATATTATATAAGTACACATATAAAAAAATACATATTAACATATGACCTGATCATTGTCCTCCTATATGACATTTCAAAGTAACGCAACAGTTGCAATGTCTATTCCATGAACTATAATTTGATGGTATTTATTAATACTAATAAAGTAAAAGTATCATAAACAGTTATCCAAAATAGTACGTATTTTGTTAATTCCAATATTTTCCAAGTATTAAATTTTATCCTTTATTTAGCATGAATTAGACATTATAGTGATATTATGAATGAACAGATGCCGATCTCTATTTTTAATGATACACCATACAAATAGCTGTTTTAAATCCTCCACAAACCCACTTCATTTTCATATGAATTGATTAGTTTTTTCATTAATTCACTCCCTTGTGAGAATTTCTGCAAGCTTTTTACTGTAATATGGGTATTTTCCTATATACATTATAATATAAAATTTTAGTTTTAAAAAAATTCCATAGATGACATGAAAATAAAAAAAATCCTCAAAACAATAGAATTTAGTTACATTCTGACAAATCCCTCTATTGTATTCTAACAGTTTTTGATATCATGATTTTTATGATACTGTTTAAAGAAAATGGTTTAAATAAGCAAAAATGTATTTATTTATGAATTTATTACAATTGTAATTATTTTATGTATATATTAATGTATACAATATTTATTAGAAATAAATAATATAAATAATTAATAATTTATTTTGAATAGAAATACTTTATTTACAAAAATAGAACATTATATTAGCAGACACTGCAAATCTGCCCTAAAGCTATTTAGAAGCTTAGCTTTCTACATAAGTGATCTAATTATAATAATGAGTAATAATAATCAGCTATTAAGCTAATTCACATGTGGTTTGAAGATTCAAATTATAAATGAATACTCTCAATGTTATTATTACTGTTTATAAAACATAGTGCTATATAAAATATTATTTCATTATAATAAGTATAAAATTATTGCAATTTTGCAATAAATATTGGAAAAAATTTAAACTTTTAAAGCATAGTTCATTGGATATAAGAAAAATAAATAAATATTCATTTGTATTTTTTTTTAAAAATGACAAATAATGAAGACAGTTAAATTTGCAAAAATAAAATATTTTTTCTAGAAATGATGTATAATCTTTTTGTTTTGATTACAATCTCATTTTTTAAATATTTGTAGAAAGAAAATGTGAACAGTTAAATTTTATTTCAGTAGTAAATGAAGATATCTATCAAATGAAGTCAAATTTATTATTTTCTGATAAGTAATAATGGTTTAATCTTAAATTCTATGTTGAATGTAAGATCAAAGAAAATGATGAAATGCAAAAGGAACACTGGAGAGTTAAATTGCTCCAACAATATTATAAAATTAGATCTGCAGAAGAAAACAATACCTATATATAATATTATGTTGTTATATTTTATATTCCATTACTAAACCATTTTGTTCACATGCAATATTCTTTTTAATAGGGAAATATTAAGATGAATTTGAATCTTATGAATTAGTTTCTCATTACCTTTAACAAATTCTTGGTAATCCTTTTCAGTTTTCTTGTAAAGATATAAGCCTTCTTACACCATCATTTTATGGTTTATAAGAAAATACTTTTAAAATAAATAAAAAAATATATATAAGAACTTAAATTTGCTTCTGTGGAAGTCAAGATGTCAGAGAGTGAATTTGAATTGTTCAATCTTTTTTATAATATTTTACAATTGGCACCCCCAAAACTAAAGTTACATTTTATTCACTCTTATATTGAAGTCACTCTGTGCTCCATGTTTAAAATCACTTCTACAACAATAATAAAATGAATCAAAAATATTTCTTAATCGTTACATATAATAAATAATATTCTTTTAATTCAACACAAACTTAAACAATTAATACCACATCTCACAATAGTGCACTGAAAATATATATTTTATATACATCTTCTCAATATAATATTACATATATAATATAAACATAGCAAAAAACACATATAAAACATTAAATATTGGTGCATACTGTTTATGAATGAAATAGTCAAAATATGTATAATAAAAAGAAAAAATAATTTTACTAAAACTATAAACCTTATTAATTACATATGCATTTTAAATAGGTAAACCCTAATTTACAATTTTATGTTACAATAATAATAACACATTTCTTGTTTTAATATTTCATTGACATATCAATCTATTTCCATACTCTTAGGCTAATACTTTATCTATTAAAATAAATTAAGAATAAAAAATATACTTGACATTCCACCAGATACTGAATTTACATCAAATTTCAGTTGGCATAATATATACTTGATGAAAAAAGGAGAATGCTAGCTCAATATATGCTAAATAATGTTATCTATCTACAATGATGATCAGTTATGGAATGAAGAATACAGAGTGAATGTGGATATTGATGCAGCAAGAAGGCAAAGGATAATATTAATATATCCAATATACTTACAATTTCTGAATTTGAAATTAATAAAATGCTAATAATAATTAAAATTATAAAAATAGATACCAAAATATATCTTATTATAGTTCAGATAGACGTGTATGTACTATAAAAGTGTTTATTATTGAAGTGTTGGTGAGTTCCATGTTTATTACTACAAAATCGAGTTGGGTACCTAATTGAATTGAATACTCCATCCGTCCCATTTCTATTAGTGTCTTAAAATTAAAAAAAAAAATACATTTAAAATAACTACCTTCAAGAATAATTATATGCAATGGGCTTTTGCTCTTTCTACTGTGGGATTACTTCTTTGTTAAATTCTCTTTAAAAAACAAGATTAGCTATTTATTTATTTATTTTTAATTAATATGTATTGATATTTAAATAATATAAAAACCTATAAACCAAAAGAACACAAAAACATAACAAATATCAATGTTATTTAAAGATTATCAAATAAAAATTAAAAATAATGACAAAATCCAAATTTTCAAGTGATACTTTTATGCAAAAAACACGCAGATATAAAGATTAAATTTAGAAATGTACTATATAAGGTGTGTTATATTTATAATTAAAATAAAATAAATAATATACTTTTTCTACTCTAGATATCGTCACTTCAAACTTTGATAACTAAAAATAATAATCTTTTTTTTAAAAAAAAATCATCAAAATATTAAACATATAAATAATTTTTTTTTTTTAAATTAAATATTTTCTTTTTTTTAATTAATAAACTATCCTCTTCTTTTCTTGTAATTAGTTGCTTCCTGAAAATTATGATGACCCTGCATGTAAATATAACTGGTAACACTTAAAGTTTTATTGGAAATTTCTAAAGTTTACCTTTTAAGTCTTAATGAAATTTTACTAAGCAAATAGTTAATTTAGGCATGGTAAATAATTAGTTAATGTTAGCAGATCATATCATTAATTAATTAGAGTTATATTTACTAAAATTATAACTAAAGTTCAAAAATGAAAATTGAAAGTTACAATTTTCATTTTAGATTTAATTTTATTTATGATGTTTTTCTTTAATTAATTTAAATTCTATTCAGCTGTTGTGAATTAATTAGGTGTAGATTACTATGAAGGGTGATGATTCTTAGATAGTATTTGTCTAGATGTTACAGGCAAAGTAAAAGGCTTGAGAGACCAGTTAGCATCTCTGACCACTGATATTGCCTATTTGAGAGCCATTTTTATTTACAGATGACTACAGAAAAGTAGACTATTCTTAAGAAATTAGGAAATTTTTTAATATTTACCTACATCAGTATTGCCAGGTTACTAAGTAAACAAACCAAGGAGATTTACAAGGAACTATTTGAATGTTTTTGTGTTTGGAATTTTATTTTCCAGATGCAATTAAATACATTTAAAATAAGTAAATATGTTCTAAATAATAATTATTAAAATCTTATAAAAATTATATAAGAACCTTACTTTCAAAGTCCATTTTTCTTTTTTTAGTAATAGTTTTTTTTTTATTGCTGAAACATTTTTCCTTTCAATACAGAAGTGTTGTTTCTACTTGTTAGAATTTTAAATTTCTTTTACAGTTTTCCTTGTGTATTCATAATTATACTTTCTTCTATCATTATTAACTATTTTTGTATGATTTTTCAAAACTCTAGATATTCAATTCTTCTTAGTACATTATTTTTTAAAAATGTTCCTTTTTCTTATTTTTTTATTATTTATCTTTTTCCTCAGAAAATTTACTGATAAATTATTTATTGTATCAGCTACTTTCCTCAAAATTTTTAATGGGGTATCAACTCCTTATTGATTTCAGTTAAATCTGAGCTTCAAAAATCTATTGTTTTAAAAATTTTCTATATTCTAATTAAATTGGCAGAATTGCTTCTGAAAGTTAAAAACATCAATTTATTATTATTTTTAATAGTTTTCCTCCCATTAGTTTTGCAATAGCACACACATTATATCTCAATAACTGATGATCACTTCCTGTGTTAGTTTATTAGAAATATTAGAATCTTGAAATATATATTCTCTTCTAGACTAAATGGAATTCAATTCTGCTTTCATGTCTATTTCTATTTAGCAATTTTCTCAAAAAAAGAATACACATTTTACAGTTTTCCATTTTGAAAATTCCACATGTCTGTATCCTCTCTCTTATTTCTGGAACTATAACCAAATTAACACATGAGACTTTTATCCTTCAATTGTTTACAAATTCTAGCATTAAAATCTATCATGAAAATTTAAAAATGTTGTTTAATCTGATCAAAAGTGCTATGAACATTTATATAAGTGTAATTTATTTCTTCATAACAATGGATCTTGTTGGGACTTCAAACTGAATTCTTCTCATTTTCCATAACTTCCATTAATTTAAATAAGTAATCTTGATATATTATCATTCTCCACAGTGTTGTTTTCTACTTCTATTTATACTGACTTCTGATATTTAATACTTTGTAGATATGTTATTTTTGTCAAATTAATTGTATCTAACTATTTTTTAACTTCATCAATTCTATCAAAATTCTGCCTAATATTAGATAATTCTTCTCTCAATTTTGCCAACATTCTTTCCATTGAAAGTTATCTGAAATTGTATGCATCTAAGTAAAGTATTATCATTGAATGGTAGTTTGAATTTATAACAAGATGATCCTTATTGCTTTTTGTATTGTTGAACTAGCTACTGTTTTGATTGGTAATCTCCTGGAAATAAAAATAATAGTTTAGTTTTGTTTGTTGTGTTTGCAAATATTTATATAAAAAAAAATCACTCACTCACACACATTCATTCTCAATTGATATTTCAATTAAAGAGTATCATAACACTCAGAATAATGAACCTGATACATTTTTAACTTAAAGATATAAATTTCATCACAGTGTGTGATGCATATAAATGAACTGTTATATATATATATATATATATATATATAACAGTTCATTTATATATATATATTTTTATATATATATTTAATATATATATATATATATATATTAAAAGTTATTATAAAAATATAAATATTTCTCACAATATTAATTCAAAATACATTATATAAATATGTTAAATATACTTTATTCAGCCTTTCAACTAGCTCAGGCACCTATTTTGTTATTGAAGCATGTTCAAAATTCAATTTCTGATAAAAATGGGGATATTTCATCTTCTGTATTCTTTGATCATAATATAATTTGTAATTATGGATTTAATTTTGATTTTAATGTTAAAATTATGGGGATTGAAAGAAACCATAATAAATGTAAAATTAGGGAAGCTTTATTGATTAATAAACATAAACAACATTTGATTAATAGACAAGCAGAAAATGCTAAAATTAGTGAATTGTGGGAATTATAAAATTGATGAATTGTGGGGGAAATGTTTATATAATGTATTGTTGTAACATTATTTTTGAATAGTTGACAATGACTACTGAGCTAGTTGAATGTACTTCTGAATAAAATATATTTGAAATATTTAATTTACTGTATTTTGGATTAATATTGCGTGAAGTAATTATATATATATATATTACTCTTCCAAACATTATGTTATTCAGCAATACCCTCAATGAATTAAAAATATCTTTTTGAGTAGGCTGTTTGAATTATTTATTCACAGAGGGCTTTGCTGAAATTACATAACATTAAGAAGGGTGATTTAGCATTTTGAATTTTTAGCTAGCTATATGCACTGGAATATTTTGATATATATATATATATGAATTTAACAAAGAAGATTTTTAATTTTATAAAATGAGAAATTTACTTTTGTTAGTTTATTTGAAGAGAAAAATATGTTTATCCTAATATAGATTTCATTCAAATCAAAACTAAAGTTAGAGAGGTATTACTACAATTGATAGATATTTTACTGAACTTACTTTAAAACAATATAGAGTATATTTTCACTTTCTGTCTTAAAATTATCCTACTATAATTCAAGTAGACTATAAGAAACTGGTGAATTAAGTTATAATATCTACAAAATAATACTTTTAATGTATAAAATGATTTAATGTTAATATAGATAGTGAATAACAAAAGTCTAATGAATGAACCCAAAAACAATATAATTGAATAATCACACACAATAGATATAATTTTAATAAACAATCTCTTAATGCAAAATAATTCCAGTATTAAATAACTCACAAAAAACCCAATTCAAACTTTGAGTAAATAAAGTCAGTTATATCCCCCCCCCCACCAAATAAGATACTATCTTATATTAATTTTTGCTCCAAAGCACATCCTAGGGCTTATTTTTGGGAATGTCTTATTTTTTTCATGTACAAGTCTACATTTATTTATGTATAAGAATCTATATTCATTCAAAATGTTAATTGAAGAACTATGAGATGCCAGCGAAAAAATTGCAGGAATAGTCTATTATAACACACAATATATATATAATAATAAAGTTAGTAATTCTAAAATGAAAGCTTTTGTGTTTAATTTTTGTTTTAAAAGAAAAATAAAATCTAATGCACTTGACAATATAGTATCTATTTTTCTATCACCTGAAGTTTACATGTGTGTTGTGTCTGGATTCTGATTAGTTATTTGGCAGGCTTTTGCCCGATAATTGAAGAATTACAAGATATGAGGCAAAAATTTGCAAGAATAAAATTCTGAAATCATTTCTTTATTTCACACAAGGGTATAAATTATAAGCAAGTCTGTTATAACACATTATATATATATATATATATATATATATATATATATAATGTGTTATATATATATATATATATATATATATATGATAACATAGTTAGTAATTCTAAAACATAAGCCACTCTGATTAATTTTCATTTTAAAATAAAAAAGTGTAATGTATTTGACAAGATAGTAAATATGTTCCTATTATCAGAGGTTCACACATGTGTTGTGTCTGCATTCTTATTATTTATTTGGGAGGCTTATGATCAGATGATCTTAGAGCTTCGTTACATTGCCAGAGCAGCATTGCTGTGACTTTATCGAATAAGAGATGGAAAAATAATATTTGTACAGTATTTTTTTTCTCTTTCTAAGTATGGCTTATTTTTGGGATAAAGTTTATATTACAAACATCCTAAAAATCATGCTAGGGTTTATTTTCTGATTAGGTCTTATATGTAGAGAAATACAAACATTTTCAAAATTCAAAATAATATGAATAAAACAGAAATTGATTGTTAGTTTTCCATACATTTCTTATCTCCATTTTTATAAATGGGAGTAATCAGTGAAGATTTTAAACAATGTGACAATAATGATTACAAAATGAAAATATTTTCAATGAAATACTCTCAAACTGATGCATTTCCATATTTTTTATTTAATATAGAGATTCTATGGTCTCCATTTTTTCAATCTCCCTATATAATCCATTACATCATTATATCTTGAACCATCATGATATAAATCCAGGAAAATGCTATATTGTAAAGAATATTATCAAAATGCAAAAGCGGTGATTGGAGTACATGGTTTATTAACATTGATAGGTGTAATGTAAGTTAATTCCATATCTCCAAAATTTATACAGAAGCATTATAAATAATATTTTGAGAAATAAAATAGAAAGGTAAGAAAATTAATATAAATGGATTTTATTTAAATCATCTAGATTTTGCTGTTGATATGATTGTTTTTTTCAAGTAGGGTCTCAATGTTTCAGGAAATATTACAAAAGTTAGATGAAAACAAGAAAGTAAATTAAAGATACATTTAAAAAAAGTCTAAAGTAATGTTAAATAGAATATCTCATTATATATGTTTAATTTCAACTAAAAAATGATGGTTTGTAAATTGTAAAGATTTCGCAAGTGTCGTTTGTTCAAACATAACAAATGTAATTTAAAGTGATCACGTAACACCTTCACGCTCTTATTTTCACACACTTAAGATTTGCCCATACATAAATGTTTGGGCTGAAAGAATGGGTGGATTCATTCCATTCTTTCTCAAATACTATATCTCATGTCTGGAAAAATTGAGTATTCATTTATAATTTATCTTTAAAGCACATGTGCATTGGCATAATCGTTAATATTACTATTACATAAAAAACAGTGCTATATAAAATAAAATAATATCTCATTAAAAGATGAAAATAAATGCATAAATCGGAAAAAATAACTATAAATACTTCAGTCAGATTATTTATATATACAGAAATATAATGACTGAAATTAATCATGTAATTAATATTAGATAAAGTGATTTTAGTAGACATAACATAGTCTTAAAAGGAAATATACTTACTTGTTTATAAATAAAAGTTTTAATATATGTTTTTCTAGTTCTTACTAATGGATTTAAGATTTGAATACTTATTAGAAAAGTAATCCAAACCAATTAGATCACCAAACAAATCACAGAGGAATCAATGTTAGCATTAACTAAAAGACATAGAAAATAAAATACATTGAGTGAAAGAACAAATGGATAACTCTAACATAATTGAAAACAAAAACAGTGAAGCAGAACTTGTATATTGTTAAAAATATAATAATAGATGGACAGTTAATAAATTAATATTGAATCCCAAGGGATTGTAAAGATATATAAATATGCTATATATGAGATGAATTGATGAAATATGGAAGCTTGGTGGTGTGATGTTGAGAAAAAAAACTGTAAATTGAAAAAAAAAAAGACCAAATAGAGAAACATTGATCCTAAAATGATTCAATAATAGATGAAAATAATATTATAAATTGGTACTGGCAGTACAATATAGTCTACTATTTGAAATCTTTAAAAACTCTTTAGAACTTTATGTTAAGAATTATTTTTTCTTAAAGACACTGCTTTTGAAACTATTTAAATTATATAAATATGATGTTGTATTAACAGTCAAATATTTGTTTTAAATATTTTTTTCTGAGTATGATAAAAGAGATAAACAACAATATATATGAACTGGGTAGAGGTATAAGCAATATATCTAGGCTAAATTATTATATTAATGAAGTTTCTGATTTTAAAGTATAATATCAATAAGAAAATTTAGAAAATTAATGGAAAGAATTGTAAATAATATTTTAAAAACAACTTTTTATTTTTATTTTTAATCTTCATTAGATATTTATGTATTAGTCCAGTGATAAGATTTTACATACATATTAGTCTGGCAATAATTTTCTAATCCTATGATTTTGGAAAATAATATCTCCAAGAGAGCTTCTGATAACTTAATAAATCAATTAAAGATTAAGATGGAAAAATGACAAATTATAACTTTATTTATAAAAAATATATACAAATGTCTACAAATATGCATTTACATTTTTTGTGAAAAATTATCTTTTATCATCTAAACTTATAATAACTTTTTATTCTGAAAAATTTCTATCTAGAATATTCTTATCCCCAGACTAATCGATTCCATGCTTATGGGTTACTTCAGTGAGAAGCTAGAACATTCAGATACTAGACCCAAAATATCAACCCAAAATCCAGCACTTATTTAATATGAAACGATTGAGAAAAAAAATCTAAAATTTTCAGACATAAAAATGTCTTTAAATTCAGCTATTTAACAGAAATAGCTATATATATATAATCACACAATTTTGTCCATTTCCAAAATGTTATTTCTTAGCATAACTGTACAGACTGAAGTGTCTTATATAGAACTACTCTCTACAATCCTGAATTAAAGTGTCATTGTTTATTCGAACTGTGAATATAATGATTATGTGTGCAGACTTTTTGTAAGGGCATAATGCTATAGTTTTGAAAATAGTGGACTACATCAGGAGCACTTCCCAAATTTTAATCATTTAATTTTGGGGTAAAAATACTACAAACATTCACTTCAGCAAGTATTAAAAATGGACAGTAAATCACATGTATACATTTCTTTCACCAGATCATGCCAGCATTCTTTTATATTATCATAGCATAGTTTAAATTGCGAAATTAGTAGCAAAACCAACATTTTGACTAATGATTTTTTCCTCATCTAAATATTATCTAACATTCACTTACAAAATTAATTGATTTCCTTTTTAAAAGATCGAAAATACCTTTGATTCGTCTCTATGTAGAAGTTTATGCCGGTGACTTTCATTAATACTGAATGAATACATAGATACATCTTTATTATTTGTATTAATCTTCATCACAAGGGAAATATCTGTTTAATAAATTAAGTTAATATATGTTTATTATCAAGATATATTCAATATATAAAATGCAATCATGAGTCAATTAAAAATTTCAATATCTATATTTTATATACTTTTAAAAATAAAATATTTGCATCTCTCCCATTATTTTAACTTGTATTTTTAACTATTTACTGTTTAATTCTTATTTATACTTTTATTATAAGTGATACTCATTCAATTAATTTTCTTAACTGTAAAAATAAACAAATGAAAAACAACTAACAAATTATTTCCTTTATTTATTTTATTTAAAATAAGTCTTCTTTTTTTATAAAAAGATTTTCTTACTCGTTGTTTCTTTGTAATATTCAACATTTTCTATCAACTTAATACTACAATTGAAATGTTTTAATTACACAAAATATTTAAAATGGCTTTATAAAAAAAAAAGAAAATAAGTTAAAATTGATAAAAAACTATTATAGGCTTTATGTTATCAAAAAATTTATGCGTTATAAAAATTTTATGAGATTATGTTGAATAAAAGTGTCGTTTAAACATATGCAGAAGTTTTTTGAAAAAAAAAAAAAGATTAATGAATACAATTAATAAATTATATGGTCATAAAAAGTTTATTGGATGTAATATGAAAGATTGATATTAAGATGAAAACAATTACTTAAAAAAAGATATAATAAAAAAAATTTCCTTATGAAAAACAAATTAGGAGTAGAAAACAAAATTTAGATATAATATGATAAAAATAAAAAATACACGAAAAAAAAAAACGAATTGAAAATAAATAAATTGAAGTAAATGTGCCAGTAGTGATCATATAAATAAATTGTAAATAAAGATAAATTTGTTATAAACTTAGCAGTTATTAAATTTGGAAAAAATAGAAAAAAAAAAATATTAAGTAAAGATTTAAAAAATTTATATATATATTACAAAAATTACTAATAAATGAAATTTAAAATAAAAATAATATGAAAGTTTATGATAGAAAAATATTTGAAATATACTGTATTTACCAGTATATATGATGCAGCAGCATATAAGAATCACCCCTTTTTTATACACATTTTTTAAAAAAAAATATTTTTTCTACATTTTGTTCATAAATGTGCAGAATAGTTATTTATGTCTACAAAATATTTAATTAGAAAACATTGTACTTAAGTATCTTTTAATTTTCAATGCCAAAATCATGAAATTCTTCTCCAGAACTAAATGAAACATCACTTGAAGCATCTTCTTCAGAAACTGATTCTTTATATAACAAACCATTTTCTGTGCCATCAAGTGAATTACTAATTCCATATTTCTTAAGAGACTTTACTACTGTCTTGCTTCACAACATTCCCTAAATATTTGATCCATTTACAAATCTGAAAAAAGGCCTGTTCCTTCTTCCTGATGGTAAATCTGCAGACTGTATCTAACTGTTCCATTTATCCTTCATGAATTCTTTAAATAGTTTATTAATCATCATCATCATCATCAACCATTATCAATTCACTTCAGGATGAAGGTCTCTCCGAGTTTAATCCATCTTCTCTGATCTTTAGCTTATCTTCTCTACATCACCCCTGCACACTTTCTTATTTCATCCATCCAGCTCACATGTGGTCTCTTTCTGAATCTTTTACAATCTCTTGGGATCCAGTTTAAGATTTCAATTGTCTATCTATTATCATATCTTCTAGCAATATGTCCAGCCCAACTCCAATCTTTTAATTTTTTCAATGGGGTCAGTAACACCTGTTTGTTCTCTTATCCATATATTGTGTTTTCAATCTTTTCTTGTTACTCCCAACATGCATCTCTACATACTTCTTTGAGTGGTCCAGAGTCTCTGTATTACTCTTCTATTAATTGTACAAGTCTCAGATCCATAAGTAAAAACTGGTAAACACATTTGTTAAAAACCTTCCTTTTCAAACACATAGGAATATTTCTTTTTAGTAACAAGTTATTTCTACCAAAAGCACTCCAAACAAGTTTAATTCTATGATTAATTTAATCTATTATGTTTTCATCTGTATTAATAATCTGACCAAGGTATTTGTAACTGTTAACTTCTTCTAATTCATCATAATCGATCTTTATTTTCATATTTTGAGCAAATCGATTAAACATTACTTTAGTCTTTTAACATTTATCTTTAGTCCTACTTTCCTACTTCTATCTGATAACTCCTGCAACATTTCCTGTAGCTCTGAAACATTATTTGCAAAAACAACTATATCATCTGCAAAATCTAAATGACTTAGATAATCTCCATTTACTTTCATTCCTTTAGTTTCCCATTTTAATCCACAAAATACTTCTTGCAACACTGCTCTAAAAAGTTTTGGAGATATGGAATCACCTTGTCTTACACCTTTCTCAATGTTGACTTTCTCAGTATCATTATGTAATCTAATTGTTGCTGTTGCATTTTTATAAATATTCTTTAAAATATGACAATATCCTGGATCTATACCTTGATAATCCAATGCTTTAATCACTGAAGAAATATTTATAGAATCAAATGCCTTTTCATAATCTACAACACCAAAACATAATGGCAACTCATATTTATTTGTCCTTTCTATAACTTCTCTCAATACTTGGATATGATCTAATGTACTAAAACCACTTTTAAATCCAGCTTGTTCCCTTGGTTGGTGGAAATCCAATGTTCTTTGTAGATGAGTTGTAATTATCTTTGTAAAAACATTGTATAAACTGATAAAAGGCTGATAGGTCTGTAATTTCTAATATTATCTTTATCACCTTTTTTAAATATTAATATTTTACTGCATTCTTCCAATCATCTGATACATCTTTATCATTTAGACATTTGGTATATAACTTTGCTAAAAAAAATTCTATTTCTTCACCTGCTTCTTTTAATATATCAATTATAATTCCATCATTACCTGGAGCCTTTCCTTTCTTCATACATTTAATTGCATGTTTCACTTCTTTATTTAATATTTTGGACAATTCAGAAGATGTAATAGAAATAAGAGGTACTTGTTTTTTATTATTATATAATTCTTGATAAAAGTCTTCTATCCATTTCATAATGTCATCTCTCTTTTTAGTAATAATTCCATCTTTTTTTTTATTGCAAATATAAATTTCCTACCAATACCAAAATGTTGTTTTACATTCTTGAGACTTTTATTTTCTTCTACAGCTTTCTTGCTAGTTCATAGTTATACTTTCTTATATCATTTTCAACTTTTTTCTGTACCATTTTACAAAATTTGAGAGATTCAATCCTTTTGAATGCATCATTTTTGTTTATCTTTATATTCCTTCTTTTCTTCATAAATTCTCTAGTCTCAGTAGAAATTTTATTGGTCAATTGCTGCTTTTTTCTACCAGCTATTTTTGTTGCAGTTTTTAAAAGTGTATAAGTTATTTTCATATTAATTTCATTCAAATCTGAATCATGTTCAAAATATACTAATACTTGAAACTGGTTTGTAAGTTCTAATTTAAATTCATTAGAATGTTTTTGAAGATTAGGAATATCAACTGTAAAAATTGTTTTTTTTTTTAATAATGTTTGTCTCTCTAGTTTTGCATTAACCCAGTATCTTACATCTTACTAATTGATGATCACTTCCTGTGTTAAATTTATTAAGAACATTACAATCTTAAAATATGTATTTTCTGTTAGTCAAAATATAATCCAATTGTGCTGTACCTTCATTTGGATGCTTCCATGTCCATTTCCTTTTAACATTTTTTTCAAAAAAAGAATTCATAATATAAAGTTTTTCTTTTTCAGCAAATTCCATTAGTCTATGTTTTTTCTCATTTTTATTACCATAACCAAAATTACCTACAACACTGTCATCTTTCATTTCTTTACCAATAGACATCTAAATGTTGAAGATAGCTCATTAGACCACCAGTAATTACAGCTAATTTAGTTTTTAGTTTGTTGATTTTATTTTTTTACAACTTCTGTTCTGTGATTCTGAAACTAATCCCATACTAGCAAAGCAGTTTCTTTAACAGTTCACCAGTATTCCTAAACCACACATTGTCTATCCACAACATCTTCCCTATTCAGCCCTCAGTCTGAATGTGCCCAAACACACCTTTGGGATATTTCCTTTGACAGTTTTTTTGAGAAACTTATGATCATCATAGAACAAAAAAATATGGAAGTGATTTATTCGAAACCACTGTTCCTCAAAAATACAAAACAATAGAAAACTTATATATGTATATTAATATAAAGTTAAAGTTTTAGACTGATTGAAATTTCAACTCATAATTTTGATTAATAATGCACAAGAGACACATGATATTTTATATATTTATTTTTTGGGTGGGGGGGGAGAGGTGTCATTTGTGCTGGCAAGTACAGCAAATATGAAGAAAGTAAAATTAAAAATATAGAGTTAAAAATAAGATTGTTTTATATAAACTAATATATAAAATGAATATTATAATAAATAATAATAAAAATGATAACATATATTTCTGTTATAAGTTTGCCATTTACATTTTCCCTTTGCTGTTTGCCTATATTAAGTTAAAATAAAATTTTAGAATTAAAATAAAAGTATAATTAAGGATTATTTTGCTTTACTTAATGGATCATGTTATAGATTATACTTTATTATTTCATTTACCTATAAAAATGATTTAACTAAATATTTAAACTCTTGTATTCTTATAATAATTTTTGAGTCATCATCATATTTGTACCATTTATTTTATTTCACTTGGAAATTAGCTATGTGTGAATAATCTAAATTATTTTGTTTATTCCTAATTAATAGAGATTAAAAAGCTGTACTTATATTTATCTCCACATAATTTTTTCCATTATTAAATTTATGTGCATTATAAATTATTAAATCATTAAAATCTTTGCTGAATTAATCTTCAAATTAGATGTCAACATTTTTTTTATGCAAAATTGAATATGTGACATAAAATGAACTGTTCACCTATGAATTATTAAATTGTCCACATATGTTTTATTATTTAAGCTCAATTTTATACTTATTCATTGGGTACCAACATAATCCTCTATTTATATTTAAAATTTGTCTTTAATTGAGCTTAGCACTGCTTTAATTGAGAAATTGTAGATTTCTTTGCAAAAATCATGATTTATTTTGGAGATACTATGACTAAATTTATAAATTCACTGTTTAATTTAAAACCTTTTGTATAAGTATTCATTGACAGATAATTTGTTTATTAGTGAATTTTTCTTTTCAATTTCTTATTGGATTTAAAGAAGAGGGATGTGGAGAAGGGAAAGAGAGTTATGGGGGATAGATCAAAGTGCACGATTTATAAAATGTAGATTAATTTCAAATAATTGTTTACTTATTTGTAATTGAAAAAAAATTGGTTTGAAATTTTGGATTCTTCTTCATTTGATTTTAGAACATTTTTCTTTTCTAAGTGAGAAGGGGAATATAGAGAAGTATACTTTGGACTTGGATTTACACTAGTAAATACTAATATGACTAATTCATAAATTCACACTGTAATCTAAAATTTTTTAGAATTTGTTTTCATTGACAGAATTTTTATTTGGCAAACTTTTTTTTATGAAAATAGAAAACAACATTTTCCATGCCATATTATTATAATTTTTTTTAACTTGTTGGAAATCAGTTTCAAAATAAACTTTGTTGTTGATTTAAGATATTTCTAAAAACAATAGACTTTGTTTTAGTTTTATCGGTTGAATTGTTTTTTTAGTTTTTAATTAAAAGCAAAAAAAGTGCAAATCAATAAAAAAGTTTTTTTATTGTTTTATAGCCAGACTCTTTATTTTATTTGGAGTGTTTGATTGGATTTTTATTAAATGTAACTATATCAAAGACCAAAAAGAAATTACCCCTTACTCCTCTTTGCTCCTTCTCTTCTTACTTTTTAAAAAGTCAATAAAAAATAAAAAAATTTAAAAATTAAAAAGCAAAATATGCTCAAAATAAATCTGTCAATTATAAATCTAAACAAGTTCTTTGAATTAGGTACACACAATTCATCCTCCCCCCTTTCTCTCCTCCCCTTTTAAAGATCCAATAAGAAAGAAAAAATTTAAAAAAAGTTAGAGACAAAATCAAACAAAATTTCCAAATCAAATCTGTCAATTGCAGATCAAAACAGGTTGTTTGAAATAGGAAATGCTACAGATACCATTGACTCCTGCCCCCAATATCTCCTCATTTTTGAAATTCTAATAAAAAAAACGATTTACACAAAATTTAAAGTCAGAATAATATAAATTCCAAAGCAAATCTGTCAATATCAAATCAAAATAAGTTTAAAATTCTAAAGCAATCAATTTTGTAAGCTGATATTAAGTATATTATGGATGATTAGAAATTTAAAGAAACCTTGAGCACTTATAATTGACTTTTCTTTTTTTAAAAAAAACAAAAAAAAACAAATTCTACTAAATGTTTACGCCAAAAAAAAAAAAAAACCTGTCAATGAAAACTATTAGTAACAGTTTTTGATCACATATTGAATTTATAAATTATATCATAGAAACTATTAATACCATAAAATGTCATTTTTCTAAAGAAATTTTCAAATAATCAATTAGTCATTCCAGTATTTTTTTCATGGAATCAAAATAGTGTTCAAAGAGTTAAGAAAAGATAAAAATAGAAATGTCCACTATTTTAATCCTTTAGTTAAAAAAAAGATGCATTTTTTGTATAAATTATGTTATATATTATGTATGTATTGTACTCTGTCCTAAATCTTTCCGTTTAAGTTTCTTATACTTTAAAATAAGTCAAAAAGAATAAACAAAATGCATAAACAGGAATTTTATTATAATTATTTTTTATTTGTAATAATCCTTAGGAAATTACCCCTTGGTACTAATTTAGAATATGTTCACCATCATTTTGGTTTCGAAGGAGAGATTTAAACCCAAATACTGACCCATCAAATAATAAACGAGATTGAATAATCCACACGGGATCATGATAGATAGTGTTTCCGTTATTTTGACCATTTTGTCACAAAAACACAATTTTAATCAATAATTAAAAAAAATTAACGTGGAAATTTCATACATCTATGGTTGATTAAATCATGTGACTAAAAGATAAAAATTAAAAATGAAATTGCTTAAGATTAAATTAAGCAGAACAAAAAACAAAACAAAAATGGAAACAAATCATATGACCAAACAAAAGATTATCCATAAAAGGCACATAAAGTAAAATAAATTTGCATTAAGCTAAAATAAAAAATATGCATAAGATAAAATAAAAATTAAATAATAAAATTATTCAAACTAAGCTTATAATTAATAAATACTAATGCATTTTTTTTTACAATAGAGGGTAATAAACATACTGAATAAAAAAAAAAAAACAATTGCCTAAAAAACATTTGCATACTCAAAGATAAAAAACTAAAAATGAAATGCTAAAACTAAACCTATAATTAATAAATACTAATGCATATGGTCAAACAAAAATGTGTATAAAATGAAATAAAAATTAAATAAAATTGTTCAAACTAATATAATTAATAAATGCTAATACATTTTATTACAATTAAAATATATCAGTAACCACATGAGCATTTGCATACCCAAGTGTTGAATAAACATAAAAACAAATGCCAAAAGAGCATTTGCATAGTCAATATACAAATTAAAAATAAAATTGCTCAAATGCATTTTATTACAATTAAAATATACTGGTAATCATGTGTTGAATATAAAAGCATTTGTGTAACCATGTGTTGAATAAATGTAAAAGAACTATCATATGGGAAATTGGGATAATCTCAAACAAGCAATGTATAATCTGAAATATGGCAGCTGAAAAGAGAAATTACCTGAACCAAAGCATATTAATTTTACAATTAATAATAAATTGGATTTTTTTTAACAGAAAAAGCCTGATGTTACATGTAGATAGGAAAAAATGGAGAAAAGAAAAAAAAATAAAATTTTTCACATTTGATCTCATGATATGGATATTGGATCTGAGCAGAAGATTTTACCCTTGATCATGTGAAATTCTTATGGGCTCTTAAAATTTATACAAATCTATATAGATATTTACATAATTTTCTATCTATTAACATCAAAGTTATTTTTACCATCAACAAATGAACACAGAAAAAATATTTTAATTTTTTTTACAGATTTTATTATTTAAAAATACTACAAATTTAAGTACTTTTAATTAATCAAGGGGAAGATACAGCAGCTGCTACTCAAAATAGATGACTAGAAAATGAAAAGAATAATAAGATAAGTATTTAAATAATTTTTTTTTTATTATTTCAAATGTAAAAGAGGTATTTATTTTTAAATAAGATAAGCTCTAACCTTTCCCCCATAGGTACATAGTATTAGCATCTTTAAAAAAATTAATGAAAAAATCTCTTATTTAAATTCCTTTGATCCACCCTCCAACAAATATAATCCAAGTGGGATTGGAGTAGATCCAATGGGATGTCTCTCATTTTTTTTAAAAATTTTAACTTTCTCTTCTAGCCAAATTTTTTCTATAGACTATGTATGAGTGCCCACCACCTGATGCATTTAGTTTCACTGGTGGTTGATGGTGAAGTATTTAAATACCCTATCATTGAGATCTGCATAGGCTGGTCACTCATCTGAATAAATGAGAGAGCCACATTCCCTTTCAATAATGGTAATTAATATGGCTCTATCTTGATATGGCAATGAAAAGTAGCAGCAATTGGAGTCCTTTTTTAATCCAAAATTCCAAAGTCTATCAATTCGGGCCCTGTAGTTTTTCTTATTAATTGGTTTAACTGTGGAGTCAGTACTCATACATGGATGATTCCCAGTGAACATCCTTCCTCTATTATACTTTCAGCAGTCAGCAATCATGACTACATTAATTTGAATAGGTTCTTCTTCTGTCTAGAACAACTGTCTCCTTGTCTCAGCATAGACAGCTTGAGCACAGACTTCTCTACAAAAATTCACCCAGTCTATCACAGTTGCTGAAGACTTGTTGCTTATCTTTACCATTGTTTTGACTGGAAAATCCAATATAAAGAAAAAAACAATTTGAGTATTTCACATAGAGTTAATCAAACTTACTATAGTATCTATGTAATGAAAAAATGTATTTCTTGCACAGATAGAGCAGGTAGTCTAGTGCCTGAAACAGTCCATAATATAAACCCAATCACCTTTGCAGTTCTTCTGATTTTTGACCATGGATTCACTGCACATTATGCATGGCTTTTTCTATCTTTGTCATTAAAATGATGGTGCTGTTTTAAAAAGTTAACAGCTAGATTTTCAGTAGTTATCAAAATAAAGGGATCTTGAAGCCATAATAATATTGCAAGATGGTCTCTTACAAAAGTTACATAGAAGAAATTTGTCTCACAAAAAGTACTTTTTCTTCTAAGATTTTGGATCAAAATTTGTCTTTTATAATTATTTTGATTTTCAAATCATGTTATCATATGTGAACAATGCTAACTTTTTCTCATCTCCATTTTTGTAATGAATAAAAAAGATGGCATTAGTCTTTTTGGTAAAAAAAATGATTTATTATTTTTTATTAATATTCTTTAGTTTAGACAATTTTTCTTTCAGTTAATGCTATGATCAAGTATAAAATCTTCTGCTTAGATCTGATTCCCATGTCACAAGAATTATGTGAACAATACTATTTATGTCTTATCTCCATTTTGTTTCTAACTACATGCAACAAAGAAAGCAGACAACAACAGTCCCTTTTTGGTAATAAAATAATTGATTTATTATTAATTGTAAAATTAATATGCTTTAGTTCAGGAAATGTTTCTTTCAGCCACTGTATTTTAGATTATTTTGCAATATGTACATTGCTTGTTTGTGCTTATCACAATTTCTCTTTTGGCAGTTGTTCTTACATTTATTCAACATGTGGGCATGCAAATGCTCTTATATTCAACACCTGGTTACCAATATATTTTAATTGCAATAAAATGTATTACTATTTATGAATTATAAACTTAGCTTGAGCAATTTAATTTTTTAATTTTTATGTTTGGTCAAATGCTTGTTTGGCAATTGTTTTTATGTTTTTTCAACATATAGGGTATGCAAATGCTCTTATATACAGTTTGTGGCTACCAGTATATTTTAATTGTTATAAAATGCATTAGTTTTATTAATTATATTAGTTTGAATAATTTTATTTAATTTTTAGTTTACCTTACACACATTTTTTAATTTTTATCTTTGAGTACATAAATGCTCTTTAGACAGTTGTTTTGATGTTTATTAAACATGTGTTATCACTATATATTGTAATAAAATAAATTACCATTTACTAATTATAACCTTAGTTTGAACAATTTTATTTTACCTTATACACATTTTTGTTTTAACTTAATGGAGTTTTATTTTATGTGCCTTTTGTGAACAATCTTTTGGTTGAGTCACATAATTTGTTTCGATATATTTTTGTTTCAGCATTGTTTGGACTTATGTAATTCTATTTTTTATCTTTTAATTTTTATCTTTTAGTCAGATGATTTGATCAAGCATGGTTGTGCAAATTTGTGCATTATTTTTTCATTATTGATAGAAATTGCTATTTTGTAACGAAATGGTTAAATTATTTGGATCACTACCTATTGGTACCCATATGGATTATTCAATCTCATTTATCACTTGAGAGTGCAGCATTGGGTTTGGGGCTGTCCTTAAAAATCAAAATGGCAGAGAGTGCACTTTAAATTAGTATCCACCCCTCTACACATTCAGTGTATAGTGATTGGAATTAAAAGTAGATTAATTGAGATCTTCATCCTTTTATTTCTAAATCCTTAAGATTTTCCTGTACATATATATTTAGGTAAAAAATTTAGGATAAATTTATCCTATTTTCTCACAAGATTTTATCTTATGTTTAAAAAGAAGAGTACTTTTTAAGTGTTTAAATCTATACAATACATATGTAGAGGCTCGATTCTCTAATGACTGTTACAAATCAAATAAAAACTCATGCTACATAAATAAATATTTATTTTATTTATATTTGCACAGTTAAACCAATCTGTATCATTTTCTATTTTACTTGCCAATTATGAATGTTTGAATTTTTTTTATTTGATTAATTATTTTCTACTTCCAATGAAAATATTATATTTATTATTCAATTATTATGTTATATAAATGTTGATAACATATGTTTTTGGCTAATAGTATTAATATATTAAACCCCTATTGTTTTGTTTATACTTGAATATGTCCATTGTAATTCTGCACACTTTAAGTGTAACTTTTTAGGTATTACAATGGAGTTGCAACTTTTTCTACATTGTTTTAAAGTGTAAGGAAAACTTATATTACTGTGTGTGCATTCATTTGTAGTTGTTCTGATGCTGCAAATTTAATGTATTAATGTTAAAAAAATCTGAAATGTCAGCATTTTACAGACCCTTCTGTCTGATTTATAGCAACTTCTATTGTTAAGACAAATATGAAGGAGGTGGTATTGAAACTAGATTTGTGATTAGCTAGTGTTTTAGATTGTTTTAAATAGGGCTAAATAAAAAAAAATGTGATTTTCAGTGATTGTTAATGATTATGATGCAATCTTTTTGCAAAAATATTACAAAAACCAAAAACTATGTCACTGGTAGAGGATTATCATTGAAAACATTTTATTAAAAAAATCCTTTTATAATGTTTGTTATGGTAACCAGAATTAGCCACTACTTGCTAAACAATTGCTTTTGTGAAAACCATAATTAAATTATTCTTTAAAATTTTAACAGCAATAAATAATGTATTAACTTTATGATTTTTTTTGTTTTTTTGATGATAACTAATTCTAAACATATCATTTTTAATAACATAAAATTGTAATATCTAATATTTGATTTTACTAAGCTTTTTAATATGTAATTACATACAATGGTGATGTGCTCAATTATTATATGTAAAGAACTTTGTTTAGATAATAATGTTCATATGTTTTAAATGTCAAATGCAAATTTTTAGGCATAATCATTTGAATACTTAAGTATATTTTATAAAAATATAAATTACTAATATAATATATAGAAAAAAGATTTAATTGTAAAAATAAAAATACACAATATGGCATACTGTTTAATTAATTAATGGAATATTAGCTAGGTTTTGTTCAAAGTGTGATAGATGGGAAGGGTCTCCCAAACTACTTGAATAATATTTAAAACATTGTTACTTTAATTATTGTTATTGTAATAATTTTTTCCACATTATTCAAATTGCTTGAGGATAAAAGAAAGCTTTTCCTTAAAATTTTTGATAAATTAATGGTAAGTTTGTATTTTACATAATTTGATATTTCACTATTCCTGAAAGAAATATTCTTTTATTCATTATTATTAAATGCATTAATCTTTGTGATCAATGCTTTATGATCTACAATCAGTTTATGCCTTGTGAAATTAGGACGAGAGAGTCAATTTACTAAAAATATGCTGCATTATTGCCATATATTTCATAGATTTATGGCACTTTCTCATTCTTCTTTATTCTTTATTCATTACACAGGAATATAATCAAAGGCATATGAAAAAGCTGAATAATAATCAAGAAGAGCATTTTTCACTAAAACAGCACTCATCAGTTGGCCCACATCACAATCACTTATTACACATCTTCATCATATAGATAGCAAATAATTATAGCTTGATTACAAAGCGGCAAACTTTCTACACCCACAACTTTGATAGAAACCACTTTAAATCTCTGGAAAAAATTATGAATTGTTGTGATAGGATCAAGCTAAGATGAAAAACACACCAATAAAGCAAACATTTGATATATATATATATATTATAACGATCCAAACGAAGTGGGATATCGTTACAATATATATATATATATATAAGACATACTTTGCAGGTTCATCCATGTTAAAAAATTTAAATATTGATATACTGACATTTTGACTTGATCACATAAGTTGAAACGTCAGTATATCAATATTTAAATTTTTTAACATGGATGAACCCCCAAAATATGTCTTTTATATATTTAACCCATGAAAATCTTCGTATCAACATATATATATATATATATAATGTTTAAATACATGTATATTTTCTGTACTAAGCAAAGTAATTATAAATGACTTGAACTCATACTTTCAAGATTCTTACAGCTATTTAATCCATCTTATACAGCTGATATCCTTGACCACATACATGTGAAAAAGACCAATAATCTCCAATATACACATTTCATGCTAAACCAGCACTTGTCAGATGGTTCTGATTATCATTTCCCACACATACATGCAATCAGTGCTCAGTTTATATTAAGATAGCAAATCTTCAAACTTTAATGGACACACTTCAATTTTCTACACTTTTCAATTCTTCACCCATCCATATCATTGAAAATCCAATGATGGAAAGCTGAAAGCCCTTGTTGATGCAATATTATTGTCATACTAATACTGACCTCAAGTTAATCTGGCCCCTTAATGACCATTTAATTATATAATAGAGGGCTGGACAGAATACAGAATGAATATGTAATGTTTAAATTCATGTATATTTTCTATTCTAAATTGAATATAATTATAAAAGACATTCGAACTCAGAATTTCAAACTCCCTACAGCTATTCAATCCATCTTATATAACTGATACTCATGACTACTGGACCAACTGATGATTGCTGGTACAGCATAAAATATGTATCTCTTTTTCACATGTATGTGGTCATGTGTATCAGTATGTATCAGTTGTATAAGATGGATTGGATAGTTGAAGGAACATGAAAATTTGAATTCAAGTCCTTTTAAATTAAATTAAGTTTAGTATAGAAAATATACATGTATTTAAACAATGCATATTCAGCATTTATTCTGTCCATCCCTCTTCTGTATAATTAAAAGAATATATTAATGTCATATGTGTCATGGGTCAGACTGACTTAAGGTCAACATGGATATGACAATAATATTGACATCAACAAGGGCTTTGAACATTCCACAGTCAGATTTTCACTAATATGGATGGCTAAAGACTTGGAGAGTAGAGAAGATTGAAGCTTGTCCATTAAGGTTTGAGGAGTTGCTATCTTAATATAAAGTGAGCACTGATTGTATGTATGTGTGGGAGATGGTGAGCTGGACCAACTGATGAGTACTGGTTCAGCACAAACTACATATATTGGAAATCATTGATCTTTTTTTACATGTATGTGGTCATCTGTTTCAGTTGTATATGCAAATAAACATCACATGATCACCATTTCTTATGCTTGCTTATAACTGTTATTAAAACAGACAAAAATCTCATACAGTATAGCCACTCAGTGCAAGCTAGAAATGGTGATCATGTGATGTTTATTGGATAAAACCAAACTGGCCTAATAGGATAGTGTGGCTATGATTATTAAAGAATCAAAGACACCAAAATGTATAGGTACTGAACTGAGCTCAGACTATATGACTACATAAACTAATGAGCTTGGATTGAAAATATTATTGTTTTCAATTTAACACTCATAGTTTTGTAGTTAAGTAGAGATAAAAGGTGGCTGCTGGAGGGTTGCATTAAATCCTAAGAGCTAGGTACAGTGCTCTCAGATCCAAGGCTCCTCACTGATGAAGACCACAAGCCAGAGACTAGTCTGGAGATATTGGATGAGTAGGCACTAGATGAGATTTTATGCACAAGCCTTCTAGCAACCATTGATTACTCTGGCTTGCACTGAGTGGCAATACTATATGGAGAGTTTTGCCTGTTTTAATATCAGTTGTATATGGTGGAGTGGATAGTTTTTAGGGAACATGAAAATCTGAGTGCAAGTCCTTTATATATATATGTTGAAGCAGTCAATCTTAGCTTAAAATTGTGCTTCATGTTTCTACCTACTAACCTGTGTTTAAATCCCTATTTCCCATCCTGTTCCTTTTGTCGTGTATATATATTTCATGTATATATTCGAGATGCGCGCCTAAATTATAAAATTTAATGTTTCAATAACATGTTTTAAAATTATTATTAATTCTTTTTATTAATTATTAGTTCTTCTTTATTAAAGTATTATAGATGCGGCTCAAATATATACATAGGAGCAAAACTTACTAACAAAATATTGATGTTTTTAAATATTTATTATATGTCATTTTTAGCTTTTTCTTTTAAATTGCTTGTTTTTCTATTAAACTATATATTTTTTATAAAATCCAATATGGAAGATGTGACTGTTGTTAATTGTCCAAAAATAATTAAAGGGATGTATTTTTTTAATTAAAGTTTTACTTAAAATAAATGGGATTAAGTAGATTAAAGATTTTCTTTTGTTAAAAACATGTTGTTAAATCTATTTCTAATCTGGAAATAGATTTGAATTTATTTTTGGATGTTATCTTACTGTTTCATCTTCAAAAACAACTGATAAAAGAAAAAGTATAAAATGACTGGACTTTGAATCAGAGAGATTAACTACTATTGAAAGGAGATTAGCCACTCTAGTGAAAATGATTGTTAACATCGTGGTGAAACTTAAAATGATGTACCAGTAAATCCACCACTCTTCAGCGGCCTCTGCCACTACCGTAATATCCTGCTGCCCTGAAATGAAGAAAGGTCTAAAAAGAACTTTAGAATGCTAATAGAAGTTTTCTGCCACCGAAGTACTTGCATTTCAATCACCATGCACGTGCCATACTTTAAAATGCATTCTTAAAATTGCAAGGTAAATTTCCAAACCGCCACCTAATAGTCAATTTAGCCTAAATAATCTATCAAGATCTCTTCTCATGTATTCTTTAACTTTGTTTTTTTTTTTATATATATCTGTGAATGTAATTTTGCTCTCAATAATTTCTATAAATTTAATCTTATCTCGTATGCTTTAACTTCTTTTTAATTCATTTATTTATATATATTTATTATTTGATTTATATATCTGCTTGCTTATTAATATGTCAATCTAAAACAATCTGACGAATTGAATTTTCTAAAAATCCTTTCTTCTTTTTAAGTAAGCCTTCATGAATCAAGTTTATTAACATTCTCTTAAAATATAACGTATTGTTAATTAATATACTCGCCAGATTGTTTTACGAGCCAACATTCTATTTATGTTTTAATATAATATATATATATTTGTTTAACTCTGGATTTTCTACTGGGGAAAATCCAGAACTCAAGCTAATTAACACTCTGAAACATTTATTTTATAATTATTTATTAAATTCTGAAAGGGTGACTTATAATTTGTTTTCTATATAACTGCTAGTTATTTTTTTTCTATACTCTTAAAATAGTCTATGCTTAAAATATCAAATAAAGTACTTATATATTTCATATATTGTAAAATCAACAAAAGTTGGATTGATTTATTTTAAATATCAGAAAAGGGATGGGGGTGAATTTTAATGTTTCTTTTACTAAATCAAATTTTAACATATATTTTATTAATTTGAAATCTAAATCTTTCTTTTGCTAAATAACATCTTCAAGTATATGTTAGTAAATGAAATCTAAATTTATATATATATATTATAATTGCATGGCACATTATAGTATTCAAACAAGAGTCATTTATTTAAAGCAGTAAAATTTATTCAATGTTGTTAGTGGCATTCATTCGTACTGCATTTCTGTCATTTAGCCTATCTTCGTATATATATATTACGTGCTTCTAGTCTTCTAATCTGGGTGTTGCGACAAGTTCGAACCCATAAATTTCTTTTCGTATCTCGTTCCATAGATAGTTGAGCTATCTGGGACCACATTTATTCCATATCAAATGCCTCTGGTGGTGATCCCATAAGTTTGGCACACGTTATGCATATACACTTCATAGATAAAAGGCCTCTCGCGTCGGTTATACCAGCAAAAGTCTGGGCCACGCCATGCCTATCCACTTTTCTCTAAGCACTACCTAAGAAGGGGGTGTGAGATTTCATTTTTCATCCAGAAGCATGACCTTTTTCTCTTAGTTATTTTTAGGCTATTATGTCAGCACCACAAACTTCTTCATATTATTATTATTTCTTTTGTTTCATGACCCAGTTTTAATGCTCTAATATTAAAATTAAGCTTTGCTTAAAAGATATATATAAATGCCACTTACTTCTATTTATTAATTAAGTTTATTTCAATCATATACAATCTCACTGTCATAATTTATATATCTATATTTAAGAGTACTTATGTGTCTTGGGGAAAATAACGCATTCGTTTTACTATCGTTAAAATAATTTTTCATTAAATATTTTGTCATAGTTTCAAATATAATGTTTTCAAATGTATTTTGATTGTTTTCACGACCTCAATGGTGTGAAAATAATTTATATCATATGTATAATGAATTTCAGAATGCTCCCCTAAATCATATGTTAGTCACCATGTTTCAGAACCGTAAATCAAAGCGTTAATGGCAGTATTATGTAATTCTTTCTAATATTCGATTGGCATTTTAATATTAGACCCACCAAAGATGTGTGTTTATTTGTAATATATTATTTAGCTAATAAATAGCATATGAGAAATAATAGCGTGAATAACACTATGTAATTATCTACCTCTTGCTCATTCACGCACATACTAATGTACTTAATTTATAAATGTATAATAATTTGTCAGTATATTAAAATATATTATTGTCTAACTTATTTGAGTAGTTTGAATTCCTTTTCCTCCACTTCCACATATCACAGCCATACTTATGCATATTTTAATATAGTCATAGTTAATAGATGTCTCATTGTTTTGCTCAGCTTTGCTAGTCGGCCAGATTAAGATTAATTCTCATGTACCATCACTATTATGTTATTCATTAGGTGTTAGATCTGGGGCTTAGAGAGTGGGTTCGAATCCAGGCTCGTTCCTGACCTAAATCTTGAGCTTGACTGGGTTTGAAGTGCATTTTGTGAGTTCCAGTTCATGTTAGATGGATAAACATATTTTGACCGGCACATAGGATTTTTTTTTGGGGGGGGGCTTGGCTTCCCAATGCGAGGATTCGATATAAACACACACATACCCTGAGTAATGAAGTCTGTTTATATGTATTTTTTTAAAAAAAAAGTTATAAGAGATATAGCTTTTCTTTTTTTCCATGTTTGATATGTTTAAAATAATGTGTTCAAAGTGTAAAATTTACTATTTAAAGTTAAAACACAACCATAGTACATATGTATTTTTCTTCAATGTCATATATAAAGTTTTTGTTTTTGAGACATATATGAAAAATGTATAAATAATTCATAAATCATTTATCACTCTGTGTTAGCTGGTGCCCTTATAAAAAGAAATTTTGCTAACCAGTAGTGAGTCAAATGCAAAAATATTGGAAGTGGAGGGTTCGAACTCAGATTAAATAAAACCAATGATTTAATGGATTCTGACGATTGCAGAACGGTACAGATATGATTTGATCGATTACTAATGGTTTGAACTGTAATAATGATAATTTTTTCTGGCAAAATTATAAAGAAGTGAATTTAAATCAAGGAAAAATTTAAATAAATAGAGTAATTCATTAGCTATATTGTGTATAATTTGCTGTATATAATTTAATATACATAATTTTTCAGAATATAAAATGATTTAGTTTTGTCATATTGATTTTATAAAATCAAATACTGTTTTGTTAATAAAATAAAGAGGAATACCATGTTTTCCATCCATAGTCTGTATTTTTTTTTTTTTTTTGATAAACAGATTAATTAAAAGTGAAAACTCATATGGTTAAATAGATTGTATAAAATGTGAAAGTAGTTTGAATTACTATATTAATGTATATGTGAGGTTTTTTTTCCAAGGTTGGATGCCCAATCGTGAAGCCTGTTAATTATTCCCACGCCCTGAATAATTCATTAGCTATATGTGTTATATCTCAAGCATAAAAGCTTGAAAACTTTTTCCCAATACATAGATGTATAATTATATACTCAGACCAATATATTTAAAAGTTTGTTTAGTTCACCTAAGTTTGAATACATAGTGATTTAATAATTTGTTATGTATGTGCTCTTAATCTTAGCAAAATGTTTCTCTTAAGGTTAGATTTATACAAAACTCAAGCTATGTAAGATAATCATAAAGTGATGTCAAAGTGATGTAAAGTTTATTTCATGTGAGAGTCAAAAATCAAAAACCAAAGACTGTGATTTACAACCATAAAATGTTATGCGAAAAGTTTTCTTTTAAATCCAAATACTGTAACTATAATTGTAGTACCTGATTTTTCAACCATATATATATATATTATAAAAGTTTTGAAACCCATGTATTACAACCATATGTAGAATTTTTTTTTTTTTTTTTGTATCTGATTTTATATGCACACATGAATTTGTTTTGTGTTTTCATGTGTTTGAAAAAAAATGTTAAAGCCCATGTACTACATCCATAAAGCTTATGTGTAAAAGGTTGTCACAAGATGTATTTAATGTTTATTCATATGGGCACACTGTGTTAACAATCGATAAAAGTACATATATATATATATACCTGTTTTTCTATTATTATTATATATTAGAGCTAGCTGTAAGTGTTATATTATTGCTGACCTTGATAACTGGTGCCCTGATATAGGGAATAGAGTACCTATTACCATTATAAATTTGTTATCAAGTTCAAAAAAATAAATAAATAAATAAAGAACCGTGGTAATTCTTGGCAACAATTTTTTTTATATATATATGAGATTTGGAGAGTGAAGAATTTTATAACTGGTGTAATATGTAATAAAATTGTAAGCAATGTAATATTCATAACAACAAGATTGTGTATTGAATTTAAAAAAAAAAAAAGATTTTTTTTAGTCCATTTCAGAGGCAAGGAGTGACCAAGGGTGACAGCTAGAATCAAAAAAAAAATCAGTCATTCTCATGGTAAAGTTTTTTTGTTGAAGTTGAAACAATTATTTAAATATCCAGCTTAAAACAGACAGAAACTTAGTATGGCAGGTCAGAAAGAACACAGTCAGTAAAGGATGATGAGAAGAGTGGACAGAGTAAGGGAAGCAAATGTTCGAATTAGTGATTATATAAATTCCAAGATAAAAAATACATTTACATTCTAGTTGTTCAAGATTGTATTAAAGTTTCAGTGAGCCATAGTTCCAGTAAAATAACTTTGAATTCTAAGATCAGCATTATTACCGTTATTGTGTCAAACTTTTCAAAATCCAAATGGATAACAGCATAAAAGAAAAGGAAAGTGAAGATGCTGATACCAGCACCCCAATGAAAAAAGAAAACATGGAGGAACAAATTTCAGAAGATAAAAATGTGATTGCCATGCTCCAGAGTATGATGAGGATGATCCAAATTAATGAGGAGTCAAGCCAAATGAGGGCAGAGAGAACTATACAAGAAATAAAAAAATTATACCAAAGGACAGAGATGAAGAAGAATAAGTGGGAACAATCTAAAAAAATGATTAAAGATGGTGAAGATCTGCCTCCACAAATAAAATCTCAAGAAGAAATAACCGAAATTGTAATTTCACCTAAAGAAGTAGTAAGTGCAGAAGAAGTTGTTGAATCTATTGAACCAAAGCCAGAGACAAATCCAGCAAGAGATATAATTACAAAAGAAGAAGCTGATATTATTATACCTAAACTGTTTGAGCAAAGAATTGATTCAGAGGTTGTAGAAGAAGAAATGTTACAAGTTGATATTCAAAAGATGTCAGAAATGATTGAAAAGGATCTTTTAGTGGAAGAACATTTTAAAACAGAAAGAGATACAGAGAATATTGTTGAATTAAACCAAGTTAAAGAAACTTTAGAACTTCCAGCCAAAGATATTTTAAAAGAATCACCAGTTGAATATCCAATTACTGATGAAGCAAAACTTGAAAGTGTTAAAAAGGAAAAAATTGAAATTACAAAGGTTCTTATTGAAGTTGTCAGTCCATCTTCAGGAAAACTTCTAATTGTGGAATATATCTCTAAAATTGCAAAAGAAGAAGCAGTAGATACAGAAGCTGAGACTGCAATAGTATCAAATACAGTAACAGAATTTAAAATGGATGCAAAGACTGCTTATGAGTTGCAAGCTGATTTAATAAAATCTAAAATTGATTTAAAAATTGTGAAAGAGTCTAAAATCAAGGTTTCATGGAAGAGTCTAAAATTAATGCTGTAAATATTGATGATTGTAATATTAATATGGAGATACCAAAAAAAGTAAAAATCTATTCAGAGACTATAATAGATGCTAAAATCAACACAGAAAACATGGAAAAGATGAAATCTGATGTAGAAATCATTCCAGAACCTCTTAAACAACAAAAAAAATAGTTGAGAACATTGAGAAGTCTATAGATATGGAAGTAAGTGAAAAAGAATACAAAATAAATATATTACAAAATAAACCTACCACATAAATTCCCAAAATAAATGATAATGTAATAGGAAATTCAAATAAAAATGAAATTCCATTAGAAACATTGAAAGATGATGTTGCAAAAGATAATGTACCATAATTAAATAGTAATTTGGAAACAATTAAAAAAAGAGAGATACTGCTTTCAGAAATAATCAGGAAAATAGCACACAATATGACAAAAGCTTGAGATAAATATGATAAATAGCAGAGCAAGAAAGAAGAGAAAAAACACAAAGATAAACATCACAAACATAAAAATAGTGCCTTCAGCCTAGCTGATGATGGAATAAGCAAAGAAATTTTTTTTATGAACAAAAAAGACTTTTAATGCTTGCCATTTAAAATCATACTATGAAATACCTCCAGATCCAGGGAAACTCTAATTATTTTCAAAATGTGAGACCCTTTGTGTATGACCCCATATAATTGAAATACATATTGATTGCATTGCTGGACTGTTGATATATAAATCTTGTCTAAGGACTATTATCTAATAGTAACTAAATGAAGTAAGAAGACTAAAGTTAGTAGAATCAGGAAGATAAGCAAGAATTGCTAAGAAAATAAATTGTTTAATCAGATGATAGTTTAAGAATTGTAATTTCAGCAGAGTAATAAATTTAGAAGAAACTAAAGGCTTGCAGATCTCAATACAGCTACCATTCCAATAATAATATAATAAACCTTGGTCAGCAAACCCTTGGTCAGCCTCTATTGTCACTGGACACCCAAGTAAAAAGTTTTTTTTGTTGTTTTTTCCCCCAAGTTGAGGGATATGAAGCTGGAAATATAGTACATAATTCTGCTTCATCTAGTGCCAATGTCATCAGCACTAGTCTGGGTTTGAACCCAATCCTTATTAACTATCACCCATCTTATATTAGATGGTAGTATATTTATAATTATTATAATCTTTTGATTAATTTGTATTTTATGATTAACTAACCTTTTATAATAGTTTATTTATTTATAATATTTGTAAAAATGTATATTGTGTTTATTTTATTAAATTGAATTGAATCCTAGATATCTATAAAATGTTACAAATATTTCAAATTCTTTATTAAAGTTCATTTTCTTCAATTAATCAGTTGGTAACATTTTATATTTCTTTTAATCAATGTACATTTGAGAATCAATTATTTAAACAATGTAAGATTTGTATGAAATGTTTTGTAAATTTCTACTTAGGTTTATGTCAAATATAAGTTTGAAAGTCATTGTACCAAATTCCTAAAATTTTTCTGAATAAAATCTACATTTTTGTAATCTAAACCTTAATTAAATAGATTTTGTTAGTACAATGACTGATAAACTTAATATACTTGTTGTTGTTGTTGTTTTTTTAATTAGCAAATCAACTCTTGGGGCATGTTCATGCAGAATTATAGATTTCCCTCCAAAGCAGGCACCAACCTCAGAAAAACATTTAGAGTGATTGCAATTGGCAGTTGTCACTGTAGATTCAATCCTATAGATAAAGACCAAAACATATAAATAGTGGAAAATTTGATAATGATGATTAATTAATTATTTGTTAGAGTTTTATCTGAAGAGAGTAGTTTAGAAATATAGTACATCATGCCTACAGAATGACTGGCTAAAATATTGACCATTGCTTTCCGGAGCTTTGTCCCACCAGCTCATCCATGCCTTTCCAGTGCTTTAAACATCTAGCCAGAGTCTGACTGTGTCAAGGAAGCCTGCAAATGATCTGACTGTATTAACTTCCTGTTTCAAGCTATGGAATGCCTACTGATTGATTCTGAGGTAATGTCCAATTCGCTGCAAACCATTGCTTTTATTTTACTTGTTTTCCAAATCAATACTAACTTATATTTTATCTATATATCTGTGTAATGTTTATACAACGTAATTTTAAATTAAATGCATCTTTAATTATTCTTAAATTTAAAATATCAATTCTAAAAATCTCACATTATTTTGATGCAGCAAACTTAAATTAAATTTTGTTGGTTTATTTATAATATTTGACTTACTGAAATTGCCAAGTACAAAACTTGATGAAAAAGTAACTTTAAATCCCCTCCCTCTTATTTTCTCCAGTTAAAAATTATTACAGGAGACTTACTTCCGCTAAATTAATTAATAGAAAGCTCGTTTAGTTTTGTATATCATTATAAATTTATTTTGAATGATTTATTTTAAAAGTATCTTACTATTAACTCCAATTTAAAATAGCCCTGTAATAATTTCTGAAAGAATAAATAATTTTAGTGAATCAATTAAGTAAAATTTATCATAGAATTTTCTCAGTATATATTTCATACATATATTTTATTTGTCAGAAAAATATTAAAATTATGATTTACAATTTATTAGTTTGATATTCAATGCCCATCTATGTTAATTAAAAACAGTCTTATTATGTAATCTTTGATAAACTATTTAAGAACTTATTAATAAATGAAATATTTGTGAAGTGTGGAAAACAATTTATATTTTAGTTAATTTATATATATATATATATATATATATATATATATATATATATATATATATATATAAAAATATGATTCATTCATTAGTAGACTAAGGTTTGTGGGGACCTTCTATCAACATCAGGGAACTGATTATTTTAATCAGGAATTCATTGATTAACCCTTTTCCCGCCTCTTATGAGACCTCTTGTCGACAGTTGACGTCACTCTAATTCCATTATTTTTAATGCTAGGATATTCGTTTGACAGTTATTGATTAGGTTTTTAAAAGTTCTGTAAGATGGTGCCCTCTTCTGAATTATTTTACAAGTAATAAATCAATAAAACCACATTTAAAGCTAAACAAAGAAAGAAGCTTGTCGGTGATTGGCTGTCAGCTGGCTCTCAGCTGAAAAAGACATTCTGATTGGCTGGAAAGAACAAAGAAACTGCCTGATCAAAGAAAATAAAGAAAAATGCTGAGATTTTCATTTTGTTTGACAGTTATTGATTAGGTTTTTAAAAGTTCTGTAAGATGGTGCCCTCTTCTGAATTATTTTACAAATAATAAATCAATAAAACCGCATTTAAAGCTAAACAAAGAAAGAAGCTTGTCGGTGATTGGCTGTCAGCTGGCTCTCAGCTGAAAAAGACATTCTGATTGGCTGGAAAGAACAAAGAAACCGCCTGATCAAAGAAAATAAAGAAAAACGCTGAGATTTTCATTTCGAATGTAATTTAAGTATTAAAAAAGTATAATTCGAGAAATTAAAATAATTTTTAATAAAATATACTAAAAAAACAAAATTATTTTCGAAAAATATTGAAGATTTTAGTAAAAATATTTAAGATTTAGCAAAAAGAAATCTTTACTTTTCCATAACGTAAAATTGAAAAAAAGCATTTATGTCAGCATTTCTTTGTTTATCCATTCGCTTTTAAATTTGCTGAAATTGAATATTTTATAATAAATAAATAGCAATTTATTTTTGAAAGAACTTTCGTTCACTTTCATAACCTGAAAAATTAGTAATATATTTTTTATAAACGTATCTGAGTTGAATTTAATATTATAGGTGAATATGTTTTAACAATAGGCTTTGTCTTCAGTTTGTGAGTTGGCCAATTAAAAGCTTTGATTCTTACCTCATACAACCAATAATATAATTAGTGGTTAAAAGGTTAATTTTGTTAGTGATACACTATCTATATATATATGTCTAAGGCATTACTGTTTTTATAGCTACAACCATTCATTTATTATTTTGCTTTGCTACTTACTCATCAGGACCTTCGAAAATTTAACTATGAACAATCCAATCTTTCACACTCCCTAAAGTAGCCATAGTTCAAACCAAGGGATCCATTTTTGGGCATTGCCTTTTAAGATGTGTATGGAAAGTCCAGCACATCAAAATATTATTATGATTATTTAGAGATATGTTTTGGCTGGAGGGCCAGCATTTCTCATCATCTAGTTGAATCTACTAGGAATTTCCTTTAGCAAAGCCACCCAGGGGTTCATAACAGACCTCATTTATTTTTGTTGTAATCTATAATAGCATACTGCCTTCTTCATCATTTTATATCTTTATTTAGGAAACCTGAAAGGCTCTCTGCCATGATGGCATGTTCTTCACAAACCAATTTCATTAATTAATTAAATCTGACTGTATAATTGTCAATTATTCATTTAAGAACTATTTTGCTTCCCACACTCATTATATACAAATGATTTTAAATGTATTAGGGTTTTAAATGCCCATCTTTCATGTCTTGTATTTGTAATATCTTGAAGAGGACTAATAATATTTTATTGCTGATTGGTTTTGGCTGACCAATTAACAAACTTTTACATTGTTTGTCAAAGCCACATCAAAACGAATTAAAAAAAATAACCAAGTTGTATAAACAAAGACTATTTATTTTGTATTAAATTCCTTAATAAATTCTTATAATATTGTTATTTTAAATAAGCTTAGTTTGTCATCAGTCCCAATCTTTAAGGTTAATTACTCTATTTATTTAAATATTTCCTTGATTTAAATTTGCTTCTTTATAATGTTGCCAGAAAGAATTATCATTATTATGGTTCAAACCATTAGTAATCGATCAAATCATATCTGTACCATTCTGCAATCATCAGAATCCATTAAATCATTGGTTTTTCATATAAACCCTTTATTATTTTGAGTCTCTATGTGAACCATGACCTCCAGCTGGGACAGAATAAAACCAAGCACTGCTAGTGTCATCACAAACATTATCCATTAGTTAGAGAGGCAATAGTTTAGGAAAATAGGTTAGGATTCATCCTTGTCCTGACATATGTAACTTGTGCATGGTTGGATTCAAGGTACTTTTGCTTGGATTATTGGTCTTGTTGAATGAATACATGATTTTGACCAGCACAGAGGCTGCATTTTTTTCCAAGTTTGGTGCCCTATGTGGGGCTTCGATATAAACACCCACATACCCTAAGTATTGAAGTCTGTTTATATGTATTTTTAAAAAAAAAGTTATAAGAGATATAGCTCTTCTTTTTTTCCATGTTTGATATGTTTAAAATAATGTGTTCAAAGTGTAAAATTCACTGTTTTAAAGTTAAAACCCATGTACTACAACCATAGTACATATGTATTTTTCTTTAATGTTATATATAAAGTTTTTGTTTTTGAGACATATATGAAAAATGTATAAATAATTCATAAATTATTTATCACTCTGTGTTAGCTGGCACCCTTATAAAAAGAAATTTTGCTAACCAGTAGTGGGTCAAATGCAAAAATATTCGAAGTGGAGGGTTCGAACTCAGATTAAAAAAAATTATTGAGAGCAAATTTTTTTTTGTCTTAATACTATGATGTATCAATTTTAAACATGTAATAACTAGACTATGAGTTTTCTTTTAGATGCATGGATTTTTTTTCTCAACTTTTTCTCCAAAGTTTTTTCTCTTTTCCAATAGTGTGTAGTATTGTGTAATGTATATAGAAGTGTATGTGGGTAAAATCTATGTACTTATATATGGTAGCACTGCATATATATGTACATAGGTGTGTATGTGTGATGTGTAGGTACAGATGTGTTTGAAAATTTTATATGTATTGCATTGCTATATATTTTCTTGGAAACCCATTTGTGTAGAAAAATTGTGTTGTATCTCAAGCATAGAAATTTTTTGTTTATTATATAGATGTGAAAAAAAAATATTTTTTTTTCTGGATTAAAAGTTGAACAAATATTCACATCCCCAAATGATATTTCATATATATAGTTTTATATAACAAGATTGTGTATTGAATTTTGAAAATTTTCATCATTCTTTTGGTTGTCACTTGAAAACTCTTAGTCAAGGCATTTTTTTTAATGTTTTTGTTTTTTTGTTTCATTGTATGTCCGGAGAAATGAAGCAGTCAATCTCAGCTTAAGATTGTGCTTCATGTTTCTACCTACTAACCTGTGTTTAAATCCCTATTTCCCATTCCGCTCCTTTTGTTGTGTATATATATATATTGCATGTATATATTTGAGATGTGCGCCTAAATTATAAAATTTAATGTTTCAATAACATGTTTTAAAATTATTATTAATTCTTTTTACTAATTATTAGTTCTTCTTTATTAAAGTATTATAGATGCGGCTCAAATATATACATAGGAGCAAAACTTACTAACAAAATATTGATGTTTTTAAATATTTATTATATGTCATTTTTAGTTTTTTCTTTTAAATTGCTTGTTTTTCTATTAAACTATGTATTTTTTATAAAATCCAATATGGAAGATGTGACTGTTGTTAATTGTCCAAAAATAATTAAAGGGAGGTATTTTTTTAATTAAAGTTTTACTTAAAATAAATGGGATTAAGTAGATTAAAGATTTTCTTTTGTTAAAAACATATTGTTAAATCTATTTCTAATCTGGAAATAGATTTGAATTTATTTTTGGATATTATCTTACTGTTTCATTTTCAAAAACAACTGATAAAAGAAAAAGTATATTTTGAATCAGAGAGATTTTGAAAGGAGATTAGCTACTCTAGTGAAAATGATTGTTAACATCGCGGTGAAACTTAAAATGATGTAGCAGTAAATCCACCACTCTTCAGTAGCCTCTGCCACTACTGTAATATCCTGCTGCCCTGAAATGAAGAAAGATCTAAAAAGAACTTTAGAATGCTAATAAAAGTTTTCTGCCATCGAAGTACTTGCATTTCTATCGCCGTGCATGTGCCATACTTGAAAATGGATTCTTAAAATTGCAAGGTAAATTTCCAAGCTGCCACCTAATAGTCAATTTAGCCTAAATAATCTATCAAGATCATTTCTCATGTATTCTTTAACTTTGTTTATATATATATCTGTGAATGTAATTTTGCTCTCAATAATTTCTATAAATTTAATCCTATCTCATATGCTTTAACTTCTTTTTAATTTTGGTGTGGCCATTTATTTATATATATTTATTATTTGATTTATATATCTGCTTGCTTATTAATATGTCAATCTAAAACAATCTGACGAATTGAATTTTTTAAAAATCCTTTCTTCTTTTTAAGTAAGCCTTCATAAATCAAGTTTATTAATGTCCTCTTAAAACATAACGTATTGTTAATTAATACACTCGCCAGATTGATTTACGAGCCAACATTCTATTTATGTTTCAATATAATATATATATATTTGTTTAACTCTGGATATTTATGTTTCAATATAATATATATATATTTGTTTAACTCTGGATTTTCTACCGGGGAAAATCCAGAACTCAAGCTAATTAATGCTCTGAAACATTTATTTTATAATTATTTATTAAATTCTGAAAGGGTGACTTATAATTTCTTTTCTATATAACTGCTAGTTTTTTTTTTCTATACTCTTAAAATAGTCTATGCTTAAAATATCAAATAAAGTACTTATATATTTCATATATTGTAAAATCAATGAAAGTGGGATTGATTGATTTTAAATATCAGAAAAGGGATGGGGGTGAATTTTAATGTTTCTTTTACTAAATCAAATTTTAACATATATTTTATTAATTTGAAATCTAAATCTTTCTTTTGCTAAATAAAATCTTCAAGTATATGTTAGTAAACGAAATCTAAATTTCTATATATACATTATAATTGCATGGCTTATTATAGTATTCAAACAAGAGTCATTTATTTAAAGCAATAAAATTTATTCAATGTTGTTAGTGGCATTCATTCGTACTGCGTTTCTGTCATTTAGCCTATCTTCATATATATATATATTACATGCTTCTAGTCTTCTAATCTGGGGGTTGTGACAAGTTCGAACCCATAGATTTCTTTTCGTATCTTGTTCCATAGATAGTTGAGCTATCTGGAACCACATTCATTCCGTATCAAATGCCTCTGGTGATGATCCCGTAAGTTTGGCACACACTATGCATATACACTTCATAGATAAAAGGCCTCTCACGTCGGTTATATCAGCAAAAGGCTGGGCCACGCCATGCCTATCCACTTTTTTCTAAGCACTACCCAAGAAGAGGGTGTGAGATTTCGTTTTTCATCTAGAAGCACGACCTTTTCCTCTTAATTATTTTTAGGCTATTATGTCAGCACCACAAACTTCTTCATATTATTATGATTTCTTTTCCTTCATGGCCCAGTTTTAATGCTCTAGTATTAAAATTAAGCTTTGCTTAAAAGATATATATAAATGCCAATTACTTTTATTTATTAATTAAGTTTATTTCAATCATATACAATCTCACTGTTGTAATTTATATATCTATATTTAAGAGTACTTATGTGTCTTGGGGAAAATAACGCATTCGTTTTACTATCGTTAAAATAATTTTTCATTAAATATTTTGTCATAGTTTCAAATATAATGTTTTCAAATGTATTTTGATTGTTTTCACGACCTCAATGGCATGAAAATAATTTATATCATATGTATAATCAATTTCAGAACGCTCCCCTAAATCATATGTTAGTCACCACATTTCAGAAACGTAAATCAAAGCCTTAATGGCAGTATTATGTAATTCTTTCTAATATTCGATTGGCATTTTAATATTAGACCCACCAAAGATGTGTGTTTATTTGTAATATATTATTTAGCTAATAAAGAGCATATGAGAAATAATAGCGTGAATAACACTATGTAATTATCTACCTCTTGCTCATTCACGCACATACTAATGTACTTAATTTATAAATGTATAATAATTTGTCAGTATATTAAAATATATTATTGTCTAACTTATTTGAGTAGTTCGAATTCCTTTTCCTCCACTTCCACATATCACATCCATGCTTATGCATATTTTAATATAGTCATAGTTAATAGATGTCTCATTGTTTTGCTCAGCTTTGCTAGTTGGCCGGATTAATATTAATTCTCATGTGCCATCAGTATTATGTTATTCATTAGGTGTTAGATCTGGGGCTTAGAGAGTGGGTTCCAATCCAGGCTGGTTCCTGACCTAAATCTTGGGCATGACTGGGTTTGAAGTACATTTTGTGAGTTCCGGCACATGTTAGATGGATAAACATATTTTGACTGGCACAATGTGTAATAATGCTCATGATTAAGGGTGCTGTTAAAGGAAGATTATTTAAGCTTCTTTGCATTAATAGTTTCAATCTCTGGGGCGAAATTGCAATCTTTTGCATCTATATAAATGTATACGACCATAAATAAATGTGGAATTTCATTCCTCATTGTTAAAAGGAGGTTGCCTTAACAACAGGTTGAGATTATTGATAGTTATTGAAATTGGGATTGTCTAAATGTCCAGTCATTTTAATGATATATTTATATGTATAGATTATTTTCAGTGGATATTACAATGAAATATACATCATACAAATTAAATGCACTTCCTTAAGAAAGAACATTATTTGCAGCACTTAAAAATAGTCAAGTAATAAATTTTCTCTACGAACAATATAAATCTGATAACAAAAATTCATTAAAATATAAAACATATGAGATGAACATAAATTCTTGAGAAAGAATATTAGCCACTACATTTAAAAATGGTCAAGTAATAAGTTTCTCTCTACCACAATATAAATTTCATAACAACAAAAATCTAAGTACCAAGGATTATATCAGGTCTGTTTAATAATGAAAAACATAGTTATAATTTAAGCAAAGAATATAAAGCTTTGCATACTTTTCTATTGCTATATCTATAAATTTAGTTTTTGTTATGTTTTAAATGTTTTACATAATATTTACACTGTAAGATGATCTTTAGAATATTTCTGATAAAGGGTTCTAGTCTTATAGCTAAAGATGCCACTGTATGGTGCCGTTTTTGTGCTAAAACACATAAAAATGCTATTTCCATGGCCAACACATTCGAACTCACATTTTCTATAATACAACTTTTTTGTTGTGCTACAGATTTCAGGCCACTATGTCACGTGGCAGTACAGCATGTATGTCACATTGCAGCAAATAAACTTTCCGAATTTGCACAGTTTATAAAATGGTTATGGCTTGGTAAGAGGGTGTGTGTATTTGAATTGGATTGAAATGTTGTTTTCATTGGATTTTTTTTAAAAGTATTGAAATGTTCAGATTTTCTGAAGTAATAATTATCAGACTTTTTACACCGTACTGTATTGCAGTTTTAAATTGGAAAATGTTGACAATATATATGTGTAAAGTGAGTTGGAATTAGGTAATGTAACGTACTGTTCGTAACATTCCACAAGACAAACAAGATTCTACTGTGTGTATATTTTTGAAGTAAAAAAGAGTGGTAACACAAAAATATCCAGTAAGAAAAGTACAATTCTGCACATTTTTTTTAAATTTTATAAAAAGCATATATTATAAAAATGATTAATAAGTAAAAAAGACATTTTCTAGATATATATATTTGTTGTTGTTTAAAAAAGTTTTACTTTCTTTTTTTTCTCCGACTACTGTTATACTTTGTTGAATATAGTTTACGTTTATTGTTATCATTTATTTTATATATGTTACTAAAAAAAGTATTTACAAAAATATGATTTTGATATTTTTTATTTTAGTATTACAAACAACAGAACACTAACCCTAAACCTAACCCTAAAACTAACCCTAAACCTAACCCTAAAACGAATGCTAAACCTAACCCTAACAACTTTTACTTTTTGTTGTCATTCTATTTGAAGTAAAAAATAGTGGTAATATCTGTTTGTCAGTAAAAAAAAAAAAAAAAAAGGACAATGAAGACTAAAAAAGTAAAAAATAGCGGTAACACAATATCTGTTTTTCTGTAGAAATACAATATAAAAGAAAGACTAAGAAATTTTAGTTTTTATTCTGATTATGAGTTTTTAAACAACAATAAAAAAAAAAGCCGTAACCCCAGTAAAAAAATATCCGATAGAAAATTGATTTTTCTAATAAAGCAAAATAAAAAACATGAATCAAATTGTAATTTGTTTATTTTATTTTACATTTATTATTATCATTTAATTTGTATACGTTAATAAAAAATAATATTTAAAAAAGACGATTTTGTTTTGTTTTTATTTTTGCATTACAAAAAACACATCAAAATGATTAAAATCAATGGCCCAGGAATGGTCATATTTTATAGATTTAGCGTGAAAACAGCACCATTGAACGGCATCTTTATCTATAAGACAAGCACCTGATAAAGAATAATTAATCTATTTCAATTGTGTATTTTACCAGTTAATATTTGATCACTCTAAACAGATAACTGCTATTTGCTAATTATAAGACATCAAAAAACAGTTTTAAAAATTAGAAAAGGAATTGATACTTTTCCACAATAACAGTATAAAGAATAATCACGTTTTAGATCTAATCTTCCATTTACTAGCATTCATTTTGCTATCTAAAACTTTAATTTCTTTTGATGAAGAAATGATTGATTTGAAAAAGAATACATATAATTTTCTATAAAATACTATTAAAATGAAAAATAAGTGCAAAGGGTTTCTCTAACATAGGAAAAACTCTCCATATAATAGTGTCACCCATGTGAAAGCCAAAGTAATCAATGAATGAAAGGTTTGTGCATAATATCCCTATTTAGTCCTTACTCATCTATTACTCATCTAACATTTAGTCTAGTTTCTAGCTTGTGACTTCCATCAGTGAAGAGCCTTGGATCTAAGGGATTTGCACTGAGATATTATATGTAATGAACTTTCCAAAAGTCACATTTTATCTCATTAGTTAATTATAAAGCTATGAGTCCAAAATGAAAGCACAATAATGTTTTCAATGCATGTTCATTCATTTGGATAGTTATACTGATCTGAACTCAGTTCAGTATTTATATATTTTGGTAGCTTTAGTTCTTTAATAACCTTATTCACCATCATGCTATTTGGAAAAATTGATATTAAACCAAAATAACAGCTTGTGTAAGCAGAGGAAATAGTGATCATGTGATACAAAGGGTTTCTTTATGAAGAGAAGATGAAAAAAAAAATGTTTTGTAGATTAATGATATAGAATTCAAAGAAGACAAATTAAAACAGTTCAGATATTTGACACAACATGTCAAAGCAAGTTGGAATAAGGTTTTTATATAAATGTTCAAGATGCTTTTGAACAGACCAAATGCAGTTTTAAAATTGTCATATAATATTTTAGTTCTAGTATTCTAGAACAATTATATAAATTAAAATATAAAGACAAAAACAGAAATATATAATGTTGGAATTAATAAGAATAAAAAAATAAAATATGTAGAGGAACAGCAAGGATTACATTATAAAAAACAAAACAAAAAGTTGAACTGGAACCCCATATATATCAATTAAAATATATGAGATGAATAAATTCATTTTTAAATTCAATACTAAGGGATAATAATTTACATAAATAAATACACACATGAGATAGATGACTGAGATAATGAAGTTTAAATTAATGATAGACTAAAAAATAAGTATTGATTTAAAAAAACAACAACCTCTGAGTGTCTTCATTTTGCAATGAATTAATGCTTAAAAATGATTACAATATACAGGGTGGCCCAAAATTAGGTTTACAGTTATTAAACTACATTCCTCAGAGTATAAATCTAACTTACACAAACAGCTTTTTCATTGCTGATTGTAATTTATTTTATTATGTAATGCTAACTTTTTACTTGATGATATTTTTTTATTTCAGGATTAATGGTGAACAATTTAAATCAAGAGCAAAGGAAATAGATATTAAAGCAGTATTGGAAGTCTGAAAATGCCGAGATGGTATGTACAGCATGGCAAGAAACTTTTAATACTTCTCCACCTTCACAACAAACAATTTATCATCTAAGGTATAAATTTGATGAAACAGGTTCAGTGAGTAATGCACTGTTAAAACTTCTGACACCAAAGAAAATGAAATGTTAGTGGCTATGACATTTGTGAACAGTCCAAGGAAATCCATATGATGTGCTTCTGCAGAACTATCTATACCAAGAACATCATAGCAATGCTTAATGCATAAACTGAAATTAAAACCTTACTGAGCAAGACTAGTACATGGTATTTTAGAGGATGACGCAGATTGTCAGCTGCAGTTCTGTGAAATGATGTGTAATCAATTTACTGGAGAAGAAGTGACTCTTTGTATAAAATTATTTGGTCAGATGAGGCTTGCTTTAAATTATCTGGTCATGTGAACAGGCATAACTGTGTGTACTGGGTTGATGAAAATCCCCATTTGACCATAGAGACTGAACTAAACCAGCCTGGCATTACAGTTTGGGGTGCATTATCAAGCGAAGGTGTTGTTGGGCCCATTTTTTTTAATAGAACTGTAAATGGATAGAACTACCTGGACATGCTTCATGAAGTAGTAGTGCCACAACTCAAAACTAAACCTAACTTTGATGAACTTTTCTTTCAGAAGGATGGAGCACCACCACATTATGCATCTACAGTAAGAGACTACCTTAACCAAGTTTTTCCACAGCATTGGTTCGGAAGAAGGGGCAGCATCGAATGGCCACCACGTTCACCTGACCTGACACCTATGGATGTCTTTTTTGGGGTGTTTTTAAGAACAAGGTTTATGAGAAGAAACCCAAAACAATAAATGATTTAAAATATTACATTCATCTTGCATTCACAGAAATTGGTGAAGTACAGAATTTGTGCCGCACTGTGTGTCAGAGTGTCCTGTATAGATTTGAAGAATGTTGCAATGTTGAAGGAGGATATTTTGAGCATCTGAGAGATTAAATTGTTTATGTTTATGTTAACAGGTATAACAAATTTGCCGCTGTTGTAGTGTCGAATTTTCAAATAAATAGTCTATGTGATAACTGTAAACCTACTTTTGAGCCACCCTGTATATTATATAAATTATTTTATTACTTAGAAACATAAAATGGTAATCCAATTAATAAAATTAAGATTTGATATTTGATTTAATAGATATAACATATTTCATTACATTAAGATAAACAATTGTATTTATTGGGTAGCAATAAACTGAAATTATTGATAATGTATGAAGAAAATAATATTAATAAAATTTTCTTAGTATTAGAAACAAATATATATTTACTCTCAGAAATTAAAAAAAGTAATGCATCATAAAATGAAATACTTTAGCATTTTTTACAATCTTATATTAAATTTTTCAGATTTTTTTATCTCTTTAATTGACCCAAAGATTAAAAAAAAAAAAGATTTCCATTTATTGATTTGTTCATTTAAAAATAAAATATTTCAGTTGTATATTATGATTATTTCCAAGTCGTATTTCAAATTGCTTTAATTTACATACTGTTTTTTTTTTTTTTTTTCAGTTTTACCTCTTTTCAAAATTCTGCATATTGAAATAAATCAATCATATTGAAAATAAATAAATAATCTATTTCAAAACTGTAATTATAAAATACTTTTAAATAATAAAGTTTCTTTTTTACTTTTTAGATAGTTTTAATTTTTTAAACTTTATTATTCTTAATTTTCAGAAACTATTTTAATTTTTAGATTATTATAAAAAAAAAAATTGGAATATGAAGTCACTATTTGAAATTATTCCTAATTAGGTTGCCTTCATGAGGCAAAATTTGCAAATCTATATTTCAGTGGAAGTTAATGAGCAATCTTACATGGATCTGCATTAATACATTTTATCTCTATCTGCTGATGGTTTTACAAAAGAAAATATTTTATTCTGATGGTTTTAATAAGAATTTGCTCAAAAGCTCTGTTACAGGCAAAAGGGTGGGTATTCATAAGAAAACTATTAGCATTCATATTTTTATATTTAAAAAAGGGGCAAAAATAATATTTCACTTTATTGAAATCGGTTATGATAATGTACCTTATGATAAGGGTTTAATTACATAAACACACACACACAATTTTTGAATTGTAAAATATTTCATTATTTAATATTTTGCAAACTAAATAGTTTGTTACCATTATTTACAAATATTTGCTAATATGTTATTTTGCTTGTGAATTTAATGTTTCTAACTTTTTTATTTAAATGCATGTTTTAAATTGCTATATACTGCTTTCTTTTTTCATTTTCTTATTTTTTTCGCTATAATATCTTGCCTTATTTAGATGCGTATAGATCAAAGTCATCATGAGTTTCTTATGCTATTAGTCATAAATCTTTTCATTAACTTTGATAATGATATTGTATGCTTGTACAATCACATTTTCATCCTAAAATTGGCTCACTCAATATTACCTCAAATATTTTTTTGTTATTGTTGTTGTATAGTTATCATAATATTTATTATTAGCTTGTATTCTTTGTTATTTTTTATTATTTTTTTATTAAGACGAACTACTGTTAAGGATAATAATAATTTAACTTACTTTTATTCTCTATTAAAAATCATTTTACACCATCGAAAATCACCGTTCTTAATGTTTTTTTTTTTTTTAAAAAATAGTTTTTAATCTTTGGTTCATTTTGTCAAACTATACAGAAGTGTATGGATTATTAATCAAATTAACATAAAATTATATGTAGAAAGACTATTCAAACCACAAAGCAACTTATTTATAATATATATATTACATACATAAAATATTCCCACTAACTACTATCTCTAGTTTAAGTATAATTATAAAATGAAAATTAGTCGTACAGTGCAATCGGTATTACTGTTTTTTTATATATAAAATTGAAGTATATAATTATATTTAATATACATACATTTAATTTTATAATAACTAATATTTTGTTAAAAATTACACCCTAAGTCATTTATTTTTCTTAATAACTTTATTATTTTAAATTTAACTAAGTTATTGAACTATCATCTCTACAGGAATCTTTTGTAAACTTCAAAGCCAAAAGATGGCGCTAGAATTTATACTCTTCCGAAAGGAAACTGCAAGTCGCGCTCTAAAAGAATGATTGAAGTTCTCTGAAAGGATTCTTTTGTTGACTAAAAGTGAAATTATTTTCTTTGCTTCCGTATTTTCCAGCGAAATAGTCTGATTTCAAAGATATAAATTGTCGGACGTAAGATTGATTAGAGCATAGCGAAGGAGGTCTAAAAGAGTATTTTGGCAGGAAAAAGAGGGGATGTTCGCAGATCCAGACCAGGAGAAATGGCGCGTGCAAAGAAAAGACAAGGACATACAACTATTTCCATTTTTATCTGAAGAAATAAAACGTTATATTTTGTGACAAATCACCATAATGCTTACCCGCCTGGACCAATATGAAAGTAATGATCCTTTCCAGATAGCAATTATGTTAAAGGCTCTAAATATCGAAAATATATATATTGTATCTGCCAACTGACTGCTTTCAAGTTAATTTTGTAACTCAGTAAAAGATAAGACGGGCTGTTATCTATTTCATATTATAGAATAAAATAATACTAGTAAATTCTATAAACGAAATATATATTTAAAAAAGTTTAAAACTAATATCTTCCTATTAATCTAAAAGACGTTACGCAATTTTGAAATTTGCTTAGTCTGCTTTATTATCCTAATAATAAAATAAGAATATTTTAAATTGATTGATGATATGAGTATATAAATTGGGTTGCCATGACGATTATCCTTTATATGATTTTTTTTTATCGCTCATTTTATTTTCAACATTAATGTTAAAATACTTAGCGATAAATTTGAAATAATCGTTATTTGTAAAAAAAAAAAAAAAAAAAAACTGTAGTGGTAAAGCTTATACTCTATTTCAAACTTTATTGCGCTATTATTTAAAGTAAAAAATAAGTACAATTATTTACTTTATATCTCTTATTATATGACATATAAACATGAAAGTCCAAATCAACAATAATTATTAATAATTTTTGTCATTCATTAGCTAGAGATTATCCACTTAATGAATAATGCTTCTGTGGTGTAATTTTATATATACTAAACAATGATAAAGTTATGTGTAAGAGATTGTGGATGAGTGCTGGTTCAGCATGAAATTTGCATTTTGAGAATCATCTGTTTCAAATCTCTGTGGCCATATGTTTATGATTACACCCCTCCACAAGGTGTTAAAAGTGAATAGAAACCAGTTCCTATCTTGCGTGAGTTTGGTGTAGTAAAAATTACATTAAAGAAATATTATTCGTCAACAATAATTATTTCCGATTTTGGTTTTCCTACCACCTAATATTCTTACTAAATTATTAAAATTTTCTTTTGTTGCTTTAGAAATATTATATATATATTCACCAAACAATATATGCTCCAATCTTACAATTACATTATATATAAATATTTTTGGATGTTAGAAAAATCCGAATTGGGATATTCGAACCCCCCCCCCCATCATTTAATTAGCCCACTTGCAATTCGAATTGTAATTATTTTCTTTTTTTTTTAATTCTGTTTTAAAACCCTTAAATTCTTTGTTTTTGGCGTCGAAAGTGACAATGACTGTTTTCATTTATTTGTTTTTGAAGATTCTTGTGAGTGCAGAGAAAGCACATCTGCCTTCCATACCTATAATCTGGAGTTTGAATCTGTATCAAGTGAATTTTTTTTCAGGAGACTTGGGATTCTTCTCTAAGGTAGATAACTCTTAACTAATCAAGTTGAGTATGCATTATTGGTCAGTGAGAATCTTAGTGATTGCCAAGTAGAGGATAAAACATGATTACAAAAACATTCAAATATATTCTACCCAGTATTGGCAAACATTATCAGCACTGCTTTCTTTTTTACTATTTATGTGTTAAGGGCTTTCTATGCAATGGGCTATTTATTTTTAAAAGGACTGTTTTTACTTTTAATCAGTTCTTGTGTTACTTTTTATCTAAGAATTAAATTTTTATCTTACATCCAGAATTGAATACTTAGATGGGTTATATTTGAATCAGCTACCAGAAAATATAATTCTAATCTTGATTAGAATATAAAAGATATGTAATTCAGTCAAAGTTGTGGGCTGACGCATTATCTCTGCTCTATGAGACTAATTTCTATATGCAAAATGTTTTAATAATTTTATTCATATTTCTCAAAATATTTAAAACCATAAAATATTCTATCCCTTATAAATAAAAAAAGTCTATAAATGAATTTTAAAGGATAATTTATCATTTTTATATTAGAAAGCACATAGTGACTATTATAAATATTTTTTAAAGTAGCTTAAATCTAAATGTAATTAAATTATATATTTGTTTTAAAAACATTGCTATCAATAAAAAAACTCATTGATTTATAAGTATGAGAGCTCTTGAAGTAATCAAAAAGAGAAAACTTTTTATTGTTCAGTCATTTTATTGTCCTACATTTATTATTAGATCAATAATTTTAAGAAAAATTAACATGGAATGAGAAACATTCTGGAGATTTTACAAAATTTGCACATCTGAGCACTGAGACGAACAATATTTTTTTTCTTCTAAAGAGTCATGTATTTTTTCTAAAACAATAATTGGTTTGCATAAAGGCCAAAAAACATACGATTTATTAAGTGGAACAATTGCTTCTTATATTTTATGGATAACAAAAATAAAGATCTCATTTTTTAATATTGTGAAATTATCATTCAAAGATATTGATTGGAAATCAAGGGAAAATAGTGTCTTAACTAAACAAAGAAGATGGTACAAATTCTAAGACAAAATATCGAATATTGAATGAAATATTTTTGGATCTTTGAGAAGTTAGAAGGATTATAGTAAAAACAGATTAAACTTGAAAATATGCATAATTATATTTGGAAAAATATTGGGAAATAGAAGTTGAGAAGGAATGATTATAAATAAAAGAATGAAGAGCAACATTGTAGAAATTGATGGTATATCAGACAGTATTTATTCAACTAACAAAAGAATACACTGATGAATTCAACTTCATATTAACAAATTCTTATTATGATGAAGAAATGATAAAGTTTTCTATATTTTGTGTAATGATTTTAAATGGATCAAACAACATTTTAAAATTATTGCAGATTTATCTTGAAATGAAAGCTTGAATAAGTACATTTAGGTTTAAAAATAAAACTATCGTTATTATGTTCTCAATGCCTTTATCTTGTAACTGGAATGAAAATACCCTCATGTTTGTCATTGCTGATTTAATATTATGTATGGATGCTAGTAAGGAAAATTTATTACCTTCTAAATAGAATTACAATCTAACATTGCACTAGTCAAATTCATTGATCATATCAATTTATTATTATTTTTAATTCAAATGGTAAATGGTAATAAAATCATTAAAATGAAGTGTATTATAAAATTGAATTATATTTAAATTAGCACATGTATTGGAAATTGTAGCTTCTTAAAATATTGAGCCAAAGAAATGAGCATAATTTAAAATGATATAGATCCATGTACTGAAGTTCTCTATGGTAATAAAGTAGCAGATGATAAAACTCAAGGTTTTTCCAAATCATGCACAATTCTTGCAGTATGGTGATAAAACAACATAGACAACTGAACAACATATTCTGGAATTTAATGCTAATTCAAAGCAGACATAGATAAGACTCATACTTTTATCTTCAGAAATATTCAATAAATTTAAGATAGAATTCACAAATCAGTTTGAAATGTTAAAAATCTTTTGAAGTTTAATCAGCTTTAGTGAAATAAAAAAAATATAATATTCCATCTATTTATAAAAATACCAAAATAACACTATTTGGATAGAAATATCTTCCATCTCAATTATTTAAAATATATTAAAATTTTTTAGTAGTCATTCATTAGGCTAGAGATTATCCACTAATGAATAATATTTCTGTAGTGTAATTTTCACTGCACCACTCACATGTAAGGTAGGGACTGGTGTCAAAAGGAGACAGAAATTATACTACACTGATATTATCCATTTAAAATATATATTTGCAATCTTAAAAATAAAACTGGGATTTGATGGGACATCCAGGAATATTTGATAGTATTCTAGTTATAAAACTACTAAAATCTTAAGGATGCATCTATTTTCTCAATTTATAAAAATCCTCATTTCAAATCAGTCTAATTCCATATATAAGAAATATACAATATAAGCAAATTACATACTGCTTTAAAATGACATTATACCTTAGTAATATTTACTAAGGCTGTAACTTCAAGAATGTGCGTGTAAAAATGTGATAGTAGGGACCTCTACAGGCCTTAACCACAAGCTTAACATAAGCTTGTGGTTAAGACCTATAGAGATTCCTACTATCGCATTTTATGTGTACATTCTTGAGGTTACAGCCTTAGTAAATATTACTTATGTAATCAGTGTGCATTTAAATAAATTTATAATTACAACTTTAAATTATACCTTAGTATAAGTTCAGTCTATTTCTCCATTATTAATGTATATGGATATGTAATGGTCCAATAATATAAGGAGTTAGATTGAAATAATTTCTACACTTAAATGA
>JAQFVV010006694.1:0-227462 GCA_028023455.1 Epiperipatus broadwayi | reverse complement strand
TTTATGGGCTTCCACATTGAATGCATGGTACTTGCTACTGATAATGAACATATATAGTTCAGGAAACTCAGATAGGCTACTCAAGTGTCCTGGGTTCTTAACCCCAGTAACATACTTGATGGTCTTACATGAATTAAGAGAATGGGGGTGGTCTCCACTGTGATCCCATTAAAAAGATGCAGCAAGACATTTACATACTATTGTACTTTGTAAGAACACACCAACAATGCATAAAAACAAAACAAATATGTATATTTAAAAATTGGGTGTGCCTAAAACAGACGGTTTCTATCTGTTTAGCTAACAAAACCTAGTTCTTGAAATAACATTATAATTATGCTAACTAAAAAAAGCTAAAATTAAATTATAATCTAGTTTAAAATACTAAATCTGCATATTTAATCATTGATTAAGGAGGTGAAAGTATATTTAGTGGTAATTAATGAGATGTTAATAAATATACTTTATCATTATCTCTATTATTACTTCTAAATAATAGATATTAAAAATTACAATGTATAAATTTGACTAAGCAAGTCATAATAAGAATAATATGATGTAAATCTAAATCAATCGATAATACCCAGCATGTAACAATCAGTTATTATCTGACCTAATAGGATTTTGAAATAGCACTATAGTCGGCCAAACAGCATCATTAAAATGTTAAAATGGAGATCTTAATAATTATATCTCTGTTAAAAGTTTATTAAAAATGACAGTGCTCACTGTTTCAAAATACTTGGTGTATTATAACATAAATTTTAGATAAATAATGAAAACAATATATATGCATAATCACAATACTAGAGAGATTTAGATAACAACTGATTACAATTGTTATGATTTAGAGAAGCAAATTAAAATTACAGGTGTTTTCAGGCAAGTTTGACACAGTTATAAATTATATGATTTTAGAGAGAATTTTAAGACACTAATAGTGAACATTCAATTTACATTATATGATCTGTCATAAATATTAAGGATTACACACATTAAGGATTACACATTTAGAGATTGATTAAAAGCTCTGTGGTGTTTAGGAAGAATATTACCAATCTTCTTTGTTGCAGCTGGCATTTCAGGCAGATTAGACAGTAGGCATAGGGGCACTCTTTTCTGGATAGGTTGTATGATTTAAGGTGTTTTCTTTTGGCAGAAACCTGTTTCTTGAAAGTCTCCCATCTCCATGATAATGGATACATGTCATTGCAGCATGTAGGAGGGGGTTCAATATCACTATCTTCCCACAGGAAAATGGCAAATCTACAGCCTCCTACTCCACCATTTCAAAATGAAAATGATCATGGATTCTTCTAGCAATGCTTTTGAAATTTTTTACAGTAAGATTAAGAGTGCAAAAATATAGACTATTAATATGATTTTCAGATCCTATAATATTTTGTCAACAAATTTGATTTACAGCTGGTAAATCCATTAGCACCTATTTGCTATCTTATAATTTAATTTACAAAATTGATTTAAACTTTTGTTTAAATTTTAAATCTGATATTTTTAACTTAATTTGGAGCATCTCAATCCCCAAAGACTTGGTAATAGTTCCAGCTCAGTGGATATTGTTTACTACAAAATACATTTTAGAAAAATATTATTGCAAAAATAAGATTTAAAACTTCACTCATATGCTATATTAAAACAGGTGCATGGTAGTGTGATTTTTGACCCTTTTAAATAACAACAAAATATATAACTTAAAAGGTTTAATTTTTAAAACAAAATATATCTGCTGTATTATAAATATATGATAAAATAGATGGTTATTCATATATATATATATATATATATATATATATATATATATATATATATATATATATATATATATATATATATATATATATATATATATAATAACTTTATACATAAATATTTGAAAATACAGTAATTAAAAGTCTATAAAAATTATATGTATAACTATAACTTAGAAGCGCTTTCACTACCTTGTAGCTTTGTCAACCATCACATTTAAAATGTAATTTTAAATGTGATAGTTGACATTTTAAATGTGATAGTTGACAAAGCTACAAGGTAGTGAAAGCGCTTCTAAGTTATAGTTATACATATAATGTTTTATAGACTTTTAATTACTGTATTTTCAAATATTTATGTATAAAGTTAGTATACTATTTTGAAAAAATACAGACATCGATTTGAAATATATATATATTGTAACCTTTATTTTAGTAAAGCCGATGACAATTACCATCACCAACAACCGATCTTCTCTCAACTGCCACTCCTAACCTTTAAAAATACAACATTGTTTACATCACTGCCAACACCACCTCTCACATGGCCTCCCTCAGGATCAATGATGATGCGATGGAATACTAATAAGAATATTTGCTAGAGTGTCAAATCGCAACTTCAATGAAAATATTTAGCTAAACCTTATTTCAATAATTTATTTAATAATTTCTAATACCAATATCTAATGAAGGATTAATAAATAATCAATAAATGGCATAAACACTGAGAGCACAATAAAAAAAATAATACTAATACTCTTGGAAATTCATATTTATTAAAGAAAAGAAATTTTAAGTTCCATTCCCATTACAATTTATACTCTCAGCACACTCCCCATCCATTACCATTAAAGTCACAATTAAAATTTTGTTTCAGATTATAAATAGTTCCATGCCCATCCCCACCTTTCTTATCCATCCCTCCATTATCCTCACATTCATAAGTCTCTTGTACTACTATCTCTTTTACTCTCAAATTTTCATTGTCTAGCTCATTTATCTTCTTTGATAATTTCTTCTCAGGGTTTTAGAACAATAAGGTCTGAAAGTTGAACAAGCTGCTATGGATTATTGGTGATAAACACTCTTCCCCCATCATCACCTCCATAGTTGATCTTGGCTGACTTTAATGTAGCCAATGTTCACTTACAATAAAGCTCTAATAATTAAGCTTACATTAAATTGTGGAAATAACATATTATAAACACTTTAATAATTAAAGAAAAATCCTTAAGAAGTTTATTTAGGAATGTGTTTGAATATAGTGTATGGGGAAAGGATTTCATTTCCAACCATTAAATCCACTATCATCCAATAACCATCCCACAATTCATAATCTATACTTTAAATATACTAAATGATTTCCTGAATATTGGTAATTTAAATCTTGCAGTGCGACATAAGCTTAGAAAATTAACCATTTAAATACATTTTACCTGGTGTGTTTTAATAAAATAAAGCTCCAAATATAAATAACAGTGTATTGATGCATGAATTGATTTGAAATTTCTAGATTGTAGTAAACCACAAAACACTGAGACTTACACAAAATCTTGATCTAAAAACAACAACTTTTATTATCAAATATGAATAAATATAATAATATTTACATTATTTACATAATTCCCATGGCTTTCCTCGGTTCTTCAGGTTCTTCAACCGTATGATAAAAAATGATCCCTAAGTAAACTATTAATTTTGCAATATTATAGATTACATTTTTATTTAATTCTTACTCACTAGGGATTCACAATTGCCATGGAATACTAATAATAAAACCGATATAGAATAATATTTACCTTCATCCCCCCCCTTTTTTTTTAAAAATTTAAGATATAGTGAATATTAAATTTCTCCCCAATTCTTAATGCTTTCAATTACTGATTTATTTTCTAATTCCTCCTATTATTCTAAACATAATTCTTCTGATAATAAAATTTAATAATTTCCCATTAATTATCTTAACCTAATATGTCTTCCTTTTATGCTTTACAATGGAGATATTTTAAATATTGCTTGCCTTCTCGGATTCAAGTTACTTTTCAAGTGTTAATAAATCGGCATTTAGCTTAACCATTATCATACATGCATAAAATCTATATCAATGTTCTTATGATAATAATACTTCAGTGATCTTACCATTCCAGTGAATTTCTCAGCTGGCTGTGAATGTACTTTCTAGATAATTCTATATATGCACCACTTACTATATTTTCAAGTCTTATTTAACTCTTAAGTTTAATGTTTGACTTCATTATTATTCTTGGATCTTATTAATTCATTAAAACATTTAAATAAAGCAATGTTTCAGTATAATAATCACACATATACTATCTGCACTCATCCTGACATCAATTTTATGACTCTGTAACCAACATTTAAAACTAATACTTTACTGTATCTGAAATTCATACACCCATAAGAAATGTCAAGATTAATATGATGGTAGGCAGTGACCCAGATAAGAGAAAATACCTTATTCACTAAACTTGAGGTATGCTAGGATTTATCCCTAGTCATACAGGAAGACATGGGTATACCTAACATATACTGACCATCAATAAAGAAATTATCTTATGATGTAGAAAATAACAAAGTGGGAAACTCTTCCATTGCATTTAAATACTTTATAAAAATGGAATCAACATCTTAGTAAGCAAGCTAAAATATGACTACACTAGCTTGGTGGGGATTCTTTGTCCATCCATGTGTACAAGGTTCTAACATCAATTTATACAAGTAAAAATTTTACACATACACTCCTCTCATGAAATAGTATACTAAAACATTAGCTAACAATTTTTTTTCAAGCCTTAATTAGCTTATATCTAACTCACTCTAACTTTACAATAATAATAATAAGAAGAAGAAATGTGTATTAACTTTTAAAACCATCTTTCTATACATTTATCACATAATGATGATATTTTATCACAACATTCACACCATATTTATAAAACATATCAATAAGCCTAAGTATTTGATAATAATACCTGATCCGATTAAAAAAAACATTTCAGTTAACAATATCTCTCACTCCCTTCATAAAAAAAAATGTTAAGCAACAAATTACTATTGGGAATAAAGTACATACAAAATTATTTGAGAGAAAAAAAAAAACCCTTAACATAGATTGACTTTAAACTAATATATATGATTATTTTTTTTAGATTAAATATTAGAAACTAATAACACAAAAAAAATTATACTCATACAGTCCTCCCGGATCATATTTTTGATGTCCCCATTTTACTGCAGATTCTTACTTTAAATTTTTGGTTTGTGTTATCTTATTTGATTCTGTTTTGTGTGCACACATATCACATTAGATAATTCCTTGATAAATTCTGGTCTATTTCATTGAAGCACTTTTTGAGATTCATCATTTCTGTTTCAAGTTTTAGGACAAAATCCATGTCCCTTTTAGTTGCAAATTATTCTTCCGAGACCTTTATTGAAAGAGTCACTTTTATATATGATCAATCCTTATAATGGAATGTACTAAATTTTCATTTTTAGTTACAATCCTTAATCTATTTTGGGTTCTTGGCATAAATTGCATTTTCATAGTTAAAGATAACCAGATTTTAAGTTTTCACATGTATAAGGAATTAAATTAGCTCCACTGTAGGAAGTCCGTTTATCAATGTATTTCTCCAACCATTTACGATGATTTTATACTTCATATGAGATTTTAGCATTCATTTCCACTTTATTTAAAGAAATCAGAATTATTTTCTCTCAAAATTTTGGATAATATAAATAGCTAACTCTTTTAAATTTAATAAATTTGCAATAATTATTCATAGAACACAGTGTTTCACTGATCTTTCCTGAGCAAAATTCCTTCTGCAGTTTAAGCTTCATTTCTTGCTGATCACTGATAAATTGGAAACATTTGGATGAAAGAAAAATTATGAAGTTGGTCAACTTTTGGAGAAGAAAAGATGTGCATTATATAAAAATTTATTCACAACTCATTTTGTAACAATGTTATAAAATTTGACAAAGTTTTTCATTCAGGAAACAGAACAGCAAAATCAATATCAAACTTACAATTTTTGTATTAAAAAATAGCGTTGTTAGCCGAGGGGTCATCGCAGTCACCTTGCAAGCAAGTAGTTGGTTGCAGACGGTTGTGGGTTCGCCTCCCGGACGATGCTATGACATATGAAAAAAAAAAAAATTGCTTATTGAACCTGACGAGGTTTCTCTAGATAATAGATGATGAATAACTACACTAGATGGTTTAACCTTTTATACTCTCTGGATCCCTTCCTTTCCCTCCTGAATGATTGACCTGCCAAACCATTTATGTCTATATTTTAATTTGTTGATTACCTATTGTTTTTTCTAAAATTATACATTCCCACTTCACAAATATTATGTGGTTTACATTAGTATTTTCCCACTCGTGGAAATTCCCTGAAAGAATAAAATGAAAAAAAAACACATTTTTTTTAATAAAAAAAAAAAAAAAATGCATAGCACCCTAACTTCAAATCCAGAATCTTGAATTAAAATTGGTCATTATGAATGAATTATTGAAACAAATTAATTCTACTTTAAAGGAGCTTTCCAATGAGATAACACACGATAATTACTAGTTAATAATTAATCCTATAATTAAAACTCATAATTAAATCTACACATACATGCATGGGCACACACATACAGTTCTAGTTAAACTGATTGCTCAATACTTTAATTAATTCTTGATTTTTTTCTATGACAATTTGATTTTATTAATTATTGTATTTTAACTTATTATTGTAAAATTATGATTGTCTATTTTCATTCTCCCAAAGTAGTTTCGCAATTTTACATCCCCTTCCTTTTCTTTCCAATCTCCAAACTATTAAAATAATTTATAAACATTACTAACCCATAACATCTCAATTAAGTCTTTGGCTTTTAAATTACCGTATGAATCGATACTAAATAAAATAATTTTAGCTTATAAAATTTTATGATTAAATGTTTAGTTTGCATACTAAGTAAAATTATGCAATCCATAAGAATATGATCTTAATTCAAACTTAGCATTGGCTAGAAAGCTTGTCTGTTAATATATATATATATAGCTCGTGAGGAAAATTTTATCAAACACTGTCTTACCTAACTAGGTCCAAAATCTACTGGAGCTTTGGGCAAACCCAAAGGCTACAATATATATAAATGCAGTTATACATAAATAACTGTGTTAACATCTATGTATATGTACTCAGGGAGGTTTAAATCCAGCATAGATGGAACTATGAGGAAAAATAGATAGCAGGGTTTAAATCTAGAACAGTGGAGCCGGAGAAAAATAGATGGATCAGATATGAAAGCACGAATATACTGTTTCAATATATATATATATATATATTGTAGCCCTTGAGTTTTCCCAAAGCTCCATTAGATTTGGACTTAGCTATGTAAGACAGTGTTTAATGAAAAATTTCCTCATGAGATGTATATTTTTTTGTAATAGACAAACTTTCTAGCCAATGCTAGGTTTGAACCCAAGTCGTATTCCTAGGGATTGCATAGTTTTACTTGGTAGGCAAACTAAACATTTTATTATAAAAGATTTCTAAGCAAAAAATTGTTTTATTTAGTATTGATTCAGAAGACAATTTAATAGCCAAATATATAATTTATAGATTAGCAATATTTATACATCATTTTAATAGTTGGAGGTTGGAAAGAAGGAAGAGGGTTGTTCAATTTACAAAACTACTTTGAAGAGTGAAAATAGATAATCGTAATTTTACAATAATAGGTTAGAACTCAATAATTCATAAAATCAAATTGTAAAAAAAAAGGAGATCAAGAATTAATCAGAGTATTGATCAATCAGTCTAATTAGAATTGTATGTGTGAGGAATGCATGTATGTATATGATTTAGTTGTGAATTTTAATTATAAAGTTCATGATTGAATAATAATTACCCCATGTTATCTCATGGGGAATTCCTTTAACTCTTTGCCTGTCTTTGACGCGACCTCTCGTAAGCAGTTGACATCACTCTAACTCTGCAAGTTTTTATACGAAAATATTCGTTCAATATGTTTTTAAATAGATTTTTAAAAGCTCTATAAGATGGTGCCCTCTTCCGAATTCTTTTACAAGTAAAAAATAAAAAAAAACTGCATTTAAAGCTAAACAAAGAAAGAAGCTTATTGGTGATTGGCTCTCAGCCAGTTCTCAGCCGACAAAGACATTCTGATTGGCTGGAAAAAACAAAAAAACCGCCTGATCAAAGAAAATAAAGATAAACGCTGAGATTTTCATTTCGAATGTGATTTAATAATAAAAAAAGGATAATTTGACAAATTAAAAATAATTTTTAAAAAATAAACTAAAAAAACAAAATTATTTTCGAAAAATATCGAAGATTTTTGTAAAAATATCGAAGCTGTAGTAAAAAGAAATATTTACTTTTCTATAATGTAAAAGTCGATCTTTTTGTTTATATTATAGCTTTTATGTTGCCGAAATTGAATATTTTAGAATAAATAAATAGCAATTTATTTTTGAAAGAACTTTCATTCTCTTCATAACCTGAAAAAATTAATAATATACTTTTTATAAACGTATCTGAGTTGAATTTAATATTATAGGCGAATATGTTTTAACAATAGGCTTTGTCTTCAGTTTGTGAGTTGGCCAATTAAAAGATTTGATTTTTATCTCATACTACCAATCATTTAATTAGTGGCTAAAAGGTTAAAGAAGAATTAATTCATTTTAATACTTCATTCATACCAGCCAAAATTTCGGTCAAGATTCTGGGTTTGAAGTTGGGTTGCTATACATTTTTTTATTATTAATAAAGAAAAAAAGAAAAAAGGGGGAAAAGAGTTTTCTTTCATTTGTTTTTTGGGGACATTTCCACAAGCAGAAATTGCTAAAGTAAATCATGTGATATCTGTGACACAGTAATGTAAGTTTAAAAACAATGGATGGTCAATCTCATTGGAATGCAGACATGAATTTGGTAGGTCAGTCATTCAGGAGGGGATAAGTTTAAAACAACAAAAAAGGAAAAAAAAACAATAGACAATTAATCAAGGAAAACACTGATGTAAATGGTTTGGAAGATCAACCATTTGGGGGGGGTGAAGGAACCCAGACAATATAAGAGCTGGATTTGTCTGTAGCAAGGTTGGTTGGTTGGCTCTCTCTCTCTCTCTTTTTTCTGTCTCTCTCATCATTGGTTATCAAGAAGCCTCATTGTCAGGTTAAAGGAAAAATTTTTTAAAAAGAAAGGAAAAAAGAAAAAAAAATCATTTGTTGTTAATTTTCGGTTCTGTCTCCTGAATGATAAATCTTAGCCAAATTTAATAACATTCATAGAAAAATGACTCTTGAATAAGTTTATATTGGGCACACATCTCATTCTCTCCTGAAATTAATCTTCATGATTTATCTTACATCTAAATATACCTGAGTTATCAGGAATCGGCGAGTGATGATTCTTAAACACTACAATCTCATAGAAAGCATCAAATCTGAACATTGCAACCTCATATGAAGCATCAAATCAGTTGTAAATGAACTGAGAAGTACATCAATAAGTGAATTTTTACATGTCAAAAATTAAAATCAAGTTCTTTTTAGCTGTAAAAGTGTAGTTAATCCCCAGAACCGAATTGGAGAAAATCTTATAATCAGCATGAAAACTTTGTTACATTTGACATAGGAATTGAACTTGTATAACAGTGACTCTTTCACATAAATCCATGTGTGCACATGAGCAAACAAAAGATGGGGAAAAGGGAAAAATGGAAACCAGAGATCAGAAGGACAATCCAGGAAGACTGTTTAAGTATATTTTTATTATTTGTTATTCATTTCTAACATTTAATCTAAAAAAAAAAAAAAAAAAAAAAAAAAAATTTTTCATCGTATATCTTCGTTTAAAGTTAATCTATGTTAAAATTATTATTATTATTATTATTATTATTATTATTATTATTATTATTATTATTATTATTATTATTATTATTATTATTATTATTATTATTATTATTATTATTATTATTATTATTATTATTATTATTATTATTATTATTATTATTATTATTATTATTATTATTATTATTATTATTATTATTATTATTACTATTACTACTACTACTACTACTATTATTATTACTATTACTACTACTACTATGATTACTACTACTACTACTACTACTATTATTATTATTACTATTATTTTGGAGAAGATAAGTTAATATCAAATCATTTTGTATGTGCCTGTATTAAATGCTTTACTTTTTTTAAGAGAGTGAGAGATATTGTTAAGTGAAATGTTTTTGAATCGGATCAGGTATTACTATCAAATGCTTAGACTTATTGATATGTTTTATAAAGGTTGTGTGAAGTTGGGCTAGAACATCATCATTATGGTGTAAAAGTGCAGAGAGATAGTTTTAAAAATGTAATACGCATTTCTTATTATTACTATATCATAAAGTTATAATTAGATATAAGCTAATCAAGGCTTGGAAAAATTGTTGGCTAATGTTCTGGTGTACTATTTTGCAAGAGGAATGTAGGTGTGAAGGTTTTACTCGTACAAATTGATGTTAGACCTGTATATCCATGGATGGATAAAGAGTCCCCACCAAGCTAGTGGAGATGTAGTTTAGTTCACTCACTAAGATATTTATTCCATATTTTATAAAGTATTGAAATACAGTGGAAGAGTTTCCCACTTGTTTTCTACATCGTAAGATGATTTCTTTATTGATGGCCAGAGATTAATAGGTAAACCCAAGTCTCTCTGTATGACTAGCAATAAAATCCTAGCATACCTCAAACCCAAGGGAAAAGTTTTCTCTTATTCAGGTCCCTGCCTACCTCATATTAATGTTGATATTCCTTACAGGTGTATGAATTACAGCTATTGCTAAGCATTACTTATAAATGTTGGTTACAGGGTCACAAACTCAATTTAATGTCAGGATGAGTGTGGTTGGTGTGTGTAATTGGTATACTTAAACATTGTTTTGTTGATATATTTTAATTGATCAATAAAAGCCAAGAATAATAATGTAAATAAATATTAAACTTAAAGGTTACATAAAACCTGAGAACATCGTAAGCAATGCGTATGTAAAATTATCTAAAATATATATCCACAGCAAGCTGAGAACTTCACTGGAATGGTAAGATTACTGAAATATTATTATTGTCATAAGAACATTAATATAGATTGTATGCAATATGATAATGTTTAAGTGAGGTACAGATTTGTTGACATTTGAAAAGTAGCTAAAGGTAACTTAATGGTAAGAAGTCCCACCATACATAAAATATCTCCATTGTAAAGTATAGGGTGTAGGCATATTAGATTACAATAATTAATGGAAAATAGTACATTTTATTGCGGGGAGAGTTATTCTCAGAAATAAATCAGTAATTGAAAGCATTAAACATGGGGGGGGGGATTTAATGTTCACTATGTCTTAGTTAAAAGTAATAACAAAATATATATGAAGATAACTATTATCTTTATCTGTCTGTTATTAGTATTACTCCATGGCAATCATGATTCCCTAATAATTAAGACTTAATATTTATATTTTAAAACCTCTTACAATTATCTATTTATTTAGGAATTTTTTTATATATCATATGGTTGTAGAACAGGGGAAAGCCATGTGAACCATAGAATTAATGGACATATTATTTTATTGAGTCATAATTTGTTAATAAAATTTGTTTTTTTTTTTTAAATAAAAATTTGTGTACTTCTCAATGTTTTGTGGGTTATTACAATCTAGAAATCTCAAATCCAATCATACATCAATACATTATTATTTATTAATTTCAAATAAGTAGCTGATATTTATTTTCAAAATATTGTAGCATAATTGTTCTTTTACTTCATGAAATTGTGCATATTTGTCTCAATAATGTGAATTTATTTTGCCTTTAATTATGTAAGAAAAGACTTTAAATAATAATTTTTCAACACAAATATCCCTCCATAAATTTGTTGCTTGGAGAAACATTGAACTTTAATTCAAAAATTAATGAAAACCACTTTGGTATGGTTTATCTATGATAAATATTTAAATAATCATTAAATGGATAATGAATTATGAAAGCTAAATATTTAAATGTCTCTACAAAATATTAAATATAAAGTTGAACAATAAACAATCTTAAAATGGATTAACCTGTTAAATATAGCTTACCATGGATGAACAATTTATGCTAAATGAAGTTATATGTCTTGATAATGTGTTACAGAAAAAATATATTACAAAATAAAACAAATTGTACTTTACAAGCTATTGTTTTAAAAGTGTTTGTAAACTTACAAGAACTTTAAAATATTTTTCAAGTATCAGTAGTTCAATGGATTAAATTTTAAATCATACAACCATTGGAGGATTGTTTAATGCACTTTTTCATAATTTCTTCTTAATTAATTAATTACTACTACTACTACTACTACTGCTACTGCTACTGCTACTGCTACTACTACTGCTACTACTACTGCTACTACTACTGCTACTGCTACTGCTACTGCAACTGCTACTACTACTGCTACTACAACTGCTACCACAACTGCTGCTACTACTACTGCTGCTACTACTACTACTACTGCTGCTGCTGCTACTACTACTACTACCACTACTACTACTAATGAATTAAAGTTTTCTCAGATATTAGTATGCTCATGGATAGGTGATATTTTTATTTAATATTATTATTGATGATATTGATTGGGATTAAATATTATTTACCCTAAGTTAAGGTTATATAAATGTTAAACTTATATAAAACTGTGTTACATTGCAATTATTACATATTTTATGGATTTTTAAGTTCAACATCAAAGATAAATGGAGCCAGTCATCCTTATTTAGATGAATAGATCTTTAGGAATTTTTTATGCATCACTCTTATATGTTAATATTAATATTTTAAATATATAGTACATAACAAGGCATTCAAATCATTTAGATATATATTTTGTTAGTAGAATATCATTTCTAACATTTAAGACTGAAAATGAATCCAGTAAAAGATCTTGAGTTAAAAGAAATAAGCCCAATGTTGTAAATATCATATAGGTATACTAATGAATAATTGCACTTTATTCTTTTAAAAGAGTGAAAACTTATTTAGAATTATTAAGTGAGGTTAATTAATATTTGATTAATTACTATAACAAATTAATTAAGAACCACATAAAGCATTTATTATTAATCATTATGATGATGATTAGTAGTTTAATGACTTTTCACACATATAAAATGTCAGGTTTATAGTCCTTCTTATTTAGAAATAATAGACTTTATAAATATTTATTGGATAAAGCTAAAACTATTGAAATGTATTCGAATGAATTGTTCAATGTTGGTTACAATTGTAATCATATATATAATGCTATTAAAAAATTTAATACAAAATATAAAAATAAAAATATTAATAATAATATTGATTCTCTTGTCAATAAAAATATATAGATATCAATACTATATATTTCAAATGATAAAGTAAATTTTATAAGGAAAATCTATAAAGGTATATGTGACATTGCATTTTATGCACCTCCCATATTAAACAAATTAATAAATAATTCTAAAGATAAAATTTCATTATAAATAAAAATTGCATCATTTATAAATGAATATGTAGATGTGGTAATGGATATATAGGAGAATTGATATGCACATTGAAAAAAAAGTGTGCTTGCTGTTATTAAAAAGAGTTCAGAAAAGAAAACAAAATTGCAAAGTAAATAATAATTTTCAGCATCCATTTTTTACTACCATAATAAGTCATGTATTTATGGTTTTATCTTCAATTATAATAATTAAAATTATTTCAAATTGAAAAAATAAGAACAAAAAAAAATAAAGAAAGCTATCCTAATATACAAATACAAACAAAAGATAATTAACAGACAGGCAGCAAATGTTAAAATCACAGTATTGTGGGAAGGTTAGCTTTTCAAAGTGTTAGTTGACAATATATCTAATTACTGTATTTATAAATATTCAATTATAAGATTACATATATAGAGTAAAGTTTGGAAAGATAAAAATTACTAATAAAAAATTAGTAGTAGGTAATGATAATATAAACTAAAAAAATTACTGTCCCTATGTCTCATAACATAATGTCATTTAAGATAAAACCTATAGCCAAAACATATATTTTTATATAACTTCTGTATACGATAATAGACATTTATATAATGAAAATGGGTAAATGAAAAAATAGCCATGTGTAGCTTAAAATGTAAAAGTTAATAGAAAATAATAATAATTTTATACAAATTGAAAGATAGAATAATTCAAGTGTTAATAAATTTTCTCATAACCATTATGGAAAAGAGCTTGCTAAACAGAAAACAAAGAATTGTTTAAAATCATTACAAACAAAACTTTTTATAGTATAAAATCTAAAATCATGATTAGTATGTTTTCAAAAGTAAAAAGTAAAATATTATGTAAATAAAAATTATATTATAAATGTTAATTCTAGTAAAAGGATTAACAATTTATCATATATATATATATATATTAATTTTTCCGCTATATGTTTTTTGTAAAAAACCCTTACAGTGGTGGAATTACATTTTTAAACTTTTTATTTTTTTAAATTTAACATTATTCTTTATTATATTTTTAGGAATTTTAAATTATTTATTAAAAATATACATTTACATTAAAAAAATTATTCCTAAAATTATTTTAACTTTGCAAAAATATCAAAAATCATTGCATTATTGGTATAAACATTAAATTAAATAAATTAGAAATGTTTTAATTTAGTTTGAAAAAGGCAACAAAACTTTAATAAAATTTAAATTCTCTTTATAATTTTTAAAACATGACCAAAAAAATTTCTGTTTTCAATACACAAGTTGTTTTTTTTTACTTAATTGCAAGTTGCTGCCACATGTTTTTGTTTATTTTTGACTTTTTTTAAAGTAAGTATTTTTAATAAAATCTAATATAATCAAAATTATTTTTCTAAAACAATAAATATTAAACAAATATTTTGAAAAAATAATCACAATTTTGTAAAAAACTACTGAAAGTATATTTTTTCATTCATGAAATATAACAAATGAATAAATACGTTTGAAACTTTTCACAAGTACTCTCATATGGAGAGAAGTATATATCATTAGACAGTATCATTGTGATTGGTTATTCCTGCAATTTCCTGTACTCAAAATTGAAAAGCTTACTTTCAAGGAATAAAAATATTATAGATATGTTTTTACCTATTTTTATTAATATGATTTCTCTTTAATGAATGAGTCAACTCTTTTATAGGATAGTTATTCGTGCTTGTATATCATATATAATTATTAGTAAAATTAAAAATAATTAATTTAAAACAAAATTGAAATAGATAACTCACTATAAATAAAAATATTATTTAATATATCAATCTGGCTTTCATTCCTTATTAAACCTTTTCAAGATGTTTCTTTTTACACAATTACATGTAATGTGATGTGATGCACTGTAACTTTTTTTTTTGGAGTCAGGAATCTCACAGCCACTACATCCAGGGAAACCTGTTATCCACCATTCCATCGCTTTTCATTCCTCACCCTGACTTCCCTATATTCTTCCCTATTTTGCTCCATTCTATTTCCACAACATAAACTTTGTCAGGTCTATGGTCTTTATTTATCTAAATCCACCTTAGCTTTTTCCAAACCCAACATAAAAATGAAAAACCCACTTTCTGTATAATCACTTTGTTTATATTTATTCCTCCACAACTTCATTATTTATGCCTATTCTTCTTGCTGGAATTTACATTCAATTAACAGATGCCTAATATTTTCTATGCCTTCCTTACATAACTTGCAGAATAAACCATCCATATTTTTCCATTTATGTGCATATTCCCTTGTTGCAAAAGATCCTGTTCAAGCCTTAAACAGTAAACTACTTTTCTTACTATAATCATAAATTAACTCAAACCCAATATTCTGTTTACATCTATATTTATTTAAACTCTTTTATTCTCTGTATTAGTTTCCTATTTCTCTTACACCCTATTTTTTATTAATGCATCTACTCTTCTTTTCCATTTTTTGCCATTATAACATTCAACAATTCTCCTAACACAAACATAAGTATACGGACATAAATATTTTTATCTAAATTTTCTGTTTATCATATTACCTTTCTCACCCATCTTGTTGCCTATCCTTTACTTATAACCCAGTTAAATATTATTTTGGTTATTTTCTTATTATCCATAAATTGAAATCTACCAAAACATTTTGATTTTGATTTTTGTATCTCTCATATAAAAACATGACCATCCCATTTCTCTTTAAATTGCTTTCTTTGTTATCCATACATCTGTATCTAATGCATGTCTTCCTATTTCTCTTTGTATTTTTTCTAAGTAATCTAATTTCTCTTTACTAACACATAACACACCATTACCATATATTAACCCTACTACTGCCATTTCCTTCCATACAATTTAGCTAGATCATCTTTATTATATGAAAATATTGTTAATTTCACTATCGGCCCCCTTCTTTTCTTTGTTTCATTTATCAATTTTTTCTACCATTTATCCAAGCAATTTCTCTGATTACTTAAGAAGATTCCCAAATGGTTATACCTATTCACCACATTTAATTTAAAAAGAAAAAAAATTGTGGTTAATCCTGCTGAGATTAGACATCTTAAAAATAAGTTAATTGCTAATGATGTAATCATTTTTTGTGAAGACAAAGCTGATAGGTTTGTCATTATGAAAGGAGATGGATTCAAAGAGAAAATGGATAGAGAATTGAATAATGGTAAATATATGTTTTTAGATAAAGATCCAGGTAATTTGTTTTAAAAAAAATTGATAGATATTATGAAGAAAATGGTTAATTTAAAAATTTTTAATAGAGTAGATTATTTAAAATGCTATCCTAATGATTTCACATCAACTAAAATGTTTGTGAATATTAAGACTCATAAAGATGGTTTTCCTTTAAGTTTTATTTTTGATTTTACAGATAGTGTTGTAGAGGGTATTTCTAGATTCTTGAATAATTTTTTAAAACAATTTGTTGATTTTGGTTATTACACAGTTTTTTCTTCTTTTGAGGCTTTTGATAAGATTAATAATTTTAAAATGGAAAGCAATTGGGTATTTGGCAGTTTAGATATTGAAAATATCAGTCTGTTAATAGGTTAAGCAGTATTGATATTCTTATGTCTGTATTGATTAAGAAAAGTTCTTTAACAAAAAATAAAATTAAGGTAATTAAAGATTTGCTTTTGTTGTTGGAAGATTCTATATATTTTACTTATAAAGGTAATTTTTATAAGATTAAGGAAGGGTGGATAATAGGTTATATTATTTCTCCTTTAGTATGTTCAGTTTATATTAATTATATGGAAGAGGAAATTATTATTAAAAAGAATTGTTTATATGTAAAGTTATTTGTCAGATATGTTGATGATTGTTTATTTGTAGTTGAGAAAATAAATTGAAGGTATTTATAAATGAGTTTAATTGTTTTGATTCTTCTATAAAATTTGTGTTAGATGGAGGGGGGCTAGATTTTGGTAAGTTAAAATTTTTAGATCTTTTGGTGATTAGGAATGTAGAGACTAATTGTTTACTGTGCAGTCATTTTGTTAAAAGTAAAGAATTAAGATCTATAATTAAACCTGATAGCTATCAGTCTGTATTTCATAAAGTAGCTGCTTTAAGGAATTATTGTCATAGGAATATTAAATTAAATAATTCTAGTGGGGTAGCTTTGTTTCAGAAATATCAATTTTATAAAGATTACTTAAGTGTTGGTTACTCTGATAAATTTGTCAAAAGTATTTTATTTAATAGTAATATTTGTAAGGATGTAAAGGTTAAAGAAAAATATGATTTTATTTCTTTGCCATTTAAATTGTCTTCTTATAATATTGTATGTAGAAATAGTAAATTGTTTGGAAATAAGAAAATTGCTTGGAAAAGGGGTGTTACATTGAATAATTTATTAAATAATACAAAAGAAATTTTTGGTAGAAAGACTATTCCTGGTGTAGTTTATTTTATCCCTTGTTTATTTTGTAAGAAGGTTTACATAGGTCAGAGTAGTTTGAGTTTAAATGAAAAAATAAAGGTTCATAAAAGTAGAGTTAAAAATAGATATCTTAGTTCTGCTTTGTATGTCCATGAAAAAGATACAGGCCACCCTACTGATTTTGATGAAGCTAAGGTTGTCTTCTTTGAGAGAAATGAAATCAAAAAAAAATTAAAGAGTCTTTATTATTGAAAATTTATTATTCTGAAGCAATTAATGTATTTAAAAGTTCTTTTAATATTAAGGGTAAATGGGAAGTGAATGGATTTGTGGGTAATGTTTAATATTATATATATTGTGTAGTTTTTGTAGTTCTTTACACTTGAGAAGTCTGCTTGTAGCAGTGAAACCTTTGGTAGTGTTTTAATATTATTTTTATGCTGGTCTGGTTGAATTTTGGATTTGGGGTAGTTTTGATTATATATTGACTAGTTTAGCTTTATGCTTGTAATGTTTATATATATATATATATATATATATATATATATATATATATATATATATATATATATATGAAATTTTAATATAATAATTTTTTTTATATCTCTTTGTCAGTCATTTAACTTCCTGTTTTTTAACCTTTGTATTATTAATGAAATTTCCTATTCATTTTAATATTTAATCATCCAGAAAATTATTTTTTCCTTTGAATAAAATATAATACAATTACTATCAGACTACCCTAATGGGATAATTTTCAGTGACCTTTTAAAAAATACTTATATCTACATAACCCTCTTTAAAAAGTTTTTTGCTTTTTATCAACAAGATAACCTAAAAACATAATTGAAAATGTTTAGTAGTTAATAACTGATGAAATTTGTCATGAGCAGCTAGCTGTTGTTTTTAATGAATGAACATTAAATTTCCATCAGGGTGTGTATAATAAACCTATACTATAATAAAACTTTTATGATAAGTTTTATTCTGATGGATCTGCACAATAAAATATACCTATATGTTTTTGTGAAATATTGACATTTTTACAATCTGCTTTGTCAATAGCATCACTTAATGTCTTTATTTTAAGCATGAATATATCTAACTTTCTTTATAATAATATTTCTGTCACATAAAGGGTTTGAGTTGGTCAATCTTGTATTGAAAAATAATTATCAGTAACATCATTTATTTTTCAGATCCAGTAGTTTTCAAACCATGATGTACTGTTTATATTGACACATATATTTGAATATTCAAGAACAAAATTTAGTGTTTTCATGATATCGATACAATAAATCCTTTCAATAGAATATTAAAAAATCACACTTTATGAAACCTTTTGAATGTAACATTGGAAAATAAGCACCATTCTAGCATTAAAAATTTTAAATCTAATATCTTACAATTCTTATTGCAACTATGTATGTAATTAAAAGTAATTAAACTAATTAAGCTTGCAATTTCTCACTACACATTGACTAAAAACTACTAAAACATTATTAAAAGTGGATTATTAACATAGAAATATATAAATTATGCAATACATGAACAAATATTACAGATTCGTTCATCAGAGGAAAAAGTAGTTACCATTTTTCCTTCTTTAACTTGTGATTGCTAAATATTCACAATATATTTGAACATTTAATGTACAGAGAATGCTAGATAAATTAGATACATGAAGATAAATGTTATAATATAATTGCAGACATATTGAAGTATCTATTTTAGTTTGATGCATTTACCAAAATTAAGCTGATAGCACCTTTCATTGGTATCATTTTGCATAGTAAATAATGTGACCAATGTGATAAGTTGGTGAATTAGTGTGTTTTAAAAAAAATTGAAACACATTTTTGTTATCAAATCTTAATATGTTTTCACCCATTTTGTCTATAAAAAAAAATTTAAAATTGTTAGATGGTAAAAGCAGATTTAGATTTTAAAAAATAATGTTTTTTAAGCCACACATGAATGGAAAGATGGGTAATAAATTTGTTAAGAACATGAGTGCATTAATTATTGTGAAATATTATTATCCACTGTAACAAAGTTACTTACATGAATTTTGTTGAATGGTTACCAAAGATTCAATGTGATTTTAAAGAATCAAGAGGCACTAGAGACATGTTTTTTTTATTTCCAGACAAATGCAAGAAAATTGTCAAAAAACCAAGAAGCTTAATATATCACCTTTATTGATTAGATCAAGTTATTTTATTTTGATTCTATTAATAGGACAGTTCTATGACATGGCTTGAAATTAATTGGTTCTCCAGCAAGATTTATTCATATTACATAATGTTCACATGATGGGAATGTTATTATTAAAGGTGTTAAATCTGAGACATTTGAAATGAAAACTGGTAATTATGTTATTTTTAACAATTCATAGGATGATATTTATATTGTTTTTAATGTTTGCTTTATTAATTAATGTTTAACAAACTCAAGTTCTTCATTAATCAGTGATGGAAAAATAATAAATTTTAACTTGAACAGTTGTTAACATGAGAATGTAAATCAGTTTAAATATCTTGATAGTTTTTAGTAAAAATAATGAACTTAGAAGTTGAGGCTAAATCCATCTATCACTGCTGATTTTAACTATTTAAATGACAGAGTACAGAAAAATAACTATCACAACTAAGTTAGCTCTATACAGAGATGTTAATTTACCTAATTTATTTATGGAAGTAGTATACTTTTCAGCTTCCTGTATATGATACTATTGTTCCTACTATTGTAAAATCACTTTTATTGATTAGACATGTAAAATGAATAGACAACAGAAGTCTTTCTATAAAGTTGTTTTATGGTACACTTGAATGTGATTTTCATGGAAAAGATAGATCCTGTCTATGTTATAAGGATTATCTCAAATATAATCCAAGGAAGTGAAATGCCAATTGTTTTCATTGGAAAGATTTGGCAGAGTAGAGAATACATTGGGAAGATACAATTAGACATGGTATTGAACTTTTTCAGAAATAAAAGTTTTTTTTTGGCTTAATGAATTAAAAGATAGTATTATAAAAATATCTAGTAAACAAAAAAAATGAACCACCATATTTTATATGTGGTCATATTTGTGGTTTACAGATTAATTTATAAAGTCTATGCAAAACTCATTCCTAGAGATTTTTTTTAAATATCGCTCCTTGTTTTGTGGAACCTTAGAATGGTTATACTTGTTCAGAAGTAGTCTTTATTTAATAAAAAAATTAAAAAATATTTATATTCACTTAAATAACTGTATTATCTTTATAACTAGAAAATTAATATATATAATTTAAAAATGTTATTCATTTTGTATTCATTCCAAGTGTTATGGTAAATAAAGTGTTGCTATAACAAAATAGTATGCAGAATGTATTTTTAAAAAGGAAATGGTATTTAAGATTCACATTTTAAAAAATATCAATGAAATATCACGCTTTAATTTAACAGGAAAAAAAATTGTATCAAATCCAGCTCTAATAACCATAAAATATAACAACATGGAAGATTTGCAGAAAATGGGAAGTGATAAAATTATTTAAATATATTTTTTAGTTATTTGATTTATTTCCAGAAATCCATAATATTGTTAATTATAAACTAAAAGTAAGAGTGTGATAATAGCTCTAACAAGCTTTATTGATAAATGCTGCAAGAGAAAGCATTTAAAATATTTATTTAGAAATTATCCTCAGCCCCAGACCAATGTCTAGCTATTTACTTTCCTCAGTGAGGCATTAGGATATTTCAGACATTAGATATCTGGGACTGGGGATAATTTCTAGATAGTGATTTTAAATGCTTTCTCTTGCAGTATTTATTGATAAAACTTGTTAGAGCTATTAGCATGCTCTTTATTTTAGTTAATAATTACAAGCCTATCAAATTAACCATGTGATATAGGACTTTATTTTATTTACTATTGTTAATTATAGTTTATAAAAAAATGAGATGTAGATATTAATATTTTGGTTCATGTTAATTAATAAATACAAAAGAAAGAAACATTCACATTGAATTTGTAACCTATTAAATAGTAATCTGTGTATTATTCCTTATATTATAATATAATCTTCAATAACTTCTCTTCCTCTTTCCTTCTTTATTTTTGCTTTTCTAATATATAACATATAATAACCACATTCCACTCTTTTTACACTTTGCTTCAAAGTGTAAAAAGAGTGAAATAGTAATCTGCTTAGATAATTTTTACTTGCTTTTGTACTGCCAATTACACATATAAAAAGACAACTATAACATCTTAGGATTTAAATATTTATTCTTCTCTGATATAACAATCAGTAATGGAAATGACATTTTTGAACAAATTAATGAGCAAATGTTAATTTTTGCATAATAAAAATAATTCAACAATATTATATACAAATTAAAATTCCAGCAAAATAACTGGAAGATAAATTTCAAAATGGCAGTCACTAACTCTTTCATTACTTAATAGATGTGTACAATAAATAATAATTATTATTTGAAGAATGAGCTTATAAAATTTCAATTCTAATCACAAACTGGGAAAAATTTATAATTTTGCAATTACCAAAATAAATAAATAAATAATCACTCTGACAAGGTGGGAAATAGATGATAATGGACTATATATTGCAAGTAGGGTCATAAATTATAATGAGTTATTCAATTGTAGTGTTATGTAAAAATGGAAGACATGTTTGTGCACTCCAGAAAAACTAGAATGTATTTGAGATGTTGTTTTTAGATCGCGCGCTAATAACTGTGGAATTTAATTAAGACACTGATATAATGGCAATCGACAATTCCAAGAAATATTTGCTGATTGCAAATATTTCTAGATAAGAGATGGTACCTTATTGGACAGTGTACTGATTGATTGTTGCAGTTATCAGAAAGTGATAAGAAGACTGGGCAACAACTACACAGCGTAATATAGAGAGTAGTAGAGAGAAGTCATGCAGTTGGAGTAGAAGACAGTATTGAGTGCATCTACAGTAGAGTTACTGTTCAATTTCAGTGCCCAGTGGAAATGTAGTTTACAGGTATAGCTGAAGGAGACCACAGTCTGAGGAAAACATCTGGATAGCAGCTGAATAAAGAGTTGAGTTTCCAGTGGTTTTCAAGTGAAGTAGACTGTTGCAGAGATGTAATCTGTAAGGAACTTAAAGTCAGTCACAGTGCTTACTACAAAGAGTTCATGTACAGCTAAACTGGACTGGGGCAAAGGTATGCCCATTGTGAACTGTTTTGTAGCAGCCAGCCTGAAAGAACATTGTGGGAATTGAACTTTAGCAAACTGTAGAAATAGACTCATTGCAGACCATTCGTTTGGAGACCATCCATTTGCAGACCATTCATTGGAGAGCAGTTGGTGCAGACCATTCATTGGAGAGCATCCATGGCAGAGCATTTGTTTGGACAGCATACATTGCAGAGAATACAGAGTGTATTCAGGGCATTTGTTGCAGACCTTTCATTGGAGAGCCCCTGCAGCAGAGCATACATTGCAAGAGAACATCGTGGAAATTGAACATCATTATTTGCTGACCGCACAGTCATACTTGCGCACAATCAGACTGGCAGATAAAATTTTGGCACAGTCACAATTGGAACCTGTGAGTAGTGAATAAGTTTTGAACAACAAGTTTAGCTATAAACAGGAAAACCTGGTGAAAATGGAAATCCCAGTTAGTATAACGTTAACAATGGAAGTGAAAGTTTGGAAATAAAATGCTTGTGCAGTTAACATCGGAAGCTGAATTCCACCATGCTTGCACCATCACCATTGAACATAACTGGCGAAAAAGTTTCAGCAGCAGTTTGAATCGAACATTTCTGAGTGAAATAACAGGAAAGTAGGAATAGAAAAACAACACCAAGGAATCGCAACAAGGGTTTTTCCGGAGTGGAGGGAGGTGTAGTGTTTTGTAAAAATGGCAGACATGTTTGTGCACTCTGGAAAAACTAGAATGTATTTGAGATGTTGTTTTTAGATCATGTGCTGATAACTGTGGAATTTAATTAAGGCATTGACATAATGGCGATCAACAATTCCAAGAAATATTTGCTGATTGCAAATATTTCTAGATAAGAGACATTATTTTATTGGACGGTGTATTGATTGATTGTTGCAGTTATCAGAAAGTGATAAGAAGACTGGGTAACAACTACGCAATGTAATATAGAGAGTAGTAGAGAGCAGTCATGCAGTTGGAGTAGCAGACAGTATTGAGTGCATCTGCAGTGGAGTTACTGTTCAATTCCAGTGCCCAGTGGAAATGTAGTTCACGGGTATAGCTGAAGGAGACCACAGCCTGAGAAAACTGTCCAGATAGCAGCTGAATAAAGAGTTGAGTTTCCAGCAGTTTTCTAGTGAAGTAGACTGTTGCACAGATGTAAGCTGTAAGGAGCTTAAGGTCAGTTGTAGTGCTTACTATGAAGAGTTCATGTACAAATAAACTGGACTGGGGTGAAGGTATGCCCATTATGAACCGTTTTTGTAGCAGCCAGCCTGAAAGAGCATCGTGGGAATTGAACTTTAATGAACTGTAGAAATACACTCATTGCAGACCATTCATTTGGAGAGCATCCATTTGCAGACCATTCATTGGAGAGCAGTCAGTGCAGACCATTCATTGGAGAGCATCTGTGGCAGAGCATTCATTGCAGACCATTCGTTTGGAGAGCATCCATTGCAGAGAATACAGACTGTATTCAGGGTATTCGTTGCAGACCATTCATTGGAGAGCATCTGCAGCAGAGCATATATTGGAAGAGAACATTGTGGGAATTGAACATCATTATTTGCTGACTGCACAGTCATACTTGTGGATATAACATTGGCACAGTCAGACTGGCGAATAAAACATCAATAAATAGAAAAAAATTCACTATACAGAAAAGATTAAACAATTGTAAATATTGTATAACTTAGCACTGCTTTTAACCAGGCTGGTCATATTTATAGCACAAAGACAGGATGACCAGTCTGATAGAAAGCAGTGCTAAGCTGTAAAATTGTTACAATTGTTTAATCTTTTCTTTATACTGGACCTTCTCTACTTATTGATTTCAAACAAATAAGGAAATACATAAAACCTATTGAGTTACATGTAATGACTTATGTTTACTTAAATGATAAATCTAGAAAGATCAAAAAACCACCTATTATATACAAAAAAGAAATTAAACTTTCAAAGCAAATCGATGATAAAAATTATTGAAATCATAAAAAGATAAAAGAGAAATGAGTATTAACAGAAATTATTTTGAAAAAAAATGTTTTGGCACTGAAATTATATTAAAAGACTTTTATTTTTGTACAATTTACATACATAAATAAGACTAAAATACACAAAATAGTTGAAATAATACATTTGATTCGCCAGTTCTTCGTAATTAATACAATATGCTTCAACGTATAAAGGCGAAATTACTAAATTCTAAATTGGATACCAGATATACCTGGCCTTTGAAAAGGCCACCATTTTTTTTAACTGGTTGCTTTAATACATTTTTTTTTAAAGATTTAATGTAAATTAAACAAAAGATTTTAATATTATATAAATAAATTTGATAAATGTATCCAATCTGAAGGGCCATGTTTTTTGTATTAGTTATTAATGCTAGAATTACGTTTTGATAATATTTTTTTTAATCGGTTGCTTCAACATTTTTTTTTTTTTTTTTGCTGAATTACTTATTTTGAATAAAATGCTCACAATCAAATTAAGCCTCTAAATTTAAATTTAATTTTTTAAATATACCTGTTATATGTGACATGTAAATTTGACATTATGGACAACTATTAATAGTGGGATTATTTCCACATAAAACATTCTTAGTAATGCAGACAAATGTAATATATTTTTAAATGATTGTGAATCTGACACGTGACAGTCTTCCGAACAAATATACAATCATCAATCAGACAACAGACAAAATAAGGATTTTATATATGACTTTTCTCTCTCTTTATCCTGCTCTTTTTCTCTGTGTTTCTTGTGTAACTTAACACTTTTAACATTTTGAAATTTTTACTCTAATGCACTTACGATTATTTTACTATATTATACCCAGTTCATATAGAATTTATTTTTTAAAAAAGGATAAAACTTGGAATAGAGTAGAGGATGTAAAATGAAAAAAAAATGTGCTCAGTGATTTTAAAAACAACAACAAAATATTAGTTTAATTTTAAAATAAATAAATTAATAAGATAGATTAAATTAAAATATCTTTAATGTGATATGTTATCTCCTTGGCAAATTATTTACATGTACGTATTTGGAACTTTGTTTTAAAACATACACATATCGATTTAGTACAATATTGAAATATTTTTTGTTTCACAAATTATCGTTAAAATTACAATAAATTTGTCTTTTAGAAATTAATTATACCATTTTTATGCCAACAAAAATCTTTAAAATTGATTTTTCTATCAACCTTATTATTTAAATACTAAAATATGATAAAACTATTTATTAAATTGGGAATAAATTTCTTACCTCATGTGACGTTTATTTATACAATCTATGAATATTCATTTCTTGTATTTTTTACGCGAATTCTTTCTCTTTCTCCCTCTCTTTATACATATCGCTGTAGAAAAGTTTTTGTTAATTGAAAGGGGATGATTTCATGCATCTTTAAGGTCTTAAAGAAAGCATATAGAGCAATTTTCTAATAATCATTATAAATATTTTTCTCTTTGCATCTGTTATGATGATTTATATAATAAACTAAACTAAATGGGCTGCTCACACACATCAAAAAACATGGTGAGTTTATTAGATTTTTATCTATATGTCATAGCATCGGCTGGGAGGCGAACCCGCAACAACTTCTTGCTTGCAAGGCGGCTGCGCCGACCTCTCGGCTAACAACGCTTGACAGTTTATTAGTTTTGTACCTAAATATTATAGTTTTTGTTCTCGATTGCCTGATAGTTTTTAACTGAAATATCATTTGCATTTTCATAACGGCAGAATTGTTATGTGAATAAACTTTATATATATATATAAACATCACGACAGACAAAACAATACTATGGTCTTTATTCTAAGGAGGCTGTAAAGTCATTAACCAAGGCAGTGGCTTAGTGCCTTAAGAGAAGAATTTTTAGAATCCCTGTCTGTAAGCTGTCATTCAATGATGATCTTTGATTTAGATACAAGTGTAGATCATTTACAAGTAAAAATATTGCTAGCATTGTAAAAAAAAACTATTTAATATTAAACATTATATTGAAGTATTTTAAAAAGTTAGAAAAATGTGAAGATGCAATTGATTTAAAAGGTGAGCATGTACTTTATTACAAAGGCACAAATATTAAAAGCACAATTTATGTTAGATTCTTTGTAAATAAAAACTGAAAGAAAACATACAGACTGATGGTAAGTCAGTAAGAATGGCATGATAGGTTATTCAATTCAAGGAAAGATACCAAATTCAGATAATTCAGGTTCATGTTCCAACAAGTTCTCACTATAATGAAGTAGAATATTTTTAAAAATATGAATAAAATCTTTTGATCAGACCAAACAATACTTTAAAGTTGTCATGGAAGATTTTAATGCTAGAATTGATAAATGATTGAAAGATGAAAAAGTTATTGATAAGTTTGGTTATAGCAATAGAAATGAGAGAGGACATAAAATTGAAGTTCACAGAAAAAAAGAACTATATATTGTGAATTCTTTCTTTGAGAAAAATATTAAATAGAAGTAGATGTAAAAGGACACAAATTAGGATATAAAAAAATTGGATTATATTTTGACTAATAACACTATGTATTTCATGATTGTAATATTTCTAATAGATTCAACAAATGAAATGAGATCTAATATATGGTGTTAATGAAAAACTAGAATAATAAAAAATATTAAGATAACAATTTTAACAGTTGACATTATTAATCTTCAGAATGATACCAATAAAATTAAATTAAACCTTCCAAATTGTTTAAAATATTAACAGATTTCAAAGATAGTTTAGATTTGAATGAAATCAATTAAAAAACTGATATACTATTAAGAATTACAAAAAAAAGTAGATGGTACAAAAAAGAAATTTATCAATAAATTTTTAATAAGATGACAATTCATAAAGATAAGCAAGATGAATATTGTTTAAAATGATCTATTGAAAAGAATTGAATATCTAGAATTTCATAATATTGTAGGGAAAAGACTTAATAATGATATAAAAAAGATAATTGTGAATTTGTAAGGAAAGCTATACAAGATAACAAACTGGTCAAAAAAATATTAAACTACATCTTAGTTTTGAATAGAAAGTAATTTGTACTATAAGAAGAAAAGATAAAACTACTATTAAGAAAGAAGATGACATCAAGAAATGTGTGGAAGAGTTTTAAAAAGATTTATATATAATGATAAAAACAAGAAAACAAGCATTTTTACAGTTATTACCAATGAACTTATTTAAAAAAATAAAGTGAGAAGTGAAATTGGATCTTTGAAGAAGAGAAAAAGCTTCAAGAAGTAATCAAATTATTATTGATATTTTAAAAGAAGCAGGAAAACAAATAAAAACATTGTTAGAAAAGTGATATACTAAATGACTAAAAGATAAAGATGTAGAAGATAATTAAAAGAATACAACAGTAATATTAATGTTTAAGAAAAGAGAGAAAAAATATTAGAAATTGCAGACTTACTATAGATATTCTTTTTGTAGATACATCATTATCTTTGTTAATAATGAATGGAAAAAGATCAACAAGATGATGAACTGATTTTTCCATGAATATTGACTATTATACAAAAATTGGGCCAAAGCTATTTGATCAATTGGTAAGATTTTATGTTGAATTAGATAAAAGACTTTGAAACATTATTATTTTTACAAATTTTATAAGGCCATATCTATCTATCTATCTATCTGTCTATCTATCTATCTATCTATCTATCTATCTATCTATCTATCTATCTATCTATCTATCTATCTATCTATCTATCTATCTATCTATCTATCTATCTATCTATCTATCTATCTATCTATCTATCTATCTATCTGTCTGTCTGTATCTATCTATCTATCTATCTATCTATCTATCTATCTATCTATCTATCTATCTATCTATCTATCTATCTATCTATATATATATATGTGTGTGTGTGCTGTAATATTGTTTTAAAACCTCAACAGTGTTTTGACGATTATCAAATGTATTCTCAAACCAAAGCACTACATAAAAACTTTGAAAAGATAAAAGTGGCCATCTTATCTTTGTACCTAGATTCACTTATATAGGCCAATCTAAAGTATATTAAAATGAGAGCATAATCATTTTACATTGATTATTTTACATCCATTAACTTTATCCCATATATTATCAGTTGTTTAATCTTCCAGTCTACTGCCTGTTGATATTATGAAATATTATAATCTAGGTAACTATTTAATTTACTAGCACAGTATCCATATATTATTTTTAATCAGAAGGGAATTACACCCTATACACATGTGATGTAATATCATTTTACTACCTCAATGGTGTTTTGTTGAGCATGAAGAATTCTCTGAAACAAAACAAAAGATAGAGATTTTGAAAGGATAACAGTGGCCATCTTATTTTGACCTATATTCACTTCTAGAGGTCAATGTATAGAATCTTGAAATGAAATTGTAAATATTTTTCATTAATCATTTTACATCCATGTACCTTTTCTCATCCATTAACTTTTACAAAATCTTTCAATCTACTGCCAGTTAACATTATAAAATATTAGAATTTATGTAACTCTATTAAATTTACTAGCACAGAATTCATATATTTAATCAGAAGGAAATTATTCTCTATACACATGCATTTTAATATTGTTTTAATATATTAATGGTATTTTATCCAAGATGCTATAGATTGGCCTACATAAGTGAATTAGGTAAAAAGATAAGATGGCTGCTATAATCTTTTCAAAGACTCTATCTTGTAATTTAATGTAAAAGCATCCTTTATACTCAACAAAACACTATTGAGATGTTAAAACATTATTACAGCACATTTCCTTCTAATAAAAATTATATATGAATACTGCAGTTAATAGAATGTTACATAGAATTAAATAGAAAGTTACATAGAATCTAATATTTCATAATAATAATAATAATAATAATAATAATAATAATAATAATAATAATAATAATAATAATAGACAAAAGATTGGAAGATTTTGTGGTAGTTAATGGATAAAGATAATAGATGTAAAGTGATTAATAAAAGACTTTCCCTCATTCCAAAATACTCTACATTGGCATATGTATGTAACTTTAGGTAAAAAGATAAGATGGTCACCCTTATCTTATCAAAGTCTCTAGTTTGTGCTTTGATTTGAAAGTACCCTTTGCACTCAAAAACTTCATTCAGGGACTAAAATAATATTACAGAGCATGTGCAAATGGTGTATTTTTTATGATTAAAAATTGCATATAAATACTCTGCTAATAAATTAATTAGAGAATTACATATTGTACTAAGATAATTACAAGCCATGTGCAATGAACTTTGGATTTCATTCAATCCAAAGAATTAGTTGATTTTAAAAATGGATTTAGTAAATTTTATACCATCCAATTATTGAAAAAGTTATTGAAAGAACCAATTAATATGTATTGCTATTATACATTGAATTTAGAGATTATGAAAAAGCATTTGATTCTATAAGCACTTTTGAATACATGAATAAAGCTTAGTGTCATTAAGATATAGACTTGGATTTATCAGAATGAAACAGCAATAATTAAATTACATGGGTACATGCTAAGAAGATTAATAAAGAGAAGGATTTATAAAAGATGATCTCCAAAACATTTTATAACAGCTTTACAAAAAGTGTTTTGTAGATTAAAATGGTGAGTGAAGCAAATAAAAATATATGTAAGCCATTTAAGTCATATAGATTTTGAGGATGGTGTGGTCGTTTTTGCAAATAATGCTTTAGAGCTTCAGGAAATGTTGAAATATTTATCAGATAAAAGTGCAAAAGTAGAACTAAAAATAAAAGAAACTAAAGAGATATTCATTAGATTATATCAGAAAGGAAAATTATGATTTATAATTATAAATTAAAAAAGTTGCAACTGCAAATATGTTTGTCAGATTTTTTAATATAGATAACAACATAATGAATAAACTAATATTAAAAAAAAATGTGTCTATGTGTTTTAAAAAAAGTTTTTAACTGATGTGGTTTACCAGTTATTACTTATGAATTCAACACACATACACTTATCAGAAAAGTGATTTGGAAAATTAAAACGAGCTCAATGACATTATTTAAGTTTGTAGTAACAAGAACAGATTGAAAATAAAATATATGGGTAAGAGAACATTCAAGAGATTAAATGAAAATGGGATTAACATAATTCTAGAAGAGATAATAATATATAGATCATTAAATCTTAAATTGGATCTAAGAACTAACAAGTGACTAAAATAGAACTGAGATAAATATCATTTTAGAAAGAATAATAATAGAAGAGCCATTAGTCTTAAATTGGAACCCAATAGATTGTAAAACATTATAAAAGATACTACATGAGAGATGAAAGAATGAGTTCAGGAAGTTTTCTGTTTTGTTATGAAGATGAGAGACAAGGAAATAGAGAACTGGACAAAATTTTAAGAGATGTTCAAACTGTAATGTGTCAATGATGATTTAAAATGATGATGATAAAGTATGTACCTGGAAAGATAAATTGGGCTTATAGTACCCAACATGATTTTTGTATATATATATATATATATATATATATATATATTGTAATGGAACAATTATTAACAGTCCTTAATGAATCATGTCTGCATGTTGATGGTGCCAAATGGAATGGAATCATGATTGCTCCAGTTGAAAGTGATAAATGTAATAATACAGAATGTAACTATATTATTAATTCTCCATCCTCATAAACAAATCATAATGAATCAAGCCTCACATTTTAGGTGTCAAATGTAATAAAATGCCTATCACCAATTGAAATGGCCCCAATTGTTGGGAAAGCCAAATGCAATAGAATGTATTTATCATCCAATTTAAATAATATAAACAGCACATCATACACATATACTGAGAAAAGAATGCCCAAAATATTGAACAACAAATCTAATAGATTGGAATATACATATAAAAAAAGATCTTAACAATTTAAATGAATCCAATTGTTGAGAAAGCCAAATATAATAGATTGTATAATTTAAATGAAGAAAGATAAAATTACCACAATTATATTCAAATAAATTGTTTATATACCCTTCCAACTAGCTATACATGAAATAAATCCAAAATCATATAGAGCAATAATAAGAGTTATCATTATAATTTATTCTCATGGTTAATATGATTAACTAACAAAATATATACTAGAAACAAAGTGGATTTTATTGAATCTAATATACACATCAAATAAGTAAACTTATGTATATCTAAACATAACAATGAACATTAACTTGTGTAAGTGACCTAAAAACTAAATAATAATTGAAATATGAAATTATTCTCCATTAAGTTGTGAATTTAATAAACTTCATAATGATTCTGGCACTAAAAAGAAAAATAAGAATAAAATATTAATACTCTTCCAAATAAAATACAAAGGCATTACTTATAAAACAAATAGTACATTCTTTATTTCTATATCATGGTTTGATTTTTAAGTAGTATCAGTGTTTTAAATAGTTTTTAAATAAAAACCCAAATACAAAAAAAAAATACATATATACTTGCCATATATATATATATATATATATATGGCAAGTATATATTTGTCTATTTAATATATATATATATATATATATATAAATAGACAAAGACATATTTGTGCTCAACAAGTATACATTAATATAAACACAAATCAATATTTATATTTTCCAAATATTCAAATTAAATAAAAAAAAATAAAAGTATATTATATATAGCAAATATATGAATTGTTGTTTCTGTTTTGCATAAGAGTTATTATATGAAGTTAAAATGAAAATAAATAAATAAATAGGTATATAATTTACTGGTAGAATATTGTAAATTAATAAAATAGATAATAGATATGCTCTCAAAGCTAGGTTAATCGATTAAGTATCATTAAATCTAAAAGAAATCATCAAAATTTACTTCACTACATTATAAAAGGTTTATATATTATATCCACTTTTGGACTATACTTATTTCTACAAGCATTGAATACTTTTTTTTATTATTTATGACGAGGCTCCCTCAGGCTTATAAATATAATATATCTTTGACAACTCAGTTATTTAGTGCTAACTTATAACTTAATATGGAACTTATTTCACCTCATTTTCTCATTTGTTATCTTATATACATACACACACAAAAATATATGTAAATATAATGACGATTTCTAATTGATAAGTAACTCTCAATAAATCAACTCAATGTACGATCAATCCCCAAGAACATATTCAATTATCAAATAAATAAATAAATAATATTTAAAAAAAAATTAAGTTATATAAATAATAAATCTTTTGATAATAAAATTTACAAATATAAATTTCACTTATTAAAATATATATATATAATAACCCATATGCAACCTAAACTTATACACTTTATTTTCAAATTTTAAATACCTAAGTGTTAATTTTGACATTTATAAAATGTTTGCTTTTTTTAAACAAGTTGTTTAAATAGAACAGAATTACACTTATAAAAACGTTTCATTTTACTAATGAAAAAAAATAAATATCAATCTCAAAAATATATATACATGTATCATTTACATTAATAAAGTTATTTACTACTTTTTCAAAGTTCAACTTGTTCCATTGTTTTATTCCTTTATATTTCTTTAATATTAGAATGCATTCTAGCCAAGATTAAATTTTGAAGAAAATATCACGTTAGAAAAAATTATCGGTTTCCAAACGCATATAGACATATTCCATTTTTTTAAAGATTTCTCTACTTGAAAAATAAATAAATTGAAATGTTGAATCCAATATATTGATTCTAGTTGCTTCCAAATTGTTACTGAATTTACCATTATAGATTCCTAGATAGCCATATCAAATTTCAGCTTAAGATGCGGTGAAATTCATGTGTTGAAATTTTGCCTAGTTTTTTTTTTTTTAAATTGCCTTGGGATAAAAGAAATGATGCAGCCCCTGTCTGTGATATATATTATTCATTCTCCATTATTAAGGTGTTTACATAAAATAGATTATCCAATTATCTTGACAAATGAAGATACCGAATATAAATGTACCCATTAGCCTTTTTCCTTCAGTTTTTTTTAATAACTATCTTAATAATGGCTTCTTTTTCTGTTGTTGTTGTTCTTTTTTTTTCATGTGCAATATTACATGCAGTCTTGAAAACCATTGTTATGTATGTTTTTTTAAACAATTAACATTCAAAAAATAAAAATATTAATCGTATAAAAAATATTAAATCGAAAATTTATTTTATAGCTTTAATATATATATATATATATAACATTGCATTTTTTTAATTAATATATATATATATATATAACATTGCATTTTTTTAATAATCACTTAAAGTAAAATAAACTTTTTTATAATTAACCATTTATATGTTTTTTTTCTATTTATAATATTTATATACAAATATATTAATTAGAACATGTCATTACTATTAAAAACCTCACCATTAAGAATAATAACAATAATAACAAGTAAACATTCACAGTGATGTACCATCAACAAATAAATAAAATAATATATCCAAACAACATTAACTATAACTAATAACCATAAACAATAATAATACTCCATATATAAACATCAAATCAAAGAGATTTTTTTAAAAAAACAACAAATGATTTTTTAAAAATAATGGTAGATTTATCGATCTTTTACAATACCCCCTAATCAGATACAAAATGTCTTTGCAAATAACTAATTAATTATGCTATATTAAAAAACTTCTTAAATTTGTAATCTTTCTGAGGATTAACATGATTTGAAGAATATTACTTTTCTTACTAATAACCATATTCATTTGTTCATATCTATCTTTCAGATCATCTAGATCTTTGTCCAAGTTTTTTTTAAATAAAAATAATCAAAAATTCCTTTTAATTCTTCTTGGAAAGAAGTTCCAGTTTGTTGAACTCTGTGAAGGAATTTGCTTTGATTTACAAGATTTTTGTATAATGTTTTGGTATAATTCAATTGCTTTTGAATAATTTTGGGATCAGCATTTAAAGATTTTGCTACGATCTCCTTAGATTCTGCCTCTATATCCTTTACGTAAATACTAACTTGATCATAAGCACTAACATAATTCTTAATTTTATCAATAACAGATGCTAATTCATCAGATAATATATTACCTTTCATTTGAATATCCTGATAAATATTATCGGCTTGAGAAAGTTTTTGTTTTAATTCACTTGTTCTATGTTCAATTGAAAACAATTCTCTGGGCAATTTTGAATGGTATTTATTCAAATTTTCTAAATAATCCTTTAAAAATCGCAAATCAGGTTGATGTGATACAGCTTCAACATTAAAGAATTTTTGAAAATCATTTTGTTTTACAACATTAATATTATCCTGTTCTATATTAATTCTTTTCAGTTTGACTTTAGGTTTACTGAAATCTTTTTTTTTTTAGCTATATTTTCTCGAAGAAAATCTTTACTAATCACATCATCACTTATTATTTTGAGTTTAATTTTGGCTTTGCCAATTTCTTTTTCTTCATCAATCATCCTTCTACCAAGATTCAGATCAAATATCTTTTTACTCATTATTTTAAATTTTACCTTTGCTTTCCCTACATTTCTTTCCTTGTCAATATTCTCTCTAAGAAAATCAATATTATTTATCATTCCATCTATAACTTTAAGTCTAACTTTGGCTTTTCCAATATCTCTTATAAAGCCTATACTTCTTTTAAGATAATTTATCTCAATCTTCTCTCTACTCATTTCTTTGAATTTTACTTTAATTTTCTTCATATTTTTATTTTTAAATTTTACTTTGGTTTTACCTACATTTATCCTTCTATTACAATTTTGATAAATTAAATTCTCTTTAAGTTTCTTTACCTTCTTATGTCTCTCAAATTTCAATAAGATATATCTTACTAACTTTGTCCTGCTGGGATACTTGTAAAATAAGTCATTTCTTTTGCAACAATGGTACAAATTCCCATTCAAATATTTATGCTCTAATATATCTCAAAATATACTTTCTTGGTACCACATAAAATTACCATGATACTGTTCTTTATAAGATAATGTCTTATGATTAATATAATTTGTCATATGCAGACAAAATTTCTTGAATTCAACACTCATGTTACTATATACTAAACACTTTGCATGCACTCTACCATCATTGGCTATAGATTGAGAAGAATTACATTTATATATTAAGTTTTGCCTTTCAAGCAGTTTATTACAATAGTAATAATCTCTTGCATCCAAGTTATGTGCACACACATGATCCATAAACCTCCTATGAAAAATCATACTAAACAACTTCTGATCAAAACCCAGATTGTTACTTTTAAAATTGTTATACAAAAAGAACTTATCAGAATATTTTTGATCTATCATGACACTTTCTTTATATTGACTTTGAGAAACACATTCTGTTCTTTTTACTGATTTTTGAGAGTTAATTTTAATCTTTTCTGGTGAACTTAATTCAACTTCTAAAGTTTGAACACCTTCATTCATTTTATTATAATGCATTTTTATTTCTTTTAACTCTAGAGCACTAATGTCTAATTATTGAAAACCTAACTGTCCAATTTCTACATTCTGAACAGTGTCCTTTAATCTTTCACAACTTATTTCTTCGAATTTAGCTTTCAAAGAATTAGTTTCAACCATTGTCTCTTCTCTGTATTTTTCCATATTTTCATCAAATTTTATTTCTAACCTCCTAACACTATTATCTACCAGAGTTTTTAATTCAACTTTTAATTCCTTAGAAAGTTTATCAGAACTGGTTTTCAACTCAATTCTAAAATCATCAGAGTTGGTTTTCATCTCAGCTCTAAGTTCATCAGAGTTGCTTTATAACTCAGCTCTAAGTTCATCAGAGTTGGTTTTTAACCTAGCCTCTAGTTTCTGGGAAAATTCATCTGAGCTGGTTTTAAATCTAGCCTCTAGTTTATCAGAGTTGGTTTTCATTATAGCCTCCAGTTCCTCTATTAAGTTCCTTAAATCAAAATTACCACTAACTGGCATTTCATTACTGTTATCCATTAACAAGCAATTATTCAACCAAGCAAAGTACAAGCCTTTTAATTTTATTATACATAGTAGGTATCCAAAAATCTAAATTTCAGTTGTTTGAACTCATGAACTTCTTGTTTTATAAAAAAAAATCTCATCTATCACCATAACATCAACAAATTTCTCTAATATATATATATATATATATATATATATATATATATATATATAGAGAGATAGAGAGAGAGAGAGAGAGAGGGGGAGAGAGTAACAACTGAGAACACTAACTAACATTTATTTATGTGTAATGATAATGAGGATTCTACACTTATACAATATTGAAATGTGGAAATTTCATATCAAATTCAATATAACCTTGAAATATTTAAAATGTAATAAAAAATGTTCACATGCATTAAAAGTAACTAACTCAATAATATAGTGAGATAACTTTCAAACTCAAGATAATGGTAGTTAAGAATAAAATGATTAAATTTATACTTATCTCTAGCTTATCACAACTGGGTTCACCATTATGTAAGTAAGTCCAGATAAAATAAAGAAGAAAAAAAATGTATAAATTTTCTGGAACTTAAAACTTAATATCATTTCATTATTTCATTAAAAATTGTAATAGTGCAATTTGTCATCAACAAACATTCACTAATTGAACTTCATGTTTAAAAGTCACTTATAATGGAAAATAAAACATTGATATATTTGTTTTTCAAGCCCTGGTTGATAACCAAATATAATAAATTATTTGTCACCAACAATAATCAATTAACTGGGCCCCTAAGATTGTGGCACCAAATGTAATGGAATGACTATCAACAGTCCTTACATAATCATGTCCGCATGTTGATGGTGCCAAATGTAATGGAATCATGATTGCTCCAGTTGAAAGTGATAAATGTAACAATATGGGATATAACTATGTTATTATTCTCTATCCTCATAAATGAATCATAATGAATCAAGCCTCACATTTTAGGCATCAAATGTAATAAAATGCCCATCACCAATTGAAATGGCCCCAATCATTGGGAAAGACAAATGTAATAGAATGTATTTATCATCCAATTTAAATAATATAAACATAGCACATCATACACATATACCAAGAAAAGAATGCCCAAAACATTGAATATACATATAAAGAAAGATCTTAACAATCTAAATGAATCCAATTGTTGAGAAAGCCAAGTATAATAGATTGTATAATTTAAATGAAGAAGATAAAATTACCCCAATTATATTTAAATAAATTGTTTATATACCCTTCCAACTAGCTATACATGAAATAAATCCAAAATCATATACAGCAATAATAAGACCTATCATTATAATTTATTCTCAGGGGGTTAATATGATTGACTAACAAAATATATACTAGAAACACAGGGGAGTTTATTGAATCTAATATACACATCAAATAAGTTAACTTATGTATATCTAAACATATCAATGAACATTGACTTGTGTAAGTGACCTAAAAACTAAATATTAATTGAAATATGAAATTATTCTCCATTAAGCTGTGAATTTAATAAACTTCATAATGACTCTGGCACTAAAAAAAAAATAAGAATAAAATATTAATACTCTTCCAAATAAAATACAAAGGCATTACTTATAAAACAAATAGTACATTCTTTATTTCTATATCATAGTTTGATTTTAAGTAGTATCAGTGTTTTAAATAGTTTTTAAATAAAAACCCAAATACAGAAAAAAAATACATATATACTTTCCATAAGTGTATATATATATTAAATAGACAAAAACATATTTGTGCTCGACAAGTATACATTAATATAAACACAAATCAATATTTATATTTTTCAAATATTCAAATTAAAATAAAAATAAAAATAAATAAATAAAAGTATATTATATACAGCAAATATATGAATTGTTGTTTCTGTTTTGAATAAGAGTTATTATATGAAGTTAAAATGAAAATAAATAAATAAATAGGTACATAATTGACTGGTAGAAAATTGTAAATTAATAAAATAGATAATAGATATGCTCTCAAAGCTAGGTTAATTGATTAAGTATCATTAAATTCAAAAGAAATCATCAAAATTTACTTCACTACATTATAAAAGGTTTATATATTATATCCACTTTTGGACCATACTTATTTCTACAATCATTGAATACTTTTTTATTATTATTTATGATGAGGCTCACTCAGGTCTATAAATATAACATATTTTTGACAATTCAGTTATTTAGTGCTAACTTATAACTTAATATGAATATGGAACTTATTTCACCTCATTTTGTCATTTGTTATCTTATATACATACACACAAAAATATATATAAATATAATGACAATTGCTAATTGATAAGTAACCCTCATTAAATCAACTCAATCTATGATCCATCCCCAAGAACATATCCAATTATCAAATAAATAAATAAATAAATAAATAATATTTAAAAAAATATTAAGTTATATAAATAATAAATCTTTTGATAATAAAATTTGCAAATATAAATTTTACTTATTAAAATATATACAATAACCCATATGCAATCTAAACTTAAATTCTTTATTTTTAAATTTTAAATACCTAAGTATTAATTTTGACATTTATAAAATGTTTGCTTTTTTTAAACAAGATGCTTAAATAGAACAGAATTATACTTATAAAAATGTTTCATTTTTCTAATGAAAAAAAAAATTGATTTCAAAAATATATATAAACATATCATTTACATTAATAAAGTTATTTACTACCTTTTCAAAGTTCAACTTGTTCCCTTGTTTTATTCCTTTATATTTCTTTAATATTAAAATGCATTCTATCCAAGGTTAAATTTTGAAGAAAATATCACGTTAGAGAAAATTATCGGTTTTCAAACACATATATATATATTCCTTTTTTTTTTTTAAGATTTCTCTCCTTGAAACATAAATAAATAAATTGAAATGTTGAATCCAGTATATTGATTCTAGTTGCTTCCAAATTGTTACTGAATTTACCATTATAGATTCCTAGATAGCCATATCAAATTTCAGCTTAAGATGCGGTGAAATTCATGTGTTAAAATTTTGCCTAGTTTTTCTTTTTAAATTGCCTTGGGATAAAAGACAAGAAAAGGTGCAGCTCCTGGCTGTGATATATATTATTCACCCTCCATTATTTAGGTGTTTACATAAAATAGATTATCCAATTATTTTGACTAATGAAGATACCGAATATAAATGTACAATTAGCTTTTTTCCTTCAGTTTCTTTTAATAACTATCTTAATAATGGCTTTTTTTTCTGTTGTTGTTGTTGTTCTTTTTTTTATGTGCAATATTAGATGCAGTCTTGAAAACCATTGTTACATATGTTTTTTTAAACAATTAACATTCAAAGAATAAAAATATCAATCATATAAAAAATATTAAATCGAAAATTTATTTGACAGCTTTATATATATATATATATAATAACATTGCATTTTGTAATAATCACTTAAAGTAAAATAATCTTTTTTTATAATTAACCATTTATATGTTTTTTTTTAATTTATAATATTGATATACAAATATATTAATTAGAACATGTCATTACTATTAAAAATCTCACCATTAAGAATAATAACAATAATAACAATTAAATATTCACAGCGATGTACCATCAACAAATAAATAAAATAATATATCCAAACAACATTAACTATAACTAATAACCATAAACAATAATAATATTCCGTATATAAACATCAAATCAAAGGGATTTTTTTTAAAAAAACAACAAATGATTTTTTTTAAAATAAAGGTAGTTTTATCAATATTTTACAATATATATATATATATATATTGTAATGGAATGTACTTGCTGCATTCCATTTAAATTGAAGAAAGAAGGCCCCAAACATTGGGAAAGCCAAATATAATGGAATGTATCTTTATATATGATCTCAAATGAAAATAAACATATGAACTTTTGTAACAATAATTATTAGTTAACCAAGCCCCTAACTTTGATACACCAAATGTAATGAATAATTAAACAAACATATTATGCTGACTACGTTATGGCGTCCAAATGTAATGGAACATACTTTTACTCCATTATACAATCATCAGTTAACTGGGACCAACAGTTTATGGTGCCAAATGTAATGGACAATATATTATATAGACATATTATATCTCAAATGTAATGGAACATCAATATATGAAAAGAAAATAATGCTTCAAACATTGGATGATAAACGTAATGGAATATATATAATCTAAATGAATCCAATTGTTGAGAAAGCCTAATATAATAAATTGTATAATTTAAATGAAGAAAGACAAAATTATCCCAGTTATATTTAAATAAATTGTTAATTCAATTAATTTCATAATGACTCTAGCATTAAAAGAAAAATAAGAATAAAATATTATTACTCTTTCAAATAAATTACAAAGACATTACTTATAAAACAAATAGTACATCCTTTATTTTATATTATGGTTTAATTTTAGGTAATATCAATGTTTTAAATACAAACCCAAATAATAAATATACATATATACTTGCAATAAGTATATATATTAAATATATAAAGACATATCTGTGCTTAACAAGTAGATATCAATATAAATACAAATCCATATTTATATTTTTCAGATATTTAAAATAATAAAAAAAAAATTTATATACAGCAAATACATATAAATTATTGTTTTGGTATGCATAAGAATCATTATATAAAGTTAAAAAAAAAATGGAAATAAATTAATAATAAAACATTTTTTTTTATAATAAAAATTTGCGAATATAAATTTACTTATTAAAATATACATAACAACTCATATGCAACCCAAACTTATAAGCCATACTTTAAGATTTTAAATTACTTAAGTGTTAATTTTAACACCTGTTAAACGTTTATTGCTGTTAGAAAACAAGACGCTTGAATTGAATATTTATAAAACGTTATATTTTTATAATGAAAAATAAAAGTAAACAAAAATATCGATCTCAAAAATATATTTATATATCATTTATACATATAAAATTATTGACTACCTTTCAAAGTTCACATGTCCAGTTTTCCTTCAAAAGTCAACTTATTCCCTTGTTTTATTTCTTTATCCGTTTAATATTAGAATGCATTCTAGTTAAGGTGAGGAAACTATCACGTTAGAGAAAATTGTCAATTCTTGGATATATGTATATTTTTATCCTTCTAAAATTTCTTTCCTTGAAAAATAAATAAATAAATTGAAATGTTAAATCCAATATATTAATTCTAGTTACCTCCAGATTATTATTAGATTGACCATTATAGATTCCAGATAGCTATGTCAAATTTCGGCTTCAGACGCGATGAAATATATGTATTGAAATTTTCTTAGTTTTTTCTTTTTAAACTGCTTTGGAATAAATGAAAGAAAATGGTGCAGCCTCTTGGCTGCGATATATCTCTATTAGCCTGTCATGATTTATGTATTTACCATAAAAATCTATCTTATTCCAATATTCTGAAGAATGGTAATTTCAAAGAAACAAAGTACAACAAAATTTTATTCTTTTGTTTTTCTAATCACCATCCTACTAATACTAATGGCTTCTTTTTGTTTGTTGCTCCACGTGCTAGCAAATGCTGTTTTGAAAACCCTTGTTACACATGTTTTCTTTTAAACAATTAACATTAAAATAAAAATAAAATATCAAGCATATATATATAAAAAATATTAAATTGAAAATTTATTTGACAGCTTTAAAAATATACATAAATAATAATATTGCATTTTTTTAATAATCACTGCAAATAAAATAATTTTTTTATATAATCAACAATTTATATGTCTTTATTTATTTATAATAATTAAATATTCATAACGATGTACCATCAACATATAAATAAAATAATAACTTCAAACAATAACTATACCTAATAACCATAAACAATAATAATACTTCATGTATAAACATCAACTCAAAGAGGTTTTTTTTTTTTATATAACAAATGATAATTTTTAAAATATAGATAGACTTATCGATATTTACAATACCCTCTAATCCACCGGAAAAAAAAATGTCTTTGCAGATAACTAATGAATTATGAGATATCGAAAAACTTCTCAAATTTGTAATCTTTCTAAGGACTAACATGGTTTAAAGAATATTATTTTTCATATTAATAACCATATTCATTTATTTATATCTATCTTTCAGATCATCTAGATATTTGTCCAAGTTTTCTTTAAAAAAAAAAATAATAATAATCAAAAGTGCCTTTTTAATTCTTCTTGTAAAGAATTTCCAGTATGTTGAACTTTGTGAAGAAGTTTGCTTTGATTTACAAGATTTTCATATAGCATTTTGGTATAATTCAATTGCTTTTGAATAATTTTGAGATAAGTATCTAAAGATTTTGCTATGAACTCCTTAGATTCTGCATCTATATCCTTTACATAAATAGTAACTTGATCATAAGCATTAACACCATTTTTAACTTTATCAATAACAGTTGCTATTTTATCAGATAATCTATTACTTTTCCTTTGACTATCTTGATAAACATCATCGACTTGAGTAAGTCTTTATTTTACTTCACTTGTTCTATGTGCAATTAAAAACAATTCTCTGGGCAATTTTGAATGGTATTCATTCAAATTTTCTAAATAATCCTTTAAAAATTGCAAATCAGATTGATGTGATACAACTTCAACATTAAAAATTCTTAAAATCATTTTGAAAATCATTCTGTTTTATATTAATTCTTTTCAGTTTAACTTTAGGTTTATTTAAATCTCTTTCCTTAGCTATATTTTCTCGAAGAAAATCTTTACTAATCACATCATCACTTCTCATTTTAAGTTTAATTTTGGCTTTGCCAATTTCTTTTTCCTCATCAATCATCTTTCTGCTAAGAATTAAATTAAATATCTTTTCATTTATTCTTTTAAATTTTACCTTTGCTTTCCCTACATCTCTTTCCTTGTCAATATTCTCTCTAAGAAAATCAATATTATTTATCATTCCTTCTACAACTTTAAGTTTAACTTTTGCTTTGCCTACTTTCATTCTTCTATTACAATTTTCATAAAGAAAATTCTCTTTAGATTTCTTTACCTTTTTATTTCTTTCAAATTTCAATAAGATATATCTTACTAAATTTGTCCTGCTGGCATACCTGTAAAATAAATCATTTCTATTGCAATAATGGTACAAATTACCACTTAAATATTTATGTTCTAAAATATATAACAATATGCTTTCTCTGTACCACACAAAATTACGATGATACTGTTCTTTATATTGACTTTGATAAACACATTCTGTTCCTTCTAGTAATTTTTGAGAGTTAATTTTAATCTTTTCTGGTGAACTTAATTCAACTTCTAAAGTTTGAACACTTTCATTCATTTTATTATAATGCATTTTTATTTCTCCTAACTCTAGAGCACTAATGTCTAACCATTGAAAACCTAACTGTCCAATTTCTAAATTCTCAACAATGTCCTTTAATCTTTCACAACTTAATTCTACTTCTTCTGATTGCTTTTGTGAATTTAATTTTATTTCTAAGGATTTATCAACTATTTTAACACACTCTTCATTTTCATTTATATTTTTACTAATCACTTCAATGGGTTCTTTATGAGCTTTTGTATCTATACCCATAACACTATCATCTACCAAAGCATTTGATGCAACTTTTAATTCTCTAGCAAGTTCATCAGAATTGGTTTTCATCTCAGCTCTAAGTACCTCTTTTAGTTCATCAGAGTTGGTTTTTAAACTAGACTCTAGTTTTTGGGAAAGTTCATCAGAATTAGTTTTTAATCTTGACTCTAGTTTCTCAGAGTTGGTTTTTAATATAACATCTACTTTCTGTAAAAATTCATCAGAGTTTCTTGTTAATGCAGTCATTAGTTTCTCATGATTGGTATTTAATCTAGACTCTAGTCTCTCATAATTTGTTTTTATCTCAGCTCTAAATTTTTCCATAAAATCTCTTAAATCAAAATCACCACTAACTGGCATTTTATTACTATTGTTATCCATTATTATTAGAACTGCAATATTATACAAAAAAAAAATATCTAAGATATATATATATATATATATATATATATATATATATATATATATATATATATATATATATATATATATATATATATATATATATATATATATATATATATATATCTATGTAGTAATTACCACAGATCAAGGGCTCACCATCTCCAATCATTATCCCAACAAGCAATTACTCAACCAAGAAAAGTACAAGCCTTTTTAATTTTATGATACATAATAGCTATCCGACACTCTAAATTTCAGTTGTTAGAACTCATAAACTTATTGACTTATAAAAAGTCTCTTCTATCACTATAACAATAATAAATTCCTCTAAAATATATATATATATAGAGAGAGAAAAAGTAACAACTGAGATCACTAACTAACATTTATTTATATGTAATGATAATAAATATTCTACACTCATATAATATTGAAATGTGGAAATTTCATATCAAATTTAATATAACCTCATAATATTTAAAATACAATAAAATGTTCACATGCCTTGAAAACAACCAATTCAATAATATTGTGAGATAACTTTCGCACTCAAGATAATGGTAGTTAAGCATAAACTTACTAAATTGATACCTATAAATTTTCTGGACCTTAAAACTTAATAACATTTTATATACATAAAAAAAAAAAATTAACTTCACTAATTATTTACTTTTGTGCCCGAAATATTTTACTAAAATTGTACTAATGCAGTTTACTATCAACAAACATTCACTAATTGAACTTCATGTTTAAAAGTCACTTATAATGGAAAATAAAACATTGATATGTTTGTTTTCAAACCCTAATTGATAATCAATGTAATAGATTATTTGTTACAAACAATAATCAATTAATCAAGCCCTTAAGTTTGGTGTTATTTATTTAAGTTATATACTTATCTATTCCTCCAAAGATCCGACAGATACTGACAGCCAAAAGATTGATTAGCACTTCGCAATTTCGATATAGATAAAAGAATTCAGTCATTACTCCTAAATCATACAATGCCTCATGAACACTTAGATGACTATCACATTTCATTCTATCCAAGCTACTACAACCCATAATAATTTTCTGAAAACACTATTACACTGCCCTGCTTACATCCAAGTCTTAGGGGCTATTATTTATAAAATATTTCCTTGCTCATCTTTGGGAGACTTAGAGGCAAATATTATACATATATCAAAATAATTATACCTTACTCTCTCTGGAGTCTTAAAGGTAAAATCATGGCAGGACTACTGTTAACTGCTTCATGATAAATAATAACTAACATCCAAATTTTGGGTTGGAGCAGTAAATGAGATCAATCAATCACAAGTGACATGAATGCATCACATCCTCAAGACAATGACAAAAATTCCCCATCCAACATCAATTCTTGCAACAGAACCAACCAAACTCCAACAATCAAATATCCAATCCAACCTTCAAAATTATAGATTTTCTACAACATAAACTTTCCAAATATGGACAAAATTATTATGCTATAATTTAACACCATCAATATAATTTTTAAATTGAAATTAAACTGCTTCATGACTATATTTATCTTTCATCATTAAAAAAAATAATAACAGTAACCATCACCATCTAAACATAAGGCCAAAATATTCTCATTTATATATAAAAAAAAAAAATTAAACACACAAAAATGCTTCTCTTTCTTTAAACTATACATCTCATATCAATAAATATACTACACATCTCTCAGGTATGTGGGGTATTTCAAGCCCTAATTAGCTTATTTCGAGCCCTAGTTGTTGTGCCAAATGTAATGGAACATACTTTTACTCCATTATACAATCATCAGTTAACTGGGACCAACAGTTTATGGTGCCAAATGTAATGGACAATATATTATATAGACATATTATATCTCAAATGTAATGGAACATCAATATATGAAAAGAAAATAATGCTTCAAACATTGGATGATAAACGTAATGGAATATATATAATCTAAATGAATCCAATTGTTGAGAAAGCCTAATATAATAAATTGTATAATTTAAATGAAGAAAGACAAAATTATCCCAGTTATATTTAAATAAATTGTGAATTCAATTAATTTCATAATGACTCTGGCATTAAAAGAAAAATAAGAATAAAATATTAATACTCTTTCAAATAAATTACAAAGGCATTACTTATAAAACAAATAGTACATCCTTTATTTTATATTATGGTTTAATTTTAGGTAATATCAATGTTTTAAATACAAACCCAAATAATAAATATACATATATACTTGCAATAAGTATATATATTAAATATATAAAGACATATCTGTGCTTAACAAGTAGATATCAATATAAATACAAATCCATATTTATATTTTTCAGATATTTAAAATAATAAAAAAAAATATTATATACAGCAAATACATATAAATTATTGTTTTGGTATGCATAAGAATCATTATATAAAGTTAAAAAAAAAATGGAAATAAATTAATAATAAAACATTTTTTTTTTTATAATAAAAATTTGCGAATATAAATTTACTTATTAAAATATACATAACAACTCATATGCAACCCAAACTTATAAGCCATACTTTAAGATTTTAAATTACTTAAGTGTTAATTTTAACACCTGTTAAACGTTTATTGCTGTTAGAAAACAAGACGCTTGAATTGAATATTTATAAAACGTTATATTTTTATAATGAAAAATAAAAGTAAACAAAAATATCGATCTCAAAAATATATTTATATATCATTTATACATATAAAATTATTGACTACCTTTCAAAGTTCACATGTCCAGTTTTCCTTCAAAAGTCAACTTATTCCCTTGTTTTATTTCTTTATCCGTTTAATATTAGAATGCATTCTAGTTAAGGTGAGGAAACTATCACGTTAGAGAAAATTGTCAATTCTTGGATATATGTATATTTTTATCCTTCTAAAATTTCTTTCCTTGAAAAATAAATAAATAAATTGAAATGTTAAATCCAATATATTAATTCTAGTTACCTCCAGATTATTATTAGATTGACCATTATAGATTCCAGATAGCTATGTCAAATTTCGGCTTCAGACGCGATGAAATATATGTATTGAAATTTTCTTAGTTTTTTTCTTTTAAACTGCTTTGGAATAAATGAAAGAAAATGGTGCAGCCTCTTGGCTGCGATATATCTCTATTAGCCTGTCATGATTTATGTATTTACCATAAAAATCTATCTTATTCCAATATTCTGAAGAATGGTAATTTCAAAGAAACAAAGTACAACAAAACTTTATCCTTTTGTTTTTCTAATCACCATCCTACTAATAATAATGGCTTCTTTTTTTTTGTTGCTCCACGTGCTAGCAAATGCTGTTTTGAAAACCCTTGTTACACATGTTTTCTTTTAAACAATTAACATTAAAAAAAAATAAAATATCAAGCATATATATATAAAAAATATTAAATTGAAAATTTATTTGACAGCTTTAAAAATATACATAAATAATAATATTGCATTTTTTTAATAATCACTGCAAATAAAATAATTTTTTTATATAATCAACAATTTATATGTCTTTATTTATTTATAATAATTAAATATTCATAACGATGTACCATCAACATATAAATAAAATAATAACTTCAAACAATAACTATACCTAATAACCATAAACAATAATAATACTTCATGTATAAACATCAACTCAAAGAGGTTTTTTTTTTTTTATATAACAAATGATAATTTTTAAAATATAGATAGACTTATCGATATTTACAATATATATATATATAAATGATTAAGTAATTATGTTTCATATTACAAAATATTTAAATTATATAAAAATATTGTTAATTTAATAAATATATTTTATTTCTGATTTTGACAAAAATTTAAACTTTTAATGATACAAAAAAAAAATCAATTTTATCTAAAATAAAATGTATTTTTTGCAACATACATTAATTATAGGGTTAATTCTAAAATGTGAGTTTACTTAAAAGATTAAGAAACAATTATGTCATTAAAATTAACTACATTTGAAAAAATTAAATAAGGAATTAGAGCAATGCTAATTGAGATTTTATCTTACTTTTATTAGTTAATAAGTAAAGTCATGCTGTTAATTATTCTGTTTATGTATTCCACTATATCTACTATAAATATTTGGTTCAGTCTAATTGATATTTACCAGAGAATATAAAAGAATGTTTAGAAAATAAGCTTTGTAGAAAGGAAAATTATTGTCAGTCTTCTGTTGTTCAAGTTTCTAGTTCTTGAGACATGAACATGTTGACTTTTTCATTATTTCATTACATATAAAATTAAAAGCATGTGAAACACTTGAAAGAGAAGCAAAGTAGACATCGTGATTGGAATTCAAAAATTATACAGAAACTGAATTGTATTGAGGTTTTCCAGCATTTATCTTGTCTATCTGTAACTAAGATATGTCATACAAGTAATTTATATGACAAATAAACCTAAATTTGAGAAATTTCAGTGGATTTTATACATTGAAAAAGGTGCTATAGCATTTTAGTTTGTCATATCTCATCTTGCTTTCATCAATGGAGTAGTCCAGATTCCTTATCTCAGTTGGATGGAGCATTCATTAGCCACTATTTAAGTTGGATATAAAGAGATAATGCATAGTCAATAGCACAAAATAACCAATAGGTAATGATGCATACTGAATTTGAATATTATCATCAAGATATGGGATCTTTTGAAGATAGGGTCAGATAACTATTATCACAAAGCTGAAAGGCAGAATCCTCATTTCTTTCTACAATGGTAACATAGCTGAACAGATGTACATGCACTCACAGAGAACTACTCTTAAATATGAACAGTAGTACATATGTTCTCCAGACAATAGCTATCAAAGCTAATAGTTAATGCAATGGGGCAAATCACATTTAGGACTGGAATCTGCTAAAACCAAACATTCTTATGAGGCAAGGCATCATTATACAGCTAGAAGTGTCACCATATCTATTCATAAGGCATGTTACCAAGATACATAGTCTTTTCTTCCACAGCTTACACTAGAAATAGAAGCTATACTTTGCCAAATGGTAGAAGATGGAGTAGACTTATATATAACAATTGTAACATATATGTTTTTAACTATATATAGATATATATTGAGACATTTCAGTTTTATACCATAATGATAGAAATAATATAAAGTTGTGCTATATAAAAAAAACTCTTAAATTTTATTTTTATTTAAATCTTATGCATTTCATATCATTAATTAAATATAAAATATTTTTATATAATTATATGTTAATTCTATTGTAGAATATGATTGTAATTAATTCACAGCTTGAAGTGGATGATTAATTTTTAATATATATAACATAAAATTAGAATAGAGTTTGTAGCAATATAAAGTGTTTTTAGCACAACTATTATTTAAAACATTTTTTTTATAAAATAAAAATTTTCAGTGTTAAATATATTTAAATTACAATAAAAAAAATTTTTTTTTTAAATCATTAATTTCTGAGCTTTTACTAATGCAATGATATTTTTTGCCTTACCGTCTGGGTTTTTAATACCTAAAGCAATAATAATTATACAAATAAAGAGATAAAAAAATTATATATTAAATACTTTTATTGATCATGCACTAAAAAAAAATAATAATGGTTTCTTCAACCACAATTGTGGTTTTTAGATTTAACTGGAAATAAAGACATCAAGGAGATCAGAAATTAATTAAGTCAAACCTTGTTATAAAAACAAAGGATGGACTTAATTAATTTTTGGTCCCCTCCCTATGCTTTTTTCTAAGTTAGATATAAAAACTCCAATTATAGTTGAAAAACAATTGTTTTATTTTTTAGTGCATGGTCAATAAAAGCATCTAATATATATATATATATATATATATATATATATATATATATATATATATATATATATATATATATATATATATATATATATAATTTTTAAGTTTTTAGTATTGGCACATTAAATGAAAATGTGAAACTATGCTTATTTTAAATTCACTGGAAACTTGTAGTTGATATATATATATATCACTAAATATTTCTTCTATAAGTTAAAAAGTATACATCTTATGTATGTATCATATTTAGTATGTGTACATAAAAATATATGCATATATAAGTGATTAGAAATATAAAATATTCTTTTAAGTGAAAAGTGTTTAACAATTTTACTTTAATTGAAAATTAAAAAAAAAAAATTCCCAAAACAATATTATAAATGAACTTTACTTAATACATATAATTTTACTTTAAATTAATTTCACATATATATATATATTGAGACAGTTATATGTCTCATAGCATATAATGACATAATAGTCTGTGTGAATGTATATATAAAGTTGAAAGGAAAAGTAAAAATAAACACAGACAAAAAAATTTGGTAGATATTTTCAATATTACACTGCGATAACAGTTAAGGTTTAAATAATTTTCAATTAAAAAAAATATTATAAATTAAACATTTTAAAAGGGTCTAACTAATATTTTATTAACCTTTTTCTTTAAATTTTTTTTTAAATTTTCATTGACCAAGTGAATTAAAGTTTTACAACTTTTGATTGGTCAATTAACAAACTCAGCTGTAAAAATCGATTCATCTTTGAATATTATATTCATTTTAGTTTCATTTGTAAAAAGCATATTAATAATTTCTCAGAATATAAAAGTGAATAAAAGTTTGTTCAAAAATAAATTTATATTTATAATTTTAAAAATATTTGATAGCGGAATACCTAAAAAAAAGTTTATATTGAATTAGAAAAAAAGTGCTGTGGGCATCATTGATTTTTTTATTCAATTTATGTTTATAAAAGTAAAGAAATTTTTGCTAAAATCTTACTATTTTCCTAAAATAATTATATTTTCAGCATATTTTACCAAAATACATTATAATATGTAAATAAATACCAGAAAAATATTTTAAATTATTCATTTCTGTTTGAAAATGAAATAAAGAGCTTGGGGCAATAAAAATTGATGACAGTTATCAAAATTGTTGTTAGTACTGGCTTCGTTTTCAATTTGCATTCATGTAAAATAATACAATTTTTTTATTAAAATCTTACTATTTTTCTAAAATAACTATACTTTTAGTATATTTTATTAAAATAATTCATAATATGTAAGAAAAATATAAAAAAACCATTCTAAGACATTAATTTTTGTTTTCAAAGTCAAAACAGAAGTTGGAGCAGTGAAAATTATTGACATATGTTCTTTTATTCTCCAAAATGTGAACCAACCAATCAGCATCTATGAAAATCTGCCTTCTTCCATTGTTGAACCTTTAATGTCAATTTTAGTGATTTTTAACTTGTAAAATAATTCTAGAGAGGGCAGCATCTTACAGTACTTTTTGTAAGCTTTAAAATAAGCATAAAAACAGTACTATCACTCAAAAATTGATGGTTTCCACTCTACTTGAAGCCATCACTGTCCTGGCATGGATGTTTCTCAGGAAAGGTTAATGCTGCCTTTGAAAGTAAAACAAGCATGTTTCATGTATGATACATATACTGAGAATTATAAAATTTCACTAACTATTTTGATTAGATTATTTTTTAATTAAAGTGTATGTAACATATTTTGATGGTATAAAGTTATTTTTGAAAGAATTAACATAAATTAAAGTGTCATTAACTTTTTTCAATCAAGATAAAAAAAATCTTTATGTACTGTTTTTTTAATTCCACTTAATAATAACAAGGTTGAAAAAAAGCTAAGGAAGAGTTTTTTATGCTTTTAAAGTTATACAGGATTAGTATAAAGATATAACTGAAGGCAACTCAGTCCAAGTCCATCTGTTGCTAATAGTTTACAACAGTAGAATTTGGATTCACATGGAAGCAAGTCCCAGCCTTTATGTCATTTATAGTCCATATATGGGTGTATTAGATGGCATAAATACTAAAGGAAGCTCACTACAGGACAACAGTTACCAGATTATATGTTTTCCAAAGATGACAATGAGCCAGTCTATAGTTTTAAAAGGGAACAGCTTATTCAGAAAATCCATCAGATTGCTGAAGAATTAGTTTATATGTATACTGTTTATCTATATGCAGAGAGGCACAGATAAATCTAACTGCATCATATATATAAAGTGCATCTGGTAAGTTGTTTTAAATAATTTCTTTAGTGAAAGTGGCAATTATAATTTTTAAATTACAATTTTTTTAACGTAAATAACTTTATTCAACAAAAAGTAAGATGAGTCTTCTGTATATTTTATTAATAAAGGAAACTCCAAAAACCTTTCTATATTAGGGAACAAAAAAACTTGCTGGAGTATGTTTAAAGATATTTATAATTAATCAAAAGTAATCTGAAAAAAAGAAAAACTTTGATGAAGGTCTGTCAATGGGGTAAATAATTTTTTAAAAAAAACTTTTAATTACCATAAAAATAAAAAGCTAATTTATAGCTTTAATTCCTGTCATCATTTTTATATATATGCACATCAGACATGAATTTATGTATTATTAAAACAAATTGATTTTGTATAAATCTATGACAATTCAAACATGTTAATTTTTACATTATTAATCAGCATATCTGAGTGCTTATATATATATATATATATATATATGCATTTTATGTTTTTTGACATTAAATTAATTGTGTATTGAGAAAATATAATATGATTTATTATATTTATTTGTTTATATAAATTCTAATGTGTGCACACATTTTTAGGTGCACAGATATATATGTTAAAGCAATCATTAATTATATATTATAAAAACAAACATCATTTATAGGTTTGTGATAATTTATATGTCACTATGATGGTCAAATATCCAATATGACTTATGTGTTCATAAATTATTATACTATATGCATGTGTGCTGATATATATATAGAGGTATTTGTAAATCACAATGTGATAGCTAATTGTATTAGTCAAAATTAGAAGGCTTAAATTTATATGCATGGACATATTCAGCAGACTTTAATTTCTTTTAATTGTTATTAATAAATTGATATTTCATTGTTAAAGTTATTCTAGTGAATTTATTTAATCCTAAAATGTATTTTAAAATGTTATGTTTGTATTGTATTTATCGATCACAGTAACAGTTATAGAGCTTTGTACACTGAGCTAGATTCATGCATAATGATCTGTTAAGTAAAGGGTGTTTATATTTAGTGTTTATAGCAATGCAGTTGATGATGGTCCTGGCTGGCACAAAAAGAATATCTTTAAAGGCCATGCAGTACCCTTCATTTTAATTATTTACTAAGAAATTAAGTGTATAGTTGGCCATTACATTAATGGGACTATGTGGCCTGAGCATTGATGATGATGAGAATGTTTTAGTATTCCAGCATTATTTTTTAATTATGTTATTATGGATTACCACTTAAATTTATGCATTCAAATTATTGTTCAAATAATCTGCCCCAATTTGACAAGGGCTAAATAATTAGTCTGGTCTATAATAGACCCATTTCAAATCCAGTCACAAGATTGACTGTTGATATATTTTATTGTTGATCATTCTTGATGATGATGATTTCTATCATGCCAGGTTTGCCCCAAGAGTCTGTATCATTACAATATAGTATACATATATATCATTAGATATTAGATATTTCTGCAGTAAGTTAATATGTATATTCTTTATGAACATATTATATTTAATATGTGTACATAATTATACATGTATAAGAAATCAGTAAGTAACTTTTATGTTTAAAATTGTTAACATTTTATGTTGTTATATTAAAAAAATGTTATTAAATTAAAAAAAAAATAGTCTTAATGTCACCCTCTATTTAGTCGACAAATAAACAAACAAAGAGACAAACAGATTTTCCAACTTCAATAAAAGCATTTAATAAAATGCATGTTATATTTATTATTACAAATATCATTAATGAAACAATAAAATTATTATTTTTTTTTTAAAAAAATTGAAAAAATTTATCTTTCATCTTATGAACATTATGTAAAAAGTTCCAAATTAATCATGGAGCTACTGCATATTGAATTATTCTTATCCTTTGCCTATATCTCCCATCTAAGAACAATTACACAACTTAAATTATAAATATCTTATAACTGATTAAATGACACAAATCCAAAACAAATATGTGAGTAATACAGAAACAGCAGCATTAAATAAAATGTATACTGGAAATCAACTATATCAGGCAATGCCACTCCAATTATCAATGAGAGACACAAATATTACTTAGTATTCTTTTAAATTTAATTACATTTATTTTAAAGAGTAATAAGTTTTTGTAAATGTGATACAAATTAATTCATTATGAGGTAAAATAGTTTCATTTTAACTTTTGTTGGTTAAAATCATATAAACATGCTTATTGAATTATAAAAGTAAACAAATAAATTGCTGTACAAAAAGTGAAAAATTTACAATCTTATATAAAAAAGAACTTAGAGAAAAAAAATAAAACAATACGGTAAGTCTATAAAAGCACAGAAGTCAGTAGAATGATAACAAGGATGAAAATGGCAGTACTTACAGTGCAAATGTAGCAACTAAAATGTAACAAGCATTTTGTCATGTAACAGAAACATTCAAAAAGTATTTATTGACACACTTTATCATCTATTGAATATCATTTATAAATGATGAGTGATAAGAACAAATGACACTTTTAAATCAATTGCAAGTATCTTATATAAATTTCTTTTATCTATTTTGGACACCAGCATTTATAAGAAACCATTGCAAAGAAATTAAAAGTCATATAATATTTTCATAGAAATTTACTAGAGAAAAATCATATATTAAATAATTCTTTCTATCACTCATTACAATACAAATTTTACTAATCACAAACTACCTTGAAAATAAAAAAGATTTGATAATACTTCTTCAGAGTCTTGAAATATTTTGTCTAATCAACACATTGTTTATTGACTATCAAATCAGCAACTTTATATTTCACAATATATACAAATTAAATGAAAATAAAAACAAGGTAAAATGGTGGACTCACTTATAGTATTGATTCAAAATTCTAAACTTACAAAATTTTTAGATACTGAATTTTATTTTAGGTATAAATAGACATTACAGAAATTATAGTTATACATACAATTAATTACATTTATATTTATTAATAAATCTAAGTTGGAGGAGAAAATTGAAAAAAAATGTACAGAAATAGCATTTTTCTAATTAAATTAAAAAATGCTTCTGATACAAAACATTTTAAAATATATTTTGAGCAAAATCATTCATAATTTAGCATTTATATTTGTATTTTAATGTTGATGATAATCAAATTTATTTAGAAATAATATTTATTAAAAATTCAAAATATAATAATAACTTAAATATACATATTTCAAATTCTCATTGTGAACACTGTCTTGCTATTTAAAAACTAGAATATTTAAATTTAAATGATCAACATCATTTTTGAAAGTAGTATTTGGAGCATAAACATATATGGCTGTAGTAAGGTCCTGATAATAATTATTATTAACATTCTTATATTCTTTGTTTATTTTATGTAGATAGTCAATTTATATTTTGTTAATTTGTGGCATTCTTTATTCATTTTTTCATGCCCTTAATTATTCACCATATGGTTGTGGTCTCATAATATCTACTGCCTTTAGATCTGGATATGTGAACAGGATTTTTTAGGGTTGAATAACCTGAGCACTATAGCTAATGGGTGAGATGGATGCTCTGTATACATGAAGCCTATATATATATATATATATAATAAAAATAATAAATATAATGGTAATAAACTATTATAAACAGTCTTTCAATCTGCAGAAGTACTTTTGGTTAATTTCTTAAACCTACCTCAACTGCCATTAAATTAAAAAAACAAAGCAGAAGCAAACATCATCAACTCATATCCCATGAATCCCGAATTTTAATGTTAGCAGTTTGTCTATTTATTAAATACATTTTATTCCTATTTATAAAAATATCTCATTAATTTTTCTTTTATTATGGTTTCTCTCTTCATGAAGAATTTTCATACTTTCAATATCAAATTTAAATTTATATTCACATGTTCTTTCATGATCAAAGAAAACTGAAGCAGTCATTAAATCACTATTATTATAATCTTTTTTCATTACTACACATTGATTTTTTGTGAGTGTATGTTATCACATATAGGTGAATAGAAGTGTAGTATTGAAAAAAGATTAAAGAAGCATGAATTGTTATATAAACATATAAAAAAGTAAAAATAATGGTGTTTTAATGACTGCTTCAGTTTGTTTTTTTTTTGATCAAGAAAGAACATGTAAATATAAATTTAAATTTGATATTGAAAGTGTGAAAATTCTTCATGAAGAGAGAAATCATAATGAAAAATTTTATAAATGGCACAGTGAAGCACACCTAACAGTACTAAATGCATTTAATAAATAGATATGCTGCTTATATTAAAATTCGGGATTCATGGAATTTGAGTTGATGATGTTTGCTTCTGCTTTGTTTTTTAAATTTAATGGCAGTTGAGGCAGGTTTAAGAAATTAGCCAAAAGTATTGTTGCAGATTGAAAGACTGTTTATAATAGTTTATTACCATTATATTTATTATGATTACAATAATGTTCTAATTAAAAGACATTTTATTTATATTATATATATAAGAAAATATCCAAGTGTATATTGCTAGCTGATAATTCAAATACAAAATGTTCAAATCACCCTTTCAAATATTATGTATCCTTTTAAGTCATGCTGTTTGAGGTTCAGACTTCATATCTATTCACTGAGAGTGATGCTGAGAGTGATGCTGAAAAAGCATAATGTTTGGGAGAGTGATTTGACCATTTATATTTATTGTTAAAATGTTGCCGTGACAACAGATTGCGTTTGTTAATTGTTAGTGATATTGGGATTATCTGTTGACTGATATTTTAATGATTTTATATATACTTAGTTGTCAATACTCAGATGGAAATACAAGTTTATTACCCACGCACTTGAAAATTTTAATTATGTTTATTCAGTTATATAACTGACTTTATTATTGCATTGTAGTAAGTTATATAATTAGCATATCAATGTGTGGCAAAATTTACTACAGATTACATTATTTACTTATTCAGTTACATAACTGAAAGATGACCTTGAGATATAAATTAACTTATAAAGAAACATTTATTTATTTATTTACAATATATGGATATATATTGTAATATGATCTTTTTTGAAATATAATATTTTATCGTTTTTTCAAAAATTATACTAATTCTTTTATACATGGTTATAATAAATTGTGAAGTTTGTATACATATACATTCTACAGTTTTAATTTTATAATTGAAAGCATAGAATAAAAACTATATTGAATTCAGAATTCCATTCTGATCAGTTATATCAGTATATACGTTAATCACTTTGTTAATAGTCAGAAATATAATGCTTATTATCTGTATAAAATCAAAAAAAAAAAAATCTTTTACTAAAAATATAAAAAAAAATTTATTCATCATTATTAATGAGGACCTGTATTATAATTATCTATCAGTTAACTTTTGTACAAAAAAAAAGCTTTAAACCAATAATGTTTTAATTATAAAAATATTTATTTTAGTTTGTGCCTAAATTTAAAAACTGTTTGAGTTTTAGTCTGTATTGTCATTAATATTTTGAAATGACAAATATTAGTTTTAAACAAATATTATACTGTAGTTATAATATATTTCTAACTTTAAATAGCTCTTAGCTCAGTCTCGGGCAATTTCATTGATTGCAGTTAATTTTTCTTACCACATTCTTTTTCTTTCACATTATTTTAAAACTCTGTTGACACTTATCAAATTAATCCTGAATTCCATTTGTGAAAATAACAGGGGCTTTGACATAGGTGTAAACTGTAAAGGGTGCTAAAAAATAGATTCTATCTTTTTATGATGAACTTTAACATCTTTTTTTTCTTATCTACATCACATTTTTTTACTAAAATATGCAAATTTTTAAACTTTGCACTGTTGGTTATCAAAAAATCATTAATAATGTAAACACTTATTAGAAAGAAAAAAAACGCGCTTTTTTAAAAAATGTCATACAGATGAAAAATAATCTTGGTTTTAAAGGATAGTTTTTAGTGCATACTTTTATAATGAGTCAGAAAAATAAAGTCTTCAACTAGTTATTTAGCAACATAAAACACAACAAATAAAAAAAAAAAAAGTTACCTCATACAAAACTTTATTTAACAGCAGCTGTATATATTTTTTTTATAATTTTAATATGATTTTCATTTGTTTAATTTATACGCAGCTACATTTTTATTTTTGAAGCTTTTTAAATTAAATATAAATTTTAACATATATAAATAGTCTGTAAAAACATATAAATATCCATATTATTATTAGCTGTCTCTAAGATAATGTCGATTTTTAACGATTATATCAGGAGTGGTAAACTTGGTGACTGTAAGAGCCACATAGTAAAATTGAGATATAAATGAAGAGATGTGCAATTTAATTTTTGAAGTATTCAACAAAAACAAATTTTTAACTTTTTTTTTATTCGTATGATTTATTAATTGTACAAGAAAATCAAGATCACAAAATCAAAATGTGAGAACAGAATCAAAAAATATACATTTATTATTTATGCTTGATTGTATCTAATTAGCAAGAACATTAAAATGTAGTGTATAATTTGTTAATGGAGCATGTAATAGCTCTGTGTAAAGTTTGCTGTTATCAGTTGTACTATGCTCCATATTTTCATTTACAAATTTCATTGTTGAGAAAATATATTGCCCCAAAAATTAAAATTGTGTGCCAAGCTGCTTTTATTAAATGAGGAAACTTAGATTATGGCACAAATTTTCAAAACTCATTTAGTAAAGCAGATTTATGGTATATTTGCAGTGTTTGATCATCATGTAATTTTGCCAATTCTGTTTCTGCAATTCCTTTAGCAGAAAGTATTATTTGGAAATGATAAAACTACTTTAAATAATGTCAACAAGAAAGAATTGACCAAAAAAAAAATGTACTAGAAAATATTTAGATCTTCAAATCCATTTATAAAATCTGATAAGAATCCTTCTAACTCTTTTTAATATTCCTATTTTTTTCTTATTTAAAGTTCAAAAATATTGTTTAAAAAAGAGAAAAATGATTAAAAGTTTTGATCCTAAGATGGTTTTGGAAAATGTTAATTTTTTTCTGAAAACTGAAAATAGTTTGAAAGAGATCTTTACCATTTTCTCTTTCTTTGCTTTAAAATATTGAGATTTTGTAAATGTTATAAAATATCTGCCAGGAACATCAAATCTTTTGTCTATTTTATTTTAGCTATGATGTATCCTTATCTTTAAAAATGAAATAATAGGCTCAAGGAGCTGAATAAATCTTTTTAAATTATTGTATCTGGATACCCATTACATAATACAATAGAAATTTACATTTCTTGAAATTTCTTATCATTCAAATCTTGAAGAAAATTATTGAACTCATGATAATTTTTTGCATTAGTTTATATAAAATTTACAATATAAAGCACTATATTTACAACATTATCATACAAGATGTTGAAGTGAATTGCAATGACATTATATAAATTATGAAAATATAAGATGTTTTTTAAATACCAATAAGACCTCTTTTTTGTATCCAACATTGCTGCAACATCTTCAGTTGCAATGCTGACAAATTTATCAAGTGACAGATTACATTTATTTAATATTATATCAACATCATTCTTGACTTTAATATCACAAACTAATTTTAGAAGTGTGACTTAATCAAACATTACTCCTTTCTCTACCATTTCCCTAGACATTTAATCAATAAAAACAGACAGTTGAAGAGTACTTTGAATATGTGTAATCCATCAAAGCTAAATTGAATGCAGTGCAATTTCTTAAATCATTTTTCAACTTGATTTTAATGTCTTTATAGATTTCAGTAATCTGGAATTCCATTTTATGATGTGAAATCAGTATTTAGTCTATTAATCAATGAAGTTTTGTTTCTTGTTTTTTTTTTTTGGGGGGGGGATCTAACAATCTCATCACTTCTTCCAGATAATTTTTATGACTTCTCCTTCTCCATATGAATAAGAACTTGCAATACTTCAAGCAAAGAGAAAACTGACTTCAATGGTAATACTACATTTACTACTAATAGATATGACCATTAGTTGTTAAAGAAAACCACATTTTAAAAGATTATGTTGGTAATAATATAATACACTGTGTGGGGATATGAGAATACATGTATATTTACATAGTTGTAAATAAAAATATTGTATTTATTGTAGTTAACACTGCATACACATGAATAAATTATCTTTCACTAAGGTTACTAAAAAATTTGCATGTGGTTAGTGTGCTGAATTTTCTTAATATATGCTAGTTTATTTAGATTGCATAGAAATTGCACTAATATAAAATTGCACAAACTTAAGTTAAGTAGTGTGCATGCAAGAAGCTCTGTTAAAATGATACAGAGAAAGCAATTATTATAAAGTGTGTGTGTATACTATGTTTCCCCCCAAATAAGAATGGGTTTTATATTAATTTTTGCTCTAAAAGACACCATATCTTTTCAAGTATAATGATGTATATTTATTTATTCAAATACTTCTCTTAACAAAAAGCTGTAAGATTCTTATCCCTGGAGCCCTAAACAAATAATATTTCTAATATTTTTGCTATCATCTTATTAAGCAATCCAATTATCATTCTATTTAAATTTACCATTACATCAAGTGTTAATTGAAAACTTGTGAGATAGGAATGGTAACAGAAATTATTACACTTCAGAATGGTTTATCCATACAGAAGCAAGAAGAAAATGCAAACACAAAAATTTAGTAAATGATGTTTCTAGACTTCACATGTGCACATTTAATACAGATATGGTAACAAAAATTATTACACTTCAGAATTTATTATTTATATGGAAGCAAGAAGAAAATACAAACACAAAAATTCAAAAAATAAGGTTTCTGTACTTCACATGTGCATATTTAGTACATTTATTACAACATTTGGCATATTGAATTATGATGATTCTTTTTAATACAACATCCATGCATTATCAAGTGTGCACATTGTAAACACTTTCCAAATTACTTGTAATAGCCTAACTTTGGTATTCTTTTTAAAAACTTTTTTTTAAGAGAAAGATTTGTGATTTAACTTAAGCTAAACTTCCATTATTTAATAAAGTCTTTTAAAAGAAAAAATATTTAAGAAATCATACCTTTTTTTTAACTTGAATATTTAAAAGCTAACATAATAAAACTCCAAAACTAAATCAAGCATTCTAAATCTTAGTCTTAAATATAAATAAATAAATATCTAAAAATACATAAATGAAATTATAAACTGTCTGATATACTGACTTGTGGTGGTTGATGAAAAAATACAAAAAAAAAAAACAACAACATAATTTATATTACCATTTATTTAAAGCATTAATGCCAATAGTATTGTTTATTTATACATTCATTATTTTATAATTCAATACATCCATTGTGTGTTTCAATGGAAAAACAAAAGCAATCTATTGGGCTGCTAATCTTAACTAGGACTTAGATTTGGAGTAGGGCTTATATTATAAGCCTCCCCAAAAATCATGCTAGGGCTTATTTTCTGTTTAGGTCTTGTTTTCGGGGATACATTGCAATATTACTACACACATATTTATTAAAAATAATTGTACTATAAAGATTATCTTCTCCAAAAATAACATCTAATTTTATTCCATTATACATATATATATATTGAAATGATATATTCCTTAATAATATATTTTATTTGGGTGTAAATTGAGAAAATGTATAGAAAAGAAATTTTATTTAATTTTAAAATGTGATGTCATTGATATGTTTAAAATATTGCATTGTTATTATTATTTAAGGACACTTTTTATAAATAAAAGTGGATTTTGTTTATAATTTAAAAGAAAGTCAATTGTTGAATTTAAAAATATTAATTGTAAAGAACTGATAGCCATTTATTTAAATAAATAATTAAATAAATTGTAGAATTATTTACTTATCTATAAGTCATTAGTCAAGAATATTTTTTTATTAAAAATCTACTGGTTGATTATATGAACAGGATCATTGTGCTCTTAATTGAAAAAAAAACATTGAGTTTAAACTTCACAAATAAATAGTTTTCATCCCAAAAATTTGAAAACCAAGACACTTATGGATAATTTATTTCTTCATATTTTTACCTATAAATAATAGGATTACTTTATAAGCATCAACTGTTGATAAATTTATGTTTTCTACAATTTATTCAGGTCTGTCTACTAATTCAAATAGAATGCCATAATAATGGAAAGCAACCGTATGCTAAATATATAAATTTACAATAAAACATTTACATTTTTTATTGTTAAATAAGTTAAAATAACAAAAAACAATGTATAAATATTTATTAAATATTTTATTTTATAATAAACTGTTTTGGGGATAAATTTTTTATGCTGATATTAATCATTTATAATTCTTCAGGTCTTATATCTTGCACCAATCAATTTGTGTATTTATAAAAGCTATATGCACATTAATATTTTCAAAGTGTTTTAGTGTAATATTTAAAAATAATACACATGTGATAAATTATAATTTATTATTTTATAGACATCATATTTCAGAACAGATTATAAAATAGTTAATCTATACTTTTTAATGATAATATTAATAATTTTAAACTTATGATTGTTAACTACTGATAAGTATTTATTTTGTATGTGAGAGCTGGCTCATGCTGTATGCATTGATACTTGAGATATTGCTAGATGATATGTTTGTATGATATTGTTGGTTACTTTCAGTTATATATTTCCTATGACTTCATTTTTATAATGACTGTTTTTGTAATAAATACTTTCTTGAGCATGGGTACTGTTATAATGGGGAATTAATATTTAAATATTTTAAATGTGAAGTTTTGAGAATAGTTTTAATTGTTATGTCATTACTTAAAATATTACAGTAGTGTGTTAATCCTATATAAAATAGAGATTTATTGCATATATTTATAACTCTCAGTGTGTAGGTTATTGTGTGACTAAGTACTGAATTCAAGGGAGACTTGGTTTGGTTTGGCAATATGTCAGATTGTTGATCATACATGCATTTGTTGAATTTTATATATAAATTTAAATATTGGTAGCTATGACAATGAACTTATAAATAAATTATTTTGTATTTTTGTTACTATTATTTGAATTATAAAATATAAAATATTGATATGCCAAATTAATAGGTGTCCAAATAACTCATGATGGATAAATTTATTTTTTATTTCAAGATTTAATATTAATTGAAATAATTTCATTTTATTATATAAAGCTTCCCAATATTTTTGTGTAATTGTGACTTTTCTGGTAAGTATAATTTAAAAGTACAATTTATTATGAGAAAAAGGTCTAGATTTATTATGCAGCGTAACCTTTCATTAATGTTATGTAAGGGACTATTTACCCACTACAAAAGGGAATTTTTTTAAATCATTTTAGAAACCCTTCATGTTGCCTTGATAAACTTATATCCTGAGAGAGAAAAAATAGTTATTTGTATTTTTTTTTATCGATTTTATCCACTTAACTTTTAGGTTATGATAAACTCATACTTGAGAGATTTTTATTTAAGAATTGACATTATAATTTTAGGGATTTTGATAAAGTCGTATCCTGAAAGATAATAGCAGCATATTTTAATATATTGTTTCTTTTCCACATGACATGCTCTCAATTACTAAAGATTTTTTTTAAAATTTTGGTGTTAATGTGTAAAGATTAATAATATAAAGCATTGCGAGATCTTTAAAAATGCAGGAATTTTTTAAGACCTTGCATTATTCAGTGTTTATATTATGACTATTATCTTTAATTACATGGAAGTATAGCATCTTGATGTATTGAGGAATATAATTTTTCTTTTATTTATTTGATGAGTTTAAAATAAAATAAAAAATTATGAGATAGTTAATACAATTTAATGATTGGTTTTTTTATTTTTTTAAAAGATATAAATTTGAATATTGTAGAACCACATATATTTTTCTTTGTTACAAAATATATTTTGTACCAATTTTAAAAAGTTTTTGAAATTAAGCAGCAAAGTAAAGTTTTAATTGATGTTTTTTTATAAAAGTAGGATGAAGAGAATTTATTTGGTTTTGTATCCATTCTTGGGGAAAAAGTAATTAATATTTCAATTATTTATATTAATGAAACAAAATTTAGATGAAGATATACAAAAAAAGAATGGTAGAAAATGAAGTTAGTACTGTTAGTACTGAGACACAATTTGAAGTAGTGGAATCAAAATTCCTTAGATAACCTTTAAACAATCTCAGATTGCAATTAGGGAAAATATGCCTATAAAAATAGGTGAAAATAAAGAAGAGTATGGTTTGTTAAATATGAAAATATTCAGTCAAATATTGAAGAGTATGAATGAAGTGAATGAAAATATGCAAAGAAAGTTACACAAAATGGATGAGAATCTGAAGAATAAGAATCAAATAAATAAAAATATTAAAAAAATGTTTCAGAAAATTGATAAATATGATAGAGTATTGATGAGGATTTTAAAGCAGAAAAAGAATAGAAAAAAGTTCACTTTGAAATGAAAATAAGTAGAAGAGTTTATGGTAGAATTAAGTGATAAAGTTCAATAGGTAGGAGAAAGGATTGACAAAGTAGAAGAAGAAATGAATATTGTACCAAAGATTTTGAAGGAAAATAAATTAAAATAGATATTTTTTTAGAAAATATGATTGATAGTGTAAGTACAATGAAAGAGTCTAAAGTTAATATAGTTTCTTTATATAAATATAAACTTGAAGTGAGTATCATAGAATCAGTTAAATGTAATTTAGTTTATATTAAAAAAATCCAAAATTGATCTGGATTTAATAGAATAATCTCAACAATCTAAATTGCTTATGAGATTAAAAGCTTTTGTAAAAATGATGTAATAGATATTGAAACATCTAAAATAGGTATAGGAATTGAAAAATGTAGATAAATGTAGATTTGATAATGGAATTATAAATGAATTTAAAACTGATGATAATCATAGATGATTATGATATTAATGTGAAAATGTTAAGAGACTCAAAAATCTTTGCAACTACATCAATGGCGTTTGAAGTAGATTGAGAAATTATGATTTGGAAAAATAATTGTAAAGAGACAAAAGTAGAAATATTAAATGAATTAGAAGTTCTTAATAATACTATGCATAATAAAATTCCGTCAAATACTTTTATAAAACTTTATATGGATGTAGATATATTGGAGTTTGTAGGTGAGACTAATTGGAATAAAAGGAAATGGTTTTGCTATCATGAAATATAAAAATCATGAATAAGATGGTTTTGGCTGTGGATATGTAAATCTTATTGGATTCTTTCACAGTGGTAAATGTTTAGAATTATTGTATAAAATAGAATGTATCATTTGTAGTCATGATTATAAAAAACTTGATTTTATATGGTATCAGTATACTATATTTATTTTGAATAAAGAAAATAAACATTATAGCTATAAATGGTTGAAATAGCATAATATAATTGTTGACTTATATAGAAATGATGTTCAATTTAAACCTAAAAATATAAATAGGTATTATTTATACATATACTTAATTTTATTGGCAGTTAATAAATTAATTGAAGTGATTTATATTGTTAAATTTTACTGAAATTCAAAAAAACTTTTAATTCTAAAATTCATAATCAATATTTTTATTAAAGTTGGACAGTCTATGCTTTTTATTTTTTTAAATAAAAGTGTTGATATTTAGTTTGTTTATATTTTTAAATATTAACAGTAAATATTTTATTTAATAGTTATGTATTTGAGTTAAAATTAATGAGATTAAATGTTAACTTACTAAAGTTTATATTTACTGAGGCTGTAACCCAGAGCATATGCATGCAAAATGCGATAGTAGGGACCTCTACAGGTGTTTAACCACAAGCTTACACTATGGAAGAAAAGTGGGGAACTCTTCTTTACTTCAACCTACTTTCTATTTAAATAGGTGAAGCTGAAGTGGTTAGATCTGTGAGCGTGAAGCTATTCAATACTTCACTGATTAAGTCCACATTTCTTATTACACATTAATACTCACGAAATCTTTTCATTTACAATGAGTCAATGGAAATATTTTATAGTTAGAAATCTATTACAGTAATTTAAAGTTGTAATTATAAATTTATTAAATGCACATTGATTACATAAGTAATATTTACTGAGGCTGTAACCCCAAGCATTTTACACGCATATGCCCGGGGTTACAGCCTCAGTAAATATTACTTACGTAATCAATGTGTGTTTAATAAATTTATAATTAAAGTTTATATTATATAAAAAAAGTTAGAATTTTTTTTTTAAAAATAAACATTATAATTGTTAAGTGTAATAAAAAAAATTTTGTGAAAGGAAGGATTAATGAAATGATACAATTCCTTAGGAATGTATTTCATTGGTGTGTAAATTGAAAAAATGTGTAAAAAAATTTTTTTTTTAATTTATAAATGTTTCATTCTTGATATGTTTAAAATATTACATTGTTAATATTATTTAAGGGCATTATACATTCTTTTTATAAATAAAAGTTAATTTTGTTAAACTATAATTTAAGAGAAAGTCAATTGTTGAATTTAAAAATATTAATTGTAAAGAACTGATAACCATTTATTTAAATAAATGATTAAATAAACTGTAGAATTATTTATTTTACTGTTCTATTGATGATTAGCCAAGAATGATTTTTCTTATAAAAAAATAAAAATTGGTTCATCACATGAACAGCATCGTCATGCTTTTAATTGAAAAAAAAAAAAAACGTTGAATTTTAAACTTCCAAGATGAATTTGTAAATAAATAGCTTTCATCCCAAGAATTTGGAAACCAAGACTTAAACGAATAATTTATTTCTTTATATTTTCATCTTTAAATAATAGGATTACTTTATAACCATCAACTTCTGCATATTCATCATTTATACAACATTTCAGCCTGACTACTATGTCAAAGAATATGCCATAATAATGGAAAGCAATCATCTGTTAGATCTATAAGTCTGCATTCAGATATTTAAGTTTTTTAAGGGTAAGTAAGTTAATATGACAAAACAATTTATAAATATTTATTAAATGTTTTTTTCAAATTTATAATAAATTGCTTTTAATATATTTTTATTCAGATATTAGTCACTTAAAATTTATCAGTTCTTAAATATTATACAAATTGTTAATGGGGCACATAAGATATTAATAATTTTTCTTCTCTGAGCTAAAATAAATTTAAATCAAATCACATTTAATAAAAAAATATTTTATGCAATATGAATTTGTCGGTTAATTACTTTGCTGATTAAATATTATTTATATATTATACTTGTTATAAACAATTCAGTCTTGTAGTATATAATGGACAATTTCTATTAGCCAATATTAATTGTTGAGTGATTCTAAAAAATCATTCTTTATTAAACCATTCAAATACATTCAACTGTTAGAAATATCATACGGATTTAGTAATAATTAAGATTAGATGATGGAAATATTTCAATATATAATTACAAGTACAATTCCATAATCACAAACTTTCAGACAAATAACATTCAGTTTTGTAATGTAAAGAAACACTTGGCTCATGCTCTGTCATAAGATTACAATTAAATGTTGTTTTTTTTTAATTTGAAATCACAGCTGCTTAACAGATAGCTATTCCTGTTCAAAAACATTTACATTATAGTTATTAACAAGCAGAAAACTAATATTATTCAGAATTTAAAACTTTTGTTCTATGTTGAAGAATCTAGAATTTTTTTTAGCAAAGTTTATTTTTTCAAGTGATGTTCATTGTTTCAACAAAAGACTACAATTAAAATAAACATGTATGTTTTCTACAGAATTTTACTTTCTCCATAAATTAGAACCTTAATAAAAGTCCACATGTTCCAAAAAATTTAATCTTCCATATATATTCACAAAATTTAGAAAACATCTCTAGATTTGTTAGAAAAATAATTTAAGAAAGAGATATAACAGATTCTTTTAGATCCACTTGATTTTGAGATTATTTATGTACGCTCAGATTCGAGTTCAAGATCTCTATTCCAAAGACTTTTATATATCAAAAAATGAATAAATCTAACATTGAAAATATTAAAAACCAACTCATTGAACAATAATGAAGCTATGTAAATCAGGATTAACCAATTGTAACATTACATTATCATGATATGTTTCAGTATTATTTTATTAATATAGACTTAAATATTAAAACAGCACATGATTGCCATTTCATATGATTACACATTCTGTTAATAAGAGTACCAAACTCTCCATACATTAGTGCCAACAAGTGCAAGCTTTTATAATCAATGGATGCAGGAAGGGGTATGCATAAAATCCTATCTAGTGCATACACATCCAACAGCCCCAGATTAGTTTTAGTTTGTGACTTTCATCAGTAAAGAGCCTTGGATTTGAGAGCACTGTACCTAGACCTTAGGATCTAATGCAATTCTCTAGAAGCCACTTTTTACCTATTTGGTTAACTATAAAGCTAGGATCCCAAGATGGAAAACACCATAATGTATTTAACCCACACTCATTCACTTATATAATCATATAGATCTGAACTCAGTTCATCATCTATACATTTTGGTGTCTTTGGTTTTTCAAAAACTATAGTCATCATTATCTTATTGGCAATATAGGTATAAAACCATCAAAACAATACATGATTATCATTTTATATGCTTACACATTCTGTTAATAAGGTACCAAACTTTTCATACAGTAGTGCCACCAAGTGCAAGCTTTCATAATCAATGAATGCAGGAAAGTTTGGCAATAAAATTCTGATCCATTTCCTACTTCTGGAGATGTTGAATGAGTAAGAACTAGATAGGAATTTTATTCACAAATCTTTCTTCATCCATTGATTATGGAGAGTTTGGTAGTTTTATTATTAGACTTAAATATGTTTTTAATTAAATTATTATTACCCAAATTTTAGATAATCAGCATCATCTGATATGAAATTTATACTAGAAATGAGATTTACTTCAATAATTTAAAAGTATTATATTCAATTTTTCTTTTTTTCTTACATTATCCAACTTTGTTTATTTTTATTTTTTTGATAATAATTATTTTTTTATATTAAAAATATATTATTTTAAAAATTTCTTTTATATGATTTTATTTTTCTGCACCTTTTTTAATACTCATAAATTAAACAATCTGGTTGAAGTTTTCAAAATACAACTCAATCTGTCAAATAAATAAGAATAACATTTGTCTTTTTAAAGATTTTTTAGCAATAAATTTAATTTCAAATTTTTAGTGACAATTTTTTAAGAAATAATAAAAAAAAAGATTTGCGTTTTAAGGTAATTATTTATTAACAAAGCAATTTTTATTAAACAAAGCAATTTTTATTAAACAATTCAAAAACTGTTCTGTTTCATATTATTTTTTGGTCTCTTTTAGTGATTCTTGATACTCTAACTCTTTTAAAATTATAGCTTATATATTTATTTTTCCTAAAATTTTACAGATGCTAATTAATTAAAGGGGATTTGAATCTAGACTTTCAAGATCTCTAAAGTCATCCACTCTATATACATTTTAATAAATGGCTTTTAATATATATATATTCTGACCTTGCTCTCGTGCATCTTCACTTCAGATAATATATGATATAAAATAAAACATTTTCTATCTCAGTTAATAATTAATAACTAAAATATTCAGCATTAAAATTCAAATATTCCACTAGCTCAAATTTAAAATTCGAATAAGGTTCAATTTATAAAAATATATTAAATAAATATTTAATATTTTCATGAGACTTGAAGTGAAAATACAGGTGACAAGATAGATTACATTGAGCCAATATCCTACAGGATACTACCTCAATGGCATAAGAACACTATCCCCTCTTATTACTATTTCAAATAACAAACTCATAGTATTCTTACGACTTTAATAACTTCTACCCATTAAGATTAAACTAATAATTAAGTCTTAATCTTCTATTTGTAATAATCTAGCTCAAATAAAATAATCTCAGGTTCATAAAGTTTATTTTTAAGTTAATAAAAATACGGTAATAAAATATGAGAAGGGATTTTATGTCATAATCTACTACACTTAAACTAATAATAATAAATAACAGTAATAATATTCTTCATTGTTTAACTAATTCTGTATATATCTTTTCTTTTTACTATAATTTTATTACCATAATAAAATATTGAAATAATATAATATGATCTTATATCTTCATGTAATGATATAATAAATACGTGGTAGCATTTTAATAATCTGACAAACAAAATATGTGTGGGAACTGATAGCATATAATTTAATATAATATTGTAATAACTGATTTATGACCAATAAAATAATGTAAGATTATGATTATTTAATTATAATGAATACCAATAAAATATTTAAATTCTTAAATAATTCTCTATCTTTTTGTGCAAAATTATATATTTGTTTTGATTATTATGCATATATCATGTTTTCATGCAACTATGTGGAGAAATAAATAACTCGGACACAAAATTTTTGAAATAACAAATTTTAACAAAGTTTATTACTAACAACAAATAAATAAACAATTTATTTACACTATTTACAGTGGATATCCTTAACTTTTTTACTTTACAGTTTGATCTACCAGGTTATATAAAAAAAATAATTTATATTTTAATTACATCTTTATTTAGATTTAGGACAAAATTAAAAAAAAAATGTTACTATTTGGTTTCTTATTATGGTTAACTTATTACAAGTATATTTATCTACTTTATTAGCAACAGCATTTTATCCTTAATATTATTAAACTATCTTATTTTAAAAATTCATACTTAGAAAACATTCCATAGAAAACAAAATTTTACAATGAGTATGGATTTCTCAAAATATTAAAAAAAAATTTTCATCTTGCAAAGTCAAAGATGTTACACAAAATATTATCCAAAAATTCAGTACTAGATTTCAGTATTTATCACACAATGTTTACTAATCATAATATAATCTTCTTTAAGCCTTACTTTAGTTTAATATAAGTGTAATCATTAATATATTTCTGTTAATCAATAAACAAAAATATACTATGCATATTGTTTACATAATTTACTTTGTACTATCGTATTTTAAAAAAAATATGCAATACTTATTTTTCTCTTAAAAAAAAATAATACTAAAGCATTTAAAATTATTATTACTTTAAAGAAAATATCTTTGTTTAGATACTTTATTTTAAAAAAGTTTATATTTCATTTCCGAAATAAAATTCAAAATATATTCGATGATTCTTTTCTTTCCTTAGGATACTTTGGATCTTCAATTTTAAGTTATAATATTCTGCTCCTTATAAGCAAATAAACTAATCTTATCCAAAAAACGATAGCATAACCTAAGTTCTAAATTATTTATCATTTCTCTTAAACATATCATACTAAACGATGCAGTTATATGAAATAAAGATAGCGAAAACAGATGCATAGGATTAAGGAAGAAAGCTAGAGTATTATTTTTAACATATCTCAAAATCATGGTACAGTGCGAAGAGGTATGGCATTTACTTGCCTAATATCCTCTAGTACAGGGACGATGTTAAAGCTATTTTTTCAGCTTTATTAGAACATCAAATATTTAAAGAAATATAAACACTGTCCAATAAAATGTGTATCAGTCATAGGGCTATGTTAACTATGCTGATAACCACATAAAGACTAAATATTATTCCCATTCCTTATCATATCCTATTTTAAATATACATCATCTTGGTTTCCTGCTAACCATAGTACTTCCAAGCCACTATCTCAACATTATTTCTCAAGATTTTTCTACATCTTACATCGATAAAATAACTATCTGCATTTACAAAACAATAAATAAAATTCATTAATAGTTAAACAATCTTACGATCCCATAAGAAAAGTTGCTTACTTCATTGCTCTGTATGTTTAATCATATACGATCTACTTAGACAATATTTGAATATCCCATAACATGAAAATTTTAAAAGAATCACATAATTATTTGTTATGTTGGATTATATCACTAATAAAAAAAAAATAAAAAAATTGTTGTATGCATATTTCCAAATCAATCCTATCTCATAATGTTTTTTAAAATGTTGTATAAAATGCGGTACATATAAGTAAAAAACTTTTACACTTCATTCTTCCAATTTATGGATGATCTAAAGAAAACAAAAAATATATACATTATAAAATAATAATAGTTATTATTATTACCAATAACCTTTATCTAGTCATCGTGTTCAGTAGGCTTCCTTTGTCCACTTGAGCATTGCAGATATAAGAAAAAAATTCATACCCATACACTTTATATTAAAATATTTTTAGCTAAATTGTTAGATTGTTATATTATAAAATTTTAATATTAATGAATTAATGTTTTTATGTTTTTCCTGATCTTATATAAAAATTTAGATTTAAACTAGGTTAACAAAATAAAAAGAATCAAAACTATAATTACATATTTTCTTGACGATAGTTCCTGATAAGTCCAAAATGCTTATTATTTTCTCTAGAGTTTTTAAAAATGTTCTCCAAGCGCGTTAAAGTTTAAAATAAAATAATTATTAATCCATTTAGTAAAATTTAGAAAATAATCCTTGGTTTTAGTATTTTTATGACGATAATATTAATTAATCCCATGAAGCTTCTTAATCTTCTCTACCAATATTCTCTGTGTATCCGATGCATCAATCCATCTAATTTAACTTTAAAAATATTCGATAAACTTTTAAGTACTATTTGTATTTCCATGGATCCATTTTTTATTAATCTATGTGTTCACTTTTTATCTATGTTTCCTTCTTGATACATTTAAACTTTCGTTTGGTATTTTTTTATAAATCTCTTTTAAAATAAAAACTTCAAGTACTTTTGAACAAATCTTTTCCAAATACATTTTAAATAATTCGAAGAACGGATATTTTAATATCAAAATGCTTCTGTAACATATTTTCCTGGGCTCTTTCTTTAATTCTTGAAAACACTTTTTAAAAAATGCCACCTTCAGAAAGTATATAACACTTTAGTCCTTTGAACATAATATTCTATAAAATAATTCATGAGACATAACTGTCTTATCACCATTTTAAAATAAATCTTAGATAAACTTATAAATAATATGTTTCAATACATTTTTAGACTCCGTATAATGTCCGAGCTGTGGTTTTTATGTACCAAAACAGTTCTTCGGTGAAATATTAATAAAACTGTATCAATAAATATTTCAAATATTTTTTCAGTATTACAATTTATATCCATTTTATTTCGTAGTATATCCATTTTTTATTGCGTAGTTTAGGTTAAACTTTTAGATAAAATACGACTGATAAAGAACTTTAAAAAATTTAACAAAGTATGTTAAACAAAATTATTAAAATATTTTTTAGTTTATACTCTCTTTTGCAAAAATATTTTTAAAATTATCAATTAGTTTTTTGCAGATAAAGTTATAAGAAAGTACTAAAAAAAAAATTGATTAAAATAAAAATTTAAAAAAAAAAATACTATCTCTTTGAGAGCTGCAAATATACCTTTCTTTGGTTTCAATACATTATTAATCTCTCTATATAACTTAGTTACGACTGTAAGAATACCTATTCCTATTGGTTAATTCTTACTTTAGCTTGAAAACAAATTTACATATTTCCAATTTCAAGTAGAATTGAATTTCAAAATTAGAAATTATGATGTAATAAAATTTAAAAAATATTATTTAAAATACCACTTTTAATTCAATCATAACTTTATTTAAATTATTTTAATCTTTTAAAATAACTTTTAAAATAACATTTAATAACTTATTCCATTTCCTAATATTCAATTTATCTATTTTTATTTAAATAAAATATTTAATTTTTATATTATAACTGTATTCGTCTTTATTACATTATTTAAAACATTACATACGATAGTTAACTTAATGTTTAATACTATTTACTTTTATGATAGGCAATAATTCTATCCAATCCTATAATATAACTTTTAAAATATTTTAAACTTTGTTATTATTTCAAACAAGCGTGTGTGTGATAGTATACATTAAAAATCACGTGATTAATAACTTTGACAGATGATTTTCAATATATTTCTCTGCCCAGATTTATAAAATTGATACACTTATTATATTATATAAAATAATTATAAAAAATTTGGAAGAACAATTTAGAAAATATAGAATTAAATACAATTCTCACCATCATAAAGTTTATTTTTAAAATATACTATATTAATTTTTGTTTATTAAATATGATTATAAATTTAAACACTGTATTTATTAACTTATCAGTTTTAAACTATTAAAATCGAATTTATTAAATATACTTTCAATATTTATAGCTGTGTTATTTAATATGGCCAGCTTTTACAACCATATGAAACAATATTTAAAGCTTTATATAACTATTTTTAAATGATTTTATATACTACGTATTCTCTTTAGCTTCAAATTGTACTTTAAAGATATAATTGACTTAATACAATTACCATATTAAAAGAACATATTCTAAATTTAAAATTTTTTAGTAATTAACTGTTATGAATTATTACCGACCTATAGAAAAGGGCACAATATATATATATTATAACTGCCATATTTGTACATTCTCCTAACAAAATCTAGAGTTTTGGCAAATTATCCCAAATCTGATCTAGATGAGGGGTTGAGATCTCAAATCAGATTGCACCTCAGTTCCTTTATCAATGCTCCATGATTTACTACTCTATGGATGACAGATATGGGGTTACACTCAGCTTTTTTTAGGCCATGTGCTTGAGTAGCAAAGAATGGAGTATGAGACTCAGAGAATAATGAATAAATTCATAATAAATGAACTAAACACACACACACATGACTGATGAGATAATGCATATATTAATAAGTAACAATCAATTAAAATAGATTTGGGTAATATTTAGAATGGGTTGCAAATAATACATGAAACACTATTATAATTAAACATATTTAATTATTAAAATCTAATTTAAATAATACAAAATAGAAGTGCATTGGGATTTTACACTCACAGGTCTTGTACAATGAGGAGAGGATTCAGAACAAGGTCTCATCTTATGATGCACTTTATAGTTTATTTATAAAGTTTATTACAATTATTATTATCTATGGTCTAATAATGCCTGAATTATTCTATGCCATTCATACAAGGTTTGCTAAGAGTTAGGTTTACAAGAATGACTATGATAAAATAAACTTGTTTATTAAAATTACATATGAGCAAAAAAAGCTCCCTATGCAGATTGTTTATATAAAGTAGATCTGATGTTCAGATCAATGGTGAACTGAATAATAGTATGGAGGGATGAACTGCTGATTTGCAGCATATGTTCAGAGATTACAGTGCTACATAAACTAAATAAGGATTGTGGCCTGACTGTATAATTACTCATGGGATTCAGTACCAAGTACTTGGTTCCTATGGACCATATGACTTGCTATTATGAAATATAAGGACATTTAGTTTGGGAGATCGAAGCAGATTAAAATATATTTCTGGACCCTCGGGTCACAGTTCTCAAAAAGAGCTGTCCAAACTAATAATAATGGAAAGGCAGCAAACCAGAAACCCATTTTAATAAAGAAATATATATAGCAAGATGTATAGAATGTGTTTGCATTATAAGGACACATTTATAATGCATTACAAAATATCAAATATTAAAATAAACTAATGTGCTAAATGTATAGTTTCTTCCTGTGAAACAACTTTATCCCAGTTCGAAAATTAGCATACATAATACATGCTAAAAATGTTAATTATAGTGATCTAGTTTACTAATTAAATTCGAATAGTTTATATCATAAACTAAAAAGGAGTAAAGCCTTTTTGTAACTTGACTAATTATTTATAATATGTTTTAAAATATCATTCTTGCTATTAATTAACTAGATATAATTTATTAACATGCAAATCTAAATTATGGTAAGCTAAAACATAATAGCTTAACTAAATACATATATAATAGATATCAAGATAAACATTTATGTTTGCTAAAGAATCAACATAAACCATTTACAGGAGAGCTTTCAATCATCTTTCCAAATTATTAATATTAATAACCTCCATTTTGAAACATGGCATATAATAAATATCAATGCAATAACATATAATATAAAATAGAATAGTCATGACCACCAATTAGGATAGTATAGATGTAATAATATAACTGATTATAGTTATTATGTTAGGAGAATTATTAAATTAAAATTTTGTTTAACATAGGCAAGATTGTTATAATTATTATTATTAATTACATTAAATTATATTACAGAGTTAGGTTTAATTTTATTAGAAAACATTTACAAGTTATAAAATTATGAACATTCAATTTTATATAACTAGTTTAAGAAACTTATTAAAACAGTTTAATTTAAGATTTATTTTTGTAGTGCTCTGTGGGAAAAAAAGTATTGATCTTCTAGCTGACATGTTCTTCATGGCATTTGGCACTGTCACTCTTCACTAGGTTGCTTGTCTGATGTCTTTATTGCAGGCTATTGGTCTTGAACTCCATTCTAATAGACTGGTCATCCAAAGGAAGACAGCAAATTTGTTGCCTTCTCACTGCCTGTTTTCATTTTTAAATTGGGCATAGTCCCAAACAGCAAAACATTTCCAAATTTTAAGAGAGTGAATTTTAGTGCTTGATTTTAGGGGTTTTATGCCAATTCTTTTACCCCCCCCCCCTTGCAAATGTCATGAATTTGTTTACAGTTTATAAAATTTAATCTTAAGTTTTAACAGTTTTATTAACTTCAGAAAAAACAAAAGCAAAATCTAAGTTATTCATAAAATAGTACAGCTTGACTGCCTTTCTTTTGTTTTAAAATCTATTTTGGAATTTATTTTAAAAATGTGTTCTTCATTTTCACAAAATTAAACCAGGTGTGTAACATGATAATTTCCTAAAAAAACAAGTGATCTTTCCAAAGAGATTTAAGTTCTGAAAACATTCTGTTATATATATAATTCTGTCACCTCTAGAATTGGAGATTTATATGAAAATAAAAGTAAATTTGTACTTAAATTTTATAATAACTTAAAGATAAAATAATTCAAATAGCATTGCAAGGCTTATAAAATCTATTACATTGCAGCTTTATTCATATATATATATATGTAGGTGTGCTTATGCACATACAACTTACATTTAATTTAATATATGATAGATAACTTAGTATACGCATTATATAACAATACACATACATACATTAATATCTCTAAATGTATGCAAATATATAAATATACGTACATATATGTTAATATATGTTCAATATACATTAATATATGTGGACTTAAAGGGGGTTGAACTAAGAAAAGAATACTACTATGGGACATAGTAGGTAAAACAGGATGTCAGACAAATAATAGCATTTCAATTTTTAAAAAATTACATAGGAATTTTATTTAAAATTCCAAATGTATTCTACTATTTATTATTATATTGTAATTTTTATAAGGTTTTAATAAATATTTTTAATAGCTCACAATATATTTTATTTTCTGACATTAGATTTTATATGTAAATATATTGTTTTTAAAAATAATTAATTGAAATATATATTTGCACTTTTTCTTTTATATTTTTTCTGTAAGATTATTTTGTTGATAAAAAGGATATATTTTATTGGAATATATAAAGAGTTTTCCTTAGACAAATTATTGAAAACCTTCAGAAAAAAAGTTTGCAGGAGAAAAGTCAAAAACACTTCACCATGCATACTATCAAATAACCATAATAATGAATCAGAGAACATTTTATTTTCTTAACATGTAGAATTTCAATGCTTGAAAAAACATTATCCATTACAAAAATAAAATACATTTATTAACAAAAATATATTTAAAAAAAATAAAAATAACTTTAATTTTTAAAAAAATATTTTCTTTTTCCTAACATAATATAACAATATTAAAGGCTTAAATCTTTGAAAGATGTGCCTTAAAAATGCTTACATGACAGCCAATCAGATGTAATAATGACAGCACAAGGAACTCTCAATTCAAAACACAAGGAAGAGATTTTATGAGAAAAAGATGGTTCCACCTTCTTCTCTACTTACATTTATATATAAATAAGCCAGACTCAAGCATTTTGAACTAAGATCATGAAGCTTTAAACACCTTTACATTTAATTCACTAAATATTATATATAAATAAACAACGTGAAATCTTTCATTTTACTACAAAGTAATTTTCAAATCTAATGAAATGATAGTAACAAATGTAATTTATATTAATTTATGAAGCACAAGCACATGAAATAATAATGACATTAAAACTTCATGCTCTGAGGCTTATTTATATATAAATTTAAATAGAAAAGAATGTGGAACTATCTTTTTCTCATAAAATCTTTGCCTTGTGTTTTGAATTGAGAGTTCCCTGTGCAGTCATTATTACATCTGATTGGCTGTCATATAAGCATTTTAATGCCCATCTGTCAAAGGTTTTAGTCTTTTCCATTATTATTATATCATCTGCTTGTACTTAATAAATTAATATATTTACATTTGTTATTATTATTTCATTAGATTTGAAAATTACTTTGTAGTAAATTGAAAGATTTCACATTGTTTATTTATATATAATATTTAGTGAATTAAATGTGAAGGTTTAAAGCTTCATCCTCTTAGTTCAAAATGCTTGAGTCTGGCTTATTTATATATACATTTAAGTAGAGAAAAAAGTGGATCCATCTTTTTCTCATAAAATCTCTGCCTTGTGTTTTGAATTGAGAGTTCCTTGTGCAGTCATTATTACATCTGATTGGCTATCATATAAGCATTTTTAAGGTTCATCTGTCAAAGGTTTCAGCCATTCATGTTGTTATTATATCATCTGCTTGCACTTAATAAATTATATACTAACATAATATAAAAAATCCCATTCAATTGTGTACTAAAAACACAGATATTTTTTTCTCATTTTTCCTATATACATTTACAAATAAATACATTAATATTTTTAGGTCAACATGATGTCTATTAGTTCAACAAAAGCTTATCAAACTTTAAGTTTGTTTAATAATGTAAATATGATTTATATTGATGATGTTAATAAAACCATGTTATTATTTTCTGACATTATTTATTATATCTCTCAGAGGATCATACTTAATGTTTATCCATAAGTACAAAGCTTTATTATATTTAAATTACACTTTTCCCATAACTTTGTTTGCTACTTTCTTCTCAGAAAGATCATATATGGGTGCATTATCCTCTAAAAATAATGTCCAATTTTTCATCATTAACCTTCTAACATTTCCCAACTCAAAACATGACATCTCAGGATTTATAGAGAATTGTTCACATACACATTTGGAATGAGACCAATAAATTAATAATGGTGACGACAAATAAATTTTTAAATAAAATTACTTTACTTAATATAGTTTTTTTAGGGCATCCATGGTGATGATAATTATTAAAATTCGAATAAGGATCAATCTTTCATTTATTTATAAAACCTTTATAAACATTAATATTACTATTTTGTTGATAGAACAACAAAAATAATAATAATTAATAATAATGATGATTAAATATAATTATCTATTTATTTAAAAATTATCTCTTTACTTCATAATAGTAATATTCATGTATTATATATATTAATGATATAATTTTCAGGTTCATGTGTATAATTTTTATTATAAATATACTGACGTTTTGATTTGAGCCCAAAAGCCATCAAGGAGTGATGAATAGAATACTATAAAAATTTGTTGTGGCATTGTAAACATTGATTTATAACAATATTAAATTTTATAAATAGAAATTGAAAAAAAACGAAAGTCAGAAAATAATCAGATTAAAAGAAAATTTGCATGTGTTATTACATTTATTGATAGAATTTCATCTTTTAAGTATCTTACTGACTTCTCTGACTTTACATTGGTGGAAACGGTCACATGCTAACTATGGTATTTTAATGAATTTAAACTGATTTTTTTACTGATTGTATCTGCCATATAGAAAATAAAATAAAATTAAATTATACTTTATTATTATTAAAATGCAACATTGAAATACAATATCATAATAGGAATTAGAGATTAATAGTGATGCAATACATTAGTACTGAATATATAATACATGATCTTAACACCAGTCTGAAGTTATTTAGAAATAAGCTAACTAAAAATGAGTTATTGTTAATTTAGTATATAATTAGTAATTAATCATAGGATATTTTAACCCAGACCTTCAAATTCTCTTCAGCTATCCAATCTATCTCATACAAATGATACCACATGACCACACACATGTGAAAAATATAAATGATCTCCAAGATATAAAGTACACTGTATTTAAATATTAGTAATTAAATTTATTTTAATTTAATAATATTTAGATCTTTTTATGATTAAGAAACATATTTAAATCAAGACTAACTTTCCAAGATCTACATTTTTATGTATGGGGCCTATATTTTAAATAAAAATTTTGGAAAATAAAACTATTTTTTAATAAAATTATGATCAAACTTAAAAGTAGTAAAAACTAAAACTTTTTACAGAAATAAAATATGAAGTTTAATTTTTAATTCAACTGCAATAACATTTTTCTCTTCTTTCTCATTACTTAAATTTATATTTTTTAAATGGAACATATGATTATAAAAATGAATGTTTATATTTGTTAAATAATATCATTTTTTAAATGATTAAAAACAATCTAAAAACAAAATCATAACCATCAGAATATTTTTGCTTAAGAAATAAAATATGAACAATGTCCAACCATTTATGCAATTTGCAATTTGTAATTATACTTTTCAAGTATAAGGTTTTGCTTTTTTACTGATAACTTCTGGCATCTAGTAGCAAAAATGAAAGTTAACATATATATAATATTTACCATTCATTTAGAACTATTTACTGTAAACATTCAATGCAACTATCAGCATATATATCATTCCTATACCATATATGATAATTAATGAATTCAATCACTAGTAGCATTCCAAAATATTACAAAACTTGTTAAAAAAGCTTAATGAAGCAAATATATAAATATGTTATTTATCTTTTTAGTTGATTATTTTACATGGACTACCATTTGTGAAACAATTATGAAAATAGTTCAGTATTATTGCAGTATTGAATTTTTATTACATATGCAATACTTTTTGTAATCAAATAAATATTAGCAATGACTTTAAAGTTATTTTGCTCTTTTAGTTAAGTAATTTTTAAAAATTTAATAAATTTTGATGAATTTGACTCAATTTTTGGGGTGTTAAGGCACTAAACTGTCCTGTTATCACTTTGACTTATCTTCATTATTTTACAGTTATCTCTAACATTAGTTTGTTATTCCCATTTGTCTGTGTTAGAAATTACAACTAAAATTAGTTTTAATAAAATCTAAAGATGGTAGTATTGTATAAAACTTATGAAAATATCATGCAAATTTCAATCCCAAAGCAAGCCAATAATGTCTAATTGGTTGTATCATAATACAAAAAAATGGCAGCATCATTAATTTGTAGACTATTAGAACCTAAGTTATCCAGAACATACTTTATTTTTCTGGTGTTTCTGGAAGAAAAATTGTAATTTTTAGTACTTTATTTACATAGTTAAGATTTTTTATGTAACATATTAGTAAAATATTTATTTTAAACCAAAAACAATGTTTGTTGTTAGTAAAATAAATTGGAAAACAATAATTATAATAAAGTGATAGCATTTGTATTGGCTAACAAGAAATGCTTTTATAAGTACCAGTGAAAAAATTATTTCCAAAATTTTAATAATAATAACTATTATTTTGAATTTTAAAACATATTTTTTTATTATTTTGCAATGTCTCAACTAAAATCCAATTCAATTTTAAAAATGGAATTCAATTAAATATTTCATTCACTGAATTTTACAAATAGATAAAATTGCAAAGAAATAATAAAATGGAAAATATGATCAAAGTGTGAGCAAAGTTAATCTTAAATAAGTAAAAGTAATATTTATTAACTCTCAACAGCTACATATAGTAAATTATACTACTTAATTTTTAAACGCCTTAATTTTATATTATTATTTTTAAATTGGACAGATGTTTTTTTCTTAAATGTTCCTAGGTATTTCTCTATTTTACAAAAATTAAATTAGTTTAAATTTATCTTTCATAGTCTTATGTTTTTTGTCTCTCTGTTTTTTTGGGGTTCTATGTGAAGCAGTCAATCTTACCTTAAGATTGCTCTTCATAGTTCTATCTACTAACCTATATTTAAACCCTATATCCCATCCTGCTCCTTTAGTTGCATATTATATATATATATATATATATATATATATATATATATATATATATATATATATATATATATATATATATATATATATTTGAGTTGCATGTCTCAGTTATAAAATTTTAACATTTCAATAACATTTTTTATTATTATTAATTTTTTTTTTATTAAAGTACATAAGTGCGACTCATATATATATATATATATATATAAAATCAACCATTATCAATCCACTGCAGGATGAAGTCTCCAAGTTCAATCCATCTTTTTCCTATCTTTAGCTTCTCTTCTCCACATCACCCCTGCACACTTTTTTATTTCACATCCATCTCACATGTGGTCTCTTTCTGGGTCTTTTACAATCTCTTGGATTCCAGTTTAAAATTTTAATTGTCCATCTATTATCATCTCTTCTATCAATATGTCCAGCCCAACTCCACTTCAGTCTTTTAATTTTTTTAATGAGGTCAGTAACACCTGTTTGTTCTCTTACTCATACATTGCATTTTCGATCTCTTCTTGTTACTCCCAACATGCATCTCTCCATACTTCTTTGAGTGGTCTGAAGTCTCTGTATTGCTCTTCTTTTAAGTGTCCAAGTCTCAGATCCATAAGTAAAAACTGGTAAAACACATTTATTAAAAACCTTCCTTTTCAAAGACATAGGCATATTTCCTTTTAGTATAAAGTTATTTCTACCAAAAGCACTCCAACCAAGTTTAATTCTATGATTAATTTCATCCATTATGTTTACATCTGTATTAATAATCTGACCAAGGTATTTGTAACTATTAACTTCTTCTAACTCATTATAATCAATCGTTATTTTCATATTTTGAAAAAATCTATTAAACATTACTTTAGTCTTTTTAACATTTATTTTTAGTCCTACTTTCCTACTTTCATCTGATAAATCCTGCAACATTTCCTGTAACTCTAAGGCATTATTTGCAAAAACAACTACGTCATCTGCAAAATCTAAATGACTTAAATAATCTCCATTTACGTTCACTCCTTTAGCTTCCCATTTTAATCAATAAAATACGTTTTGCAGCACTGCTGTAAAAAGTTTTGGAGATATGGAGTCACCCTGTCTTACACCCTTTTCAATGTTGATTTTTCTACTATCATTATGTAATCTAATTGTTACTGTTGCATTTTTATAAATATTTCTTAAAATATGACAATATCCTGGATCTACATCTTGATGATCCAATGCTTTAATCGCTGAAGAAATGTTTATAGAATTAAATGCCTTTTCATAATCTACAAATCCAGTGCATAATGGAAACTCATATTCATTTGTTTTTTTTATAACTTCTATCAATACCTGGATATGATCTGCTGTAGTAAAACCACTTTCAAATCCAGCTTATTCTCTTGGTTGGTGGAAATCCAGTGTTTTCTGTAGACGAGTTGTAATTATCTTAGTAAAAATTTTGTATAAAATTGATAAAAGACTGATAGATCTGTAATTTCTAATATCTTCTTTATCACCTTTTTTAAATATTAATATTAATACAGCATTCTTCTAATCATCTGGTACATATTTATCATTTAGACATTTGGTATATAACTTTGCTAAAAAAAATCTATTTCTTCACCTGCTTCTTTTAATATATCAATTATAATTCCATTATTACCTGAAGCCTTCCCTTTCTTCATAAATTTAATTGCATGTCTCACTTCCTCATTCAAAATTCTGGGCAATTTGGAAGATATAATAGATTTAGGAGGCAATTGTTCTTTATTACTATATAATTCTTGATAAAAGTCTTCTACACATTTCATGATGTCATCTCTCTTTTTAGTAATAATGCTATTTTTTTCTTATTGCAGTTATAAATTTCCTACCAATACCAAAATGTTGTTTTACACTCTTTAGATCTTTATTCTCTTCTACAGCTTTCCTTGCTAGTTCACAATTATATTTTCTTATATCATTTTCAACTCTTTTTCGCACTATTTTACAAAATTTGAGGTATTCAATCTTTTTTCATGCATCATTGTTGTGTATCCTCATATTCCTTTTTTTCTTTATAAATTCTCTAGTCTCAGTAGAAATTTTATTGGTCAATTGCTGCTTTTTTTTACCAGCTATCTTTGTTGCAGAATCATGTTCAAAATCTACTAATACTTGAGACCGATTTTTAAGTTCTAATGTAAATTCATTAGAATGTTTCTTAAGATTAGGAATGTCAACTGTAAATATTGTTTTTATTAATAATTTTTGTCTCTCTAGTTTTGCATTAACATGTATCTTACATCTTACTAATCGATGATCACTTCCTGTGTTAAATTTATTAAGAACATTACAATCTTGAAATAGGTATTTTCCGTTAGTCAAAATATAATCCAATTCTGCTCTACCTTCATTTGGATACTTCCATGTCCATTTCCTTTTAACATTTTTCTCAAAGAAAGAATTCATAATATAAAATTTTTATTTTTCTGCAAACTCCACAAGTCTATGTCCTCTGTCATTTCTATTACCATAACCAAAATTACCTACAGCATTTTCACCTTTCATTTGTTTACCAATTCTAGCATTAAAGTTTACCATAACAATTTTAAAATGTTGTTTACTCTGAGCAAAAGCCTTTTGTGCATCCATATAAAAATCTTCTACTACTTCATCATTACAAGAACTTGTTGGAGCATAAACCTGAATTATCTGCATTTGGTATCTGCTATTAAGTTGCAAAACTAATCTTGCCACTCTGTCCGATACACCAACAATGTCTACAATGTTATTTTTCCATTTTTTTTATTTATAATGAATCCTACTCCACTTGTTATTTGCAATATATGTGCCTTTATAGTAGAGTATATGTCCACTTTTAAAATTAATTGTTTCTTCACTTTTCCTTCTAACTTCACAAAGTCCAATAATGTCCCATTTAATATAAGACAGTTCTTCTTCTAACTCTTGCAATCTTCCTTCATTTGAAAGTGATCTGCAGTTGTAAGTACCTAAATAAAAAGTCATCATCAAATGGCAGCCTGAGTCCACAATCAGGGGATTTTTAGCACCCTCTACTATTGTCCACCAACTGCTGCCTTGATTGGTAACTTTACAGCCTTTTGGAAATAAGAGCCATGATATATATATATATATATATATATATATATATATATATATATATATATATATATATATATATATATATATATATATATATATATATATATATATAATATATATATATATATATTACAGGAGCAAAAATACTAACAAAATATTAAATTGTTAAAAATATTTTATTATACATCATTTTAAAACTTTTTCCTTTTAAATTGTTTTCCTATTAAATTGTATATTTTATAAAATCCCAGATGGAAGATGCAATTGTTAATTGTCCAAAAATAATTAAAGGGTTGGAAATATAATATTATTTTAATCTGGGGAAGAAATTTGTAATTAAAGTTTTTACTTAAAATAAAATGGGAATTAAGATTAATAATTGTACTTTTGTTATAAACATTATTGTCAAATCTATTTTCAGATTGGAAATAGATTTGAATATATTTTTTGAATGTTATCTAACACTTGCATCTTCAAAAACAATGGGGAAAAAAGTAAGAATTATTTTAGATCAGAGATTATATTTAGAGTTAGAATTAAGCAATTAAAAGCATTCCAGAAATACCTGAGCAGTATGCAAAATGGGCTAATTTTAATCACCAACAGATTATCTACTATTGAGAGAACTGATTGCTACTAGTCTCCACACTGCTTTGAAATCTTAAAAATGATCTAGTCGAAAGCTTTTTCCTGATTGTTGTGGGTTATCTTCTGCTGCCATAATATTCTGCTGCCCTAAAATGAAGTAAAAGCCTGACTGCAGAATTGTGGAATGCTAAATAAAAGCTCGTTGTTATTTATGAACCAATTGCCATGCATAATAAGACTTTAAAATATGGACTCTTAAAATCATGCAAGATAAATTTTCAAGCCACAAGTAAAGCTAGTCTAACTAATCTCAAACTCTGTTATCAAGACTTCTTCTCCTAATGTATCATTTAACTTTAATTCTAATATATAATATGTAAATTGCTCTCAAATGTTTTCTATAAATTTATATCTCTCTCATATGCTCTAACTTTTTTTAACTTTGATGTGGTCATTTATTTATATGTATTTATTACTTGATTTTATATGTCTATTTTAGTTATTATTAATATGCCAAGCTCAAACAATCTGATGAGAATTTCTAAAATCTTTTTTTTTCTTTTTAAGTAAACCTTCATGAATAAAGGTCTCCTTAAAACATAATGCATTATTAATTAATATGCTTATCAGATTGTTATTATGAGACAACATTTTGTTTATGTTTTAGTGTAAAAATTTATTTGTTTAACTCTGGTTTCTACCCAGAAATCCAAAACTTAGGCTAATTAATGCTCTGAAAACTTATTTCTTTTATTCAATTCTGAAAAGGTGACTGATTAATTGTTTTTTTATATATAACTGCTAGTTATTTTCTTTTTCCATACTCTTAAAATATCTTAAGCTTACATATTCAGTTGTTGTAAAATACATGATGGTGGGATTGAATTATTTTGAATATCAGAAAAGAAGGGGGTTCAAATCTTAAGTATATTTTATTAAATGATATTTTTTCTATATATAATAGTGGCATAGTGTATTATTTATCTAAATTATGGCATTCAAACAAGGGTCATTTATTTTTAAAGCAGTAAATCTTATTCAATGCCGTTAGTGACATTTAGCCATACTGCATTACTGACATTCAGCCTATCTTTATGAATGTATATTACGTGCTTCAAATCTGAGAGTTGCAACAAAATCGAACCCATAGATTTCTCATTATTTCCTGTCCTGAGGATAGTTGATCTTTCCAGGATTTATTTCGTATAAAAAGGCCTCTGGTGGTGATTTCAGTATGCCTGGCACATACTATGCTTATCCACTTTTTTCATAAAAAGGCCTCTTGCATTGGTTATTCCAGTACAGCCTTGGCCACACCATGCCTATTCACTCTTTTATAAGCACTGCCCTAAGAAAGGGGGGCTTAAACTTCATTCTCATCCAGAAGCATGACCATTTCCTCTTATTTCTTTGCCAATGTCAGAACTGCAAACTTCTTCATATTATTATTTCTTTTGCTTCGTGACCCATTTTAATGCTCTAATATTAAAATTGCACTCTGCTCAAAATATATATAAATGCCAACTACTACTAGTTTTATTAATTGAATTGATTTCAATCTTATAAAATCCCATCATTGTAATTTGTTATTTATGTATTTAAGAGTACTTGCCATGGGGAAAATAAAGTGTTCTTCATACCAGCGATAATTAAGAGAATTTTCATTAAATATTTTGTCATATAATCAAATAGATTTTCAAATGTATTTTATTTATTCATACTACCATAAAGATGAAAAAATAGTTTATATTATATCTGTAATGAATCTCAAAACGCTCCCTGAAATAATGTTAGTCACCGTGTTTCAGAACTGTAACCCAAAGCATTAATAGCAATGTTATGTAAATTCTTTCTAATAATTGATTGGCATCTTTTATATTGGACCCACAAAAGATGTGTGTTAATGTATATCTCTTATTTAATTAACAAAGAGCATATGAGAAATAATAGCATGATATATATTTATCTACCGTTTGGTAGACCGCTTGCTCATTCATGCACATACTAATGTATGCAATTAATTTATAAATGTATGTAAGTAATTTATCACTATATTAAACTATATATTTTTTATTATTTAACTTGTTTGAATTGTTTGAATTCCCTTTTCTCCACTTTCACATGTACAACCATATGTATACCTATGTTAAGTTAAGTAAATGAGTCTCATTGTCTTCTCCACTCTGCTAGTGGTCCAAATTTAAAATTAATTCTCATGTGCCACCATTGTTATGTTATCCATTAGGTGTTTGATCTGGGCTTAGAGAGTGGGTTCGAATCCAGGCTGGTCCCTGACCTAAATCTTACGCTTGACTGGGTTTGAAATACATTTTTGAGTTCCAGCTCATGTTAGATGGATAAACATGTTTTGACTGGTACACGATTATTATTTTTTATCTTTTTATATAAATATTCTAATGGGTTATAAGTAATTATTAGAATAATAAAAATAAAATGTATTTTATTATAATACCTAATTAATGTTTTAAAAAAATGTGTTTAATTAAACTCAATTTCCAGACATACAAAATTTTTACATGATATTGCATTTTTGTGTGATATTGCTGGACAAAGTTTTCATATACATGTTCTACTAAAGCTTCAATGAATCTTTTATGTCAGCATAATATAATCAAAGTTCCATAAGGATTGTCAAATAAGGAAAAGAGATTTAGGGAACAGCTCAAATGTTAAAAAATATGAATTGTATTGTTTATTCATAATATTCTAAGTAAAATTATAATGCGAACAAATAATAAAATAGAACAAGCAAAAAACATAGTATGGCCAGATGTATGGATCATATAAATAAAATGCAGTAAATGTTTTAATTTTAAAAAATCATTTTAAAGTTATTTTTATTTGATTTACTTCTTTTAAATTTCTATTTGTAACCATAATTAAAAGCATAAAATAATATTTTTTTAATGAAACGTTACTACTATATTGTACATATACATTACACAACCGCCTTGTAGACATTGCAGATTATTACACTACATTTAAATATGATAATACATTACATTAGCTTTTAAGCATTTTTTTTACTATTATAATCACGGCTAAAATTTTGAATGACATGCTTCAGAACTGTAAAATATAATACCTCAAAAGGTATTAAAGTCCAAAGATTTTCAAAAATCGTTATTCAACTTATGAATTTAAATAAAGTCTTTTATTAAGCAATATATATAGATATCTTTGCATGATTTTTTTTTTATCTAAAATCTTTTTAAGCATCATATTTACTTGGGAATGGATAGTAAAAAAATTAGGATGTTTATACATAAAGTTTATATTTCTTATAGAAAATAAAGACAAAAAATGCATTAACAAATTTAAATTAGACGTTTAAAACTTTTCATTTAATCATTAGAGAATATGCAAATTCTTTAAATCATTATGAATAATTAAGAATTAATTAAATATTAATTAATTATGCAAAATTGGAAAAAAAAACTTCAAGAGAATATTGAAATTAAAACACTTTTAGAATTTATTTGCAATTAAATTACTGTTAAGTTACAAATTGAATTAATTAAGAGTAATTTGCATAAAAAATGCCCAATTAAATAATTAAAGAAAAGCTAATCAAAAACAAATATATATCCATTTTGACCTAAGATTCTTAAAAAGTAATAAATGTCAATCACTCAATATATTATTTTAAAATAATTAATTAATTTCTACCGTTTTCTAACAATTTATTAAACAAAAAAGTTTTTTTACGTGATGAAGTTAATGTAAAAATATCTTGATTATATATATATATATTGTGATGGAATGGATTTGGGATATTTCAAGAGCCATGGGAATTACTATCTCCAAAACCTCATAATCAATGAGTATGATTAAAATCAGCATTGAAATTCATTATAAATAATATATATATAAGTGATAAATCTAGTATTATGAATAGTTCTCATCAAAAATCAAGTTACACTTCGTGACTAGATTTTAAATAAGTACATTATAAAATCTAACGCAATTTATAAGTTATCCGGTGCCAAACTTAAGGTTTAGTATAAAAGCATTCTGTCCTTCAATTGCATTCATGTACATAAGCATCAAAAATATTATAAAAATAACTCTACATCAAAAATGATGGAACAATGGTGATTATCAGCAATGTTCTTGTCATTTGGTACTTTCTACGATTAAAACAACATAGTATTATAAAATAGTTAAAAAGAACAAAAGAATATAAAAATAGTATATAGAACTATAAAAGAACATTAAATAAAACTAAACAAAAAGTAAAACCTAGATTTAATTCAATTGCAGTAACTTAATAAAGTTTTAAAGAATTAGCTAATAAGTATAAAAAGTAAATAAATGTACCACAAAAGTAAAATGAAAAAGATATGCAGGAGAAAAATGGAAATAATAGCAGATTAAAAGTTAAACATGTTTATTTTATAACAACCTTTCTTCCATATTACAATGAGAATTATTTTAATATCATTGGCACCAATATTACCAGATAAATAGGAAAGGAAATATGTATTATAAGTAATCCTAAAATTAGGAATTACAAAATTATCATAATGGAAGTATTAATATAATCTGAAGAAGAAACATATTAATAATAAAGTAATGAATTGATGAGTTTATTTACTATGTTAAAGGATTTATTAATGTTAACTGAATTAAAATAAAATGAATTACTATTTTAACTATTTTTGCTCAAAAACTTACTATTTCTTTTTATCCATATTTTTGTTAACTTCTTTATTAATATTTTTGTATTTTATTGATTATAACATTTAGAAAAGATGCATTTTTTCATTCTAACACAATTGCATGAATTTCTTATATAAGACTGTTTGCCATTATTATTTTATACTAATATTATTTGCAGTAAGTGAAACCTTTAAAACTCTTTGTCAGTTTTTTGACTTATTAAATGATTACTGTAACTGTAATTATGCAAATTATATTCATGCCTCACTTTAATATTCATATTTATAGTTGATATATTCATCAATTTAGTTGGATAATTTTTGGTTAATAATTATTCTCAACAGTATATGGATTTTCAATATGTACAAGGGAATAATAACCATCTTTAACTGAAAAATGATATTCATCATAGTCCAAGTTAATATCCTTTTTAGAATCACAATAAGCATTTGTTAATCAAGTTTTTAAATAATAATGGAAAGCATTGAACACTTATATCTACTTTATACTTCATAAAAGTATCATCTATTGTCTTTTTTGTTATTTTTAACAAAAATTGTATTCAATAATATGGAATATTATGTTTCTGTATCTTTTTAAAGTCCCTTAAATTATATTTCTGTAAAAAAATGTCAGATATTTTATCCAAATATTAGATAATTCTATAATAAACCAATCACTATATAGAAGTGGAAGTAATGATAAAATCTGAAAAATTAATTTATTTGGATCACAAATTATATCTGTAATAAAAATATCACATTTTTTACTATCGTGAACTATATTATCATTAAAGATAACAATATTAATAAAAGTGATAATAATAATAATTTATTTATAAATTTATTTAAATCCACCACAATTTTTATCAATTCTTTCAAAATATGTAACAGGTAAACTAAATAAATATTATTTTGAAAATGTATATATGTAAAATATTAATCAAATAAATATACAATTCTATATCTACTTTGTTGTTTATTGGTAATAACTTTGTACACTATGTCAGTAGGCCTGGTAACATTTGTTATTCTTCTTTTATCAGAAAAATGCATTAAGTCAAACAGAAAACTGGTTAAGGAAGAAGAATACACTTTTCTAGGAATATTAACATTCTTACGTAAATTGTATATACTAATATAAAATACCAAAACATAATTTTTATATATTTTATTGGAATTACTTGAACTGAGCACACTTTCAATACTTTTGCATTATAATCATAGTTATTCTGCTCAGAAGGATTGTGAAAGTGTTTAAAATATACTTGGTTCAATTAATTCCTATAAAATACATATGAACTCCATTTTGGTGCTTCATATTAATATTAATAATGGCAGGGTATCAGGAAAATTATATATATATATATATATATTTATATATCTTATATATATATATATATATATATATATATATATATATAAGAGTAAAATGTAAAATATGAAAAATTTTAAGTATTAAATATGTAAAATATATAAAAAAAATTAATCAAATGGTTTTATTATTCAACGGTTTATAATAGATATGAGGTTCTTACACTCTATATTCTGACATCTGCATTTAAAGATACATAAAAATTAACATATGAAATTCAGATATACATATTATTTACAAGACTTTTGTGTTTATGAAGACAGCATTTTAAAATAACAACTTTTAATTAAACAATAAAAAGAAATTACAATTTCATCCTTCATTTCTATTCATTTCCATTTTACTTAACTATAAATGCTTTAACATGAAGTAATTATTATATTTAGAAGGTAATTAAACCCTTCTCATTACCACTGTATTGTACTATTAAACAGTGATGTTAAATACAAAAATATCCTTGCATCACCAATAAGATAAAGACTTTGAGAAAAAAAAAATGGTCTTCTTACTTTCAAACCAAATGCAGTAATGTGGGATAATCTTATATGTCTTTGAGAGCATGAATATATAAATTATTAACTTTAAATCTATTTCTTTTCACTAATCTTATTAACACTTATGAAATATTATAATTTACTTTGTGCTACTATTAGAACATATTGTGAAATTTAATTAAATCATATTTTTAAAAATAGACTGGCATCTATTGTATATCATTGAAAACTTAATAAACCAATATAAATGTGGTTTGAAATTTGGTCTATAAACATTTTATATTGGACAACCAGAAGAACAACCTTTAAATATTTTATAGTCATATTGCCTTCTCATCAATAATAAATATATGTACAAAATTTGAAGAAAATATTTTCAATAGAAATATGCCAAAATTCTGTTACAAAGTCTGACCCAAATAAACAAGCAAACAAACAGAATTTTGAAGTTAAATAAAAGCATTTTTTAAAAAAAATAATCATATGGAATCCTCAATGAAGATGAAATTATCATTAAACTATTCATTTAAAATAATGCAATTTATTAGAAACTTTTAATTGATCATTAGTGATAGAAGAGCTTACAAATGTTAATATCGGAAAAATTAAAAACAACAAAAGATAAGGACAAAAAATGATATTTATATAGATGAGGACCCAATGCAGAAATATCAGGAATTCAATATTAATTGTAGCTGAATTACTTATTGATGAACCAATACTATCACTGCAATTCTATGACATTAAAACGTTTCAGTAAAAATAATTCACACTTCTGAATCCATAAGAATTAGCTATTTTTAACAATATTTTATGTTTCCACATATCAAAAATCTTAGAAATATTAATGTATACTGCCAATTTTTTAAAAATCTTTAATAATTCAGTAATATTGCTAGCCTGGTCATTAGGGATTATATAATACAACATTTGGTACTAATGCTTACTAAAAATTTAATAAAATGGCATCATTGATTTTATTATTGGTTTAAACAATTTTGAAAGTGAAAACAATAAACATATTAAGCTATAACCCTCAATAGTGATAAATTCTTTTTTTTTGTTTGAAAACAACTTACCATTACTTATTTTAACTCTGGAAAAATATCTCACTGTAATGAAAAATTGAAAAAAGTGCAAGCAGAAATATATATTTTTATTAATGTTTCAACATTTTATTACATACTCTATATCCTAACTGATTTTAAAAAATTAAATTATATAAAGACAAATTTACTTGTGAATCTATAATATCTAAACATAAAAATAGTGAGTTAATACCTATATTATTTTCTGTATTAACATCAGATAAAAATTAAGAATGTACATCAAAAGAAGCAAAATACTTGTTAAATACTTTAACAACTTTAAATTCATTTTCAGTTATGTCCTTTAGCTCATTATCTAGTTTTTTTTTTCCTGATGGCTTAGAAATAGTTTATTTATGATTTTCTATTTTTGTATTAATACATTTATTTAATAAATTTTTATAATAATAGTTAAAAGCATTGTACTTAAAAAAAATTATTTCATTGCTAAGCAATTCAACATAAACAGTCTTAAATTCCAACATTTTTCCTAAATTATTTTTTTCATTTATATTTATAACTATGTTATCTGTTATTATAGAGATCTATTCAATATTTTCTATTTGAATTAACAGTATAAGAAGTGCCATTTATTATTGATAATCAAAATAGTCTTCATTTAGTGTAGTTTAAATTCAAATAATCCCAAGTTTTTTAGAGAATATTATGCAATTTTACATACAAAATACTAATGTTGTTATTCTTAGGTGTAACTATAATCTTACAGAAAGAAACACTAATAGCTAAATGGTCAGTTATAAAAATATTACAATAGATACCATTATCTAAATACTGTCATTTGTATATTATATAACAATTATAAATCTGATGACTCTCTTCATTCAACTTCCCATAATTCCCTCATATGATAAGTATAAAACCTAAATTTTTAGATATATTATCCATTACTATATATTATGTGTATCACCATATTCAAATAAATGACAATCCTTGTTTATTTACTCATAGTATTTTTTAACTAATTTATTTTTATAAGCAGCTTTCCCAATAAAAGCATACATAAAATAAATTAATTTTTCACATCAAAAATAAGTCAAATAATTAGTATTATTAGGCAAATATTTTTATAAGGTGCAAAAAAACATACTATAAATAATAAAATTATGTCCATATATAGAGATATTGTAGTAATATGCCTATATTAGATTTTACATGTAAAAAAATGTATTTACCTTTATTTCACTTCGGATGTTTACTCTTTAGATATCTATTAGATAATCAATAAATACTCTTAGACTGTTTATATCAAATTATTGAAATAAATTATAAATAAATGTGAAAAGTAATTACAATCATAAACAAAATTTTAATTAAAGTAAATAGAAATATACTTTTTTGGGAAAAAAATTTTTGTGTAAAATTATTTAAAATATTTCTAAAAATATTTATTAATCCTGGGAGTTCTAAATAACATAAATATAGTTGTTGTTGTTGTTGTTGTTCTTCTCCTTCTTCTTCTTCTTCTTCTTCTCCTTCTTCTTCTTCTTCTTCTTCTTCTTCTTCTTCTTCTGTTGTTGTTGTTGTTTGTTGTTGTTGTTATTATTATTATTATTATTATTATTATTATTATTATTGTTGTTGTTGTTGTTGTTGTTGTTGTTATTATTATTATCATTATTATTATGTTTCAAAACAAAACTTTATTGAGTCTAAAAAGTTACAGTCACATAAGCTTCAATAATAACTTAATATTATGCCGATAACCTTGGTCATCATCTTTATTCTTCATCCTCACTCATTTTTCAGTATCTGTACCTTGATCCATTTGTTAATATAATTCTTTTTAATAACTTTATAAAATCTTTATATCAAATTTCCATCTTTTTCATAAACTACGTAAAAATTTTAATATTACGTCACATTTGTTCTAATGAATTATTTTCCTATAATTGAATATATAAATGCCTCTTTCGCTTTTCAGCATTATATTTGAACGAATATGACGTCGATATTATAATTTTCTTACAATAATGTAATAACAGCTCCCTCTTTATATTTTTCTATATATTTTGCACATAACTTTCTTGTTAAAAAGAAATATCCAAATTGCTTAAATATTAAAAATGTCATTTTCTACGACATTTCATTAAATTATCGTCCTATGATCAGTTTTCGATTTTGCTTGATTTATAGATGTCGTTCGCAACCCATTCATAAACTTCTTAGTTTTCCAATTTGATGCATTGACGCTTATTTTTATAATTATTTCCAACGTTTATAGTTTAATTTAATATCCTTCAATAATTATTTTTACTCTTATGGTAGTACTTGATAAAATTTTTTATTAAATCTTTTACATTAATAATTCTTTTCTTAAACCATTTTAAATATTGCCTTTACGATAACTCCATTTATGATTATCACAGTTTATCTTCATATTCATAAACCCGCCCAATGAATATTTTTCCATCATCTTCATCTTTACTGTTATAAATCTTGACGATCATTTTCCGAATGCTTTGCAACTGATAGCCTCCGTCTGATATATCTCGCACTTACCAGGCTTTCTAGCATCTGAAAATCTTAATAATACTTAGTTTACTATTAATATATAGCGACCTTGCTCCCATACCCTTTCAGTTAATTCATTAGATATTATAAACCACAAATTTTTGTCCAAACACTTTCTTTTCTTTGCTTCATTTACCAACTTTTTCTCCCATTCATCCAAGCAATTTTCCTGATTACATAAAATAATTCCCAAATACCTATATCTATCCACCACACTTAACTTTATATCTCCAATAAAAATTCTACATCTTCTCTTTCCCCAGTATTAACCATCATTATATTTGATTTTTCTTCACTAAAGTTAATCCTCATCTCTTTACCCATCCTTGCACATGTCCTTAACATAATTTCCATATCTTCTTTCTGCACACAAAAAAAAATATCTGCAAAAAAAAGATCTGACTAAGTATATACTCCCTTGCCACCTATTAACGGTTTCTCTACCCCTCTTTCTACTCTTTCTATTGCTTTCTCCATTTCACTCAAAAACAACAAAAACAAAATATGTGACATAGGGCATCCTTGCCTTAATCCCACCCCATTTTTAACTTTAACTGATTCTATATCCCCTATTTGGTAAGTATAATAATTATTTTCATATAATTTCTTAATAATATTTACTAAAGCTTCATCCATTCCCAAATTGCCTAACCTCACCCATAATCTGTTTCTATTTACTCTATCATATGTTTTCTCTATATCTATAAAACTCATATATAATGATCTACCTGAATTCCTACTCATCTCCATAAGTTGTGTAACTACAAACAAACTATCTTCTTTTATGCCTATCTGACCTAAAACCTCCTTGCATTTCCCCCACAAAATTATTCACTTCCATCCATTTTACAACTCTTCCAGCTACCATGTATGAGAAAACTTTATATAAAACTGATGTCACCACTATCAGTCTATAATTATTTAGCTTTCTATGATCCTTACCCTTTCTTTAAATAATAATGTTATTCTTGTATTACTCCAACTACCCAGAAAAACTCTCTTCTGTGCCATCTTATTTAAACATGATAATAACTTTGCTTTTCCACTATCCCCTAAATTTATTACCATCTCTGCTTCCCATCCATCTAAACCTCTCACCTTTCCACTTTTCAATCTCTTCCCTGCCTCCTTCAGTTCATTTTTTGTGAACCTAATATTCCCTTTACTACCTGCTTTCATGTTTTCTATTACTAATTCCTTCACATCTAACATCATTTCAATATCCATCACATATATATTTAAGATTCTCTCTACCTCTTCTCTAGAGCTATACTTTATTCCCTCATCATCTACTAATACTATCTTTCTTTCCCCTACATTTCTCCTTTTAATATAATTCCAAATTTTTTTACTCCCCATCTTTTTTTACTTTTATTAATATCCTCCAACAATTTACTATTTAACTTCATCCTCTCTCTATAATTATCCATTTTGCCAACTTCTTCTTTTCTAAGTACAGCATTAATATTGTTTTCATTTTCTTTATTCTTAATAACACACTTATATTCTCTGCATATTTCTTTCCTCTTTTTTTACACTTCTACTAACTCTCATTTTTTATTACTTTTATTCCTCTGCATATTTTCAACTAATACCCTATTTGCCACTTTTTCTATTTCACCACACCAGTCCTTATATTCATCCCCAACCAACTGCTCCATGGTTTCTTCAACTTTTATTTTATACTCTTCCAACTTATTCTTATCATTCACTCTTCATCCACTTCTTTCACTATTGTTTCTACCTTTATTTCTATCCTCCATCACATTACTAACCATTTCTATTACAATAAAGTTATGATCACTATTACATACTCTCTCTTCATTATCAAACACCTTAATTTTTCGTATTTTATTCATTCCCTCTTTTTCTACCAATACATAATCTATTGTGTGAAATACATTATTCCTAGACCATGTGTATTATCCCTCATACATATCTGATACATTCCCAATGCTCAAATTCACTCTTTGACAAAATTTCTTCAACAATTGACCATTCTTATTATCAACACCTTCAATTTTTTCAATATGTCCATTCATATCCCCTATAACCATTATTCTCTTCCCCTTTTCTTTAAACCTCTGTATATCCTTAACTAGATATTCATATATACTACTGTTCCACTCCATTACAGTTTGACTATCTCCAGTGGCTATATACCCTACCACCACCATCCATTCTTGTCTACCCAACCATATTTCAAACCACAAATGCTCTTGACATTTAACAATATTTAAATATTTTTTTCAATATAACACCTATACTACCACCCCCTTTTTTTCTTTTCTGTTTGTACCCTGCCATGCCACCTCTTCCAAAATAGGTTCTTCTTCTTCTCTTAGATGAGTTTCCACTACTGCTAATACCTCAAGCTCTTCATCTTCAATTGCTTTATTTAATTCCAGCCACTTCTCTTGTCTCCTACCAACTTGCATATTCAAAAACCCAATTTTAACAATTTCTTCTTTCATAACTACTATTTTATAAATTATTTTAATTCTTTCTTCTCCATTACATTTATAACACATTTTCTTACCATTAATCTTACAGAACCATTCCCTCTCCACATCTAAACTTATATCTAAATCAACCATCTTTTATTTCTTCTATCCCATCCATTCTTCTTTTTTTTGATAATATTATAATTTGAAAGCCCACCACCTTTAAAAGTTTCCTGAATTATATTCTTTAAATATCAGACTCCCTAAAACTTCACTTCCTTGTTTTCCTAAGTGCAATCCATCTTTACTATATAACTCCCTCCTTCCAATAAATGAATCCCATACATCCACAAATATCTAGTAACATATATATCTATCACTTAAAATTTACACCTCTCATTTCTATAACTATGCTAACCCTATCAGTTGGTAGGAATGCTTAGATTCCATCATGAGTTTACTAGCTCATAATGCTATTTATGTTTTTTGGGCAGAGCATGCACCCTCTTGGTCAATTTTAGTCACAATTTCTTCATTTTAGGCTTATTTTATAGGAAATTCAAAATTTAAAATTATAGTTCTAAAAACGTCCACATATAGCATTATATTTTGAATAAAAAAATCAATTTTCTTTGCTGGCTATTGGTGCTTAGACCAGTCTCTTTTCTCTAATTAGATGCCTGCCAAATCTGGAAATTGTCCTATAGGTATTTCTAAATGATAAAGACATAAACTAAATTAAAATGTTCTACATGTTCATAATTGATTTTGAAGTAAATACATATATTTATTGTAATTTTTTACTTTCATAAATAAGAATTTACATTACTTCATCGAAATATAAAGTGTGATTTGGAAAATTTTAAATTTTACAAGAAAAATAAGCTTGCAAAAGTAATCTCACTTTGTTGACACCTAACAACTGTAATTTGAATAATAGGCATTTCTAAAGAAATCAAAATAAAATCTTTTACACATTCGTATTTTGATGTAAATAATTATATCTATCGTAATTTTTTACATTCATAAATAATATTTTACATTACTTTATCAAAATATAAAATTTTATTTGAAAAATTTTACATATTACAAGAAAAATACATTTGGAGAAATGATTTGTAATAAAAAACAATTATTACTATTGACCATAATTAGGCGTTTCTAAATGACAAATTCAGAACTGAAAATGAAATGTGGTACGTTTTCATATTTTGAAATAAATAATTATTATATCTATCATAATTTTTTACATTCATAAATAAGATTTTACATTACTTTATTGAAATATAAAGTTTGATTTGAAAAATTTTAAATATTACAAGAAAAATACATTTGGAGAAGTGATAGTTTTTTAGAAAAGTAAATTACGTTTAACAGCTACAGACTGAATAATGACACGCACGGATTGGTTGAAATATAATTCTTTTGTTTTACCACTGGCTATTTTTTAAATGTTTTTTCTTATATTTTTCTTCAGTTATTAATATAATTTTTAATTTTTCATTACATTTAACCAATTTGAATTTAAAATTATTCAATTTTTAGAAGCTGAAAATTATGTTTTTTTTAGATTAATATTTTAATAATAGAAACTGACTGGATATAAAACTGATGAATAATATTGTTCTCAAATTTAAGTAGTGGACCAATACAAAAATTAGATGAAGATTAAATAAGTTGAAAGAATCAGTTAAAGTTAACCATATAAATAAGGACATCTGAAAAAGGTAAATGATCTTTAAGATGCATTTCATGCTGAATCAAAATTATTGCTTCAGTCAGATCATAATTTCTCACACATCATTCATTCTTTGCAGTTGCTCTTTTTTGTGCATTTACTATTTTTCATTTTATTGATTATCACTTTTTTCTCTCTTTTTGTTTATCTCTTCCTTAATATTTGTGTTATTTTTATTCATTTTTCTCTGATTTTTTTCATGCATTGATTCATGTCTGTAATATTTCTCTCACTTTTCTTATATTTTTTATTTTTATCTAACTTTTACCTGATATTCTTATTCTTTTCTTTCATATCAGCCTTTATATCAGTATTAGTTTTTTCATACCTGTTTTATGGCTGTATTATTTTATTCATATCTTGTATCGCTAGTATTATGAGTATCTGGATCATCTCACTGTTGAATACTCTTCTGTTGCTTTCTCTACTGTGTGTGCAATGACTCATGTAATTTGATTTCTGTTGTTTTTTTTTTAATTTCCTTTGTAGTTTGTAATTCTGGTGATTTTTTTTTTTTTTTCATAATTATTAATCAATCTTTATATTTTGTGTTCATTTTGTTTTTCAGTTTATTTTATGTAAGATTCTTATTTATTGTTTTTTTTTTTTTTGCATATTTCATTGAATTTGAGTGCTTGTTTCAATCATACGTGTGATTCTCTCCTTAAATACTTAATAACTTCTAATACAGTTCTAGTTCAATTCCGAAATTTTTTATTTAAATTTTCTAAACTACTCTATCTTTATTGTGTCTAACATTTAATATCTTTTATTTATTTTTGCGTTCTGTTCTTTCAATTCATTTGTGATTTTTTTTATTTACAACATTATTTATGATTATTTTAAGTAAATACATTTCATAGGAAATTTTTCCTTAGTCAAGTCTACTGCAGTTAGTTATTAATTTTTATTTACCATGACCTGAGCATTTTTTATTGGTTTAATTTAAAATGAAAAAAGTATAACATCAGTTGGGATATATTATACTAAATAATTTGTCAGCATACATTAGTGGTACACCTAACAAAAATAGTAATGTTTAGAGTAATCAGTTGCAAATTGGTTGCACCAAAAATAACAGATATTGAGCACCATTTACAAAATATCTCACAAACAAAAAATGCATATAGTAGTTAGGAATAGAATTAGCTGATGCTAATGACATTCCACATTGTATTATTAAAGACAATTATAAATTATATTGACCAACATCAAGTAGTGTAGTGTTTTATGAGTTAGCTACTAAAAAAGGTATTTAAAAACTGACTTTGCTTATCAGATATTTAATGATTGTTCCAATAGCATCACCATTTAACATCTAAAGGACTTATGATTTGCATTTTTCTAATTTCTGTAATCATAACTATAAATTCTATGTCAGTTTGAGAAAGCTTGCATTTATATAGTTGTTAAATATATAATTGTGTATTGTAATGGTATGGAGAGTAATGTGGTCATATGGAAATATCAAAATCCTATATGATGAGTAGGAAATGCATCATCATCCCCACAGAATAACTAATATAAAATCAATATAATGAATAAGATGAATATAAGCATGAGCATGAGTTCAGTATAAAACCAAATCATATAAGTAGTTATAATTACATTCATATCGGCCTTTCAAGCCAATTGTGCAAACGCTTTGCGAGTGTTAAATAATAAATGAATACCCTCTGACCAATACAAGATATAGAATTTATGCAGGAATAAAAAGAATCCCTCTTATTCCTATGACTCAAATATTTATATATGAGCAAATCTGAAGTACTGGCACAGAAGGCGTGACGATAGAACAGTCACTTTAAATTACTATATAAATTCTATATCTTGTATTGGTCAGAGGGTATTCATTTATTATTTAACACTCGCAAAGCATTTGCACAATTGGCTTGAAAGGCTGATATGAATATAATTACAATTATATACAGACGCTATAAAAATAAATGCTTATTTATAAGTAGTTATAGTAATAATACATTATAAACTACAAGTTATCTATCACTACACTATTTAACAACTCATCAACAATCAACATTCATTTATCATCAATACTTAAAATAATCAACATTCAACATTGTGACTAGGTGTAAAAAAGATAGATTACAGCCAGACTAATATCTAGCCACTGCCAAACTCTAGAGCATAATATACAAATAACTATTTGGATACACTTACTTAAGTAAAAATATATCATTCATAATAAAAAATAATACTGGGATATTGCTACATGCTGACCATCAACAATGCCCTGGCTATATGATACATTGAGTGGGCAGACCCACTACAACTTAATTTTTAATAAAAAAAACAAAATGCCTTGAATGGACTTTAAAGATGAAAGAAAGCTTTGTGCCATCCAGAGTTATCATCTGGATGCCCAAACCCAAAAAAAACTCCACATTCTTTATAACTAACCATTATGTTTCTAAACCAGTTGAAGACCGTAAGACATTAGGGTATGTGTCTGTGAACAGAAGAAAGATAAATATAACAGCTTACTCTATTTTAAATAACTTTACTGGAATAATTTAAAAATATCTAATACTAAGTTGTAATTAAATCAAGTCACATCCACTGTCAATTCATATAAGAAATACACTGAGGTTATATGACATAAACACTTATATTTAAAACAATTTTTAAATAAATTAACTAATTAGTAATTCAGAAATTTTAAAAAAATGGCATGATATTATGATATTTCAAACTAAATACATTTTATCAAAAATATAATTTAATATAGCAAAAGTGATTCACTGGTTGATCTTTATTCATTAAATTAATTAACTTTTAATTTCATCAAGTCATTTTTTTTCCAAGAACTAAAACGAAAAAATAACTTTTCACATCAGAGAAAAGAAAATTTTAAATTTGATCTTTTGTATAATTTTGGAGGGAAAATAAATGAGTAAAAATATGTTTCAAAAGATAACATTAAATTTAATAAAAATTAGCTAAAACCCCATTTTATAATTTTGGAGGGACAAATCAAATGAATAATAAAAAACTTGTTTCTCAAGAAAATGTTAGATTAATCAAATTATTCATTCTTATTAATTATTCCTATAAAACAATTTATCTATAAATGAAAATACAATGTACACATTAAATACCTCTTTACCATGAATTGTTTTTTTTTTTGGAGTCATTTATGAACAGATGTAAATTTTATTTTTTCCATGTTGGTTTTCTTGAAAACTCCATTCCAGGCTAATATTCACAGTTAATTGAACCTTTCTACCATACAATATTTTCAGGATTTCACAGAATAAATTTATCCATTTTTTTCCATATATTTATTTCCAAGTCAGGGTAACACACATTGAGTTTAACCATTTTTTAATAATTTTAGGTCTCTCTAAATACATAAAGGTAGAAACCATCATGCTCTTGGATGGAGATAAGGTTTGTTTTAAATTATTTCCAAAATATTTTTTTCTTTTACATTTGTTCAGTGAAAGCTATATAAACATTGATTATGTTTACCTTCTAGCTAAAGTTAGCACATAGTTGTTCTTAACTCCATTTTAGAAAAATATATTTTTACAGCTGGATCAAGTATAATAACTGCTGGCCCTGATTTCATCAACACATCAGTTTTGCCAAGTATCTACTCATTTATATTCTGTATTTTTGGAACAATTCTATCTTCATTCAATCACAATCTTGTCTCTTACATTACCAAATAAAATATTGAGCAACTATGTCTATTATTACAAAAAAAATATTTTCCTTCTTTACAATTAAAATTGCAAAACAAGTCATAAATAAAAAAATAAATTCTAATCACAAGAAAAAAAAATCCTCTGTAATTATAATTATTATTCTTATGCCAAAAATAAGATAATTCCTTAATTATCTTTGATCTTGTAAACATCACTTGTTTTGGAGAAAGATAAAGGAAAAAAAAACTTCAATTAATTAAAATAAAATTTAACAAAAAAGTTGAAACCCTATTTTTTTTCAAAAAAAAATCCCTTATTATTAACAAAATTTTTTAACTTAATCTTTTAATATTAACATTAAAATCAATAGATGAACTAATTAAGAGAGATAATTTTTTCCTCTTAGTATTTTTAAACATTAAAATTAAAATGAAAACTGATAGATAAATTAATGAAGAGAAAGAATTTTCAAATGTTTAAACTGTTTTATACTTTTCTCTCTTATTTACAATCATTTATTTTAAATTAAAATATTCACATTATTATTTTAATCAACTGTCTTTGAGAATTTTTATATTGTCATTTGATAAAGAAATTTTTTTAACTAAATCCAGATTTATTATAAAAAATATGATAAAACTGAATAACATTTTTCTTTTCTAATATTATTATTTATAAGCTTGTAATATTTGACATGGCCTGAGTTGTCCACTATCTACAATATTACAGTAAAAATGAAGAATATATTACTTGAGATGGAATATAAAATAACATAAAGAAATAACTGTTACACTTTACTTTTATGAAATGTAATAAATCATAAATAGTGTTCTAATATGCAGTTAAAAAGAAGTTTATAAATGCAAAAAACAAAACTAAGGCTAATTGTTTATGAGAACTTATCTTGTTACTGCTCTCATATTTATAGCTGGAGAATGTTATATCTAGTGGAAAAAAGTGTGCTATTGTATGTGTATAATAGGGAATATTTAAATTTATGTAAAATGGAAGTGTGTTATTAGAATCAGAGAATTCTAATTCTGACAGCAAAGAAATTAATATTAGAATTTAATGTTTAATTGTATGATAAAACTATAATATTAAAGAAAAAATCCATAACACTATATGTATACAACACATGCATAAATATCTTTAGTTCAATAATCATATATATATATATATATATATGATTTATATAGAAAATTAATTGTTATATATATATATATATATATATATAACAATTAATTTTCTATTAAACTGCTTTGATATTTCAACCAGCAGACTGGTTTTCATCACAAAGCACTGCAAAATAGCTATTTCCAGAATTTAAACACTAAAATATTACAAAAATTTACATAACAGGTAACAAAATTAATTCCTATAGGCTAAAATTCTTTATTCAACATTTCTTATTAATCAAGCAACTGAGAAATATCTCATAATTATTTAATACAAACAAAAAAAATAGTAATTATATTCTTATAAAATTATTATAAACGACTTATAAAACTTTAGAAAACCCTACAAAAATAAAAATAAAAAAAACAAACACAAATTAATTATTCTAATACATGTATGTACAATATAAATAACTCTACAAGAATTACATATACCAAAACTATACAAAACATTGTACAAAAAATTACAGAAATACTCTTTCAAAAAAAATATATTTTTAAAAAACTAAATCCATACATATATTATTATTAATATATATTAAAAAACAATAAAAATATACTGTATTATATATATCCACTTCAAAAAAAACACTATATAAATATATTACTATATGTATTTTACTATATATATATATATATATATATATATATATATATATATATATATATATATAATCCACTTATAAAATAAAAAACAATTCCTAGGAAACAATAAATCCCTAGGAGACTAGCTAGGTAATTTAAGGATGTAATAGTACCTATATTCACATTTATATGATGAGCATGTAATGTCTTAAATCTAAAAATAAATAAAAAAGTTTCCTTCTGTTTCATTTCTCTCATGAAAGAAAAATTATCTTCCAATATAACCACTCTTAAATCATCAATTGAGTGATCAGGTAAATTAAAATGTTTAGAAACTGGTATATCTTCATTTTTATGTGAAACATCAAACCTATGCTTGGTTATTCTAATATGTAGACTGTTTGCTGACTCACCTATGTAATGACTCAAGCACCTATTATATTCTATTAAATATACCAAGTTCATACTTTTACAGTTGTCATAATTGGGGATATACCATTTAAAACCATGAGTGGTATTGCCCTGAACTATCTTTGTAACAATTATATGTTTGCATGTAAGATATATCTTATCTTTATGTGAATAACATCCCATTCGTGACACAAAATTATTGCCAAAATCTGTCCTTACAAGTCTATCCCTAAGTGTCCTATGTCTATGATATACTTTTAGATGAATAAAGAAAAATGGGTCTCAGATATTACAGAAACATTTTAATATATTAATTTCCACAGATTTTGACACTAATTTTGTGTCAGAAAAGGGATGTTTTTCATGTGAGGATAAGAGATATCTTACATGCAAGCATATTATTATTATGAAGATAGTTCAGAGAAATACCATTCTTGATTTTAAATGTTATATTCACAATTATGTAAATTGTAAAAGTATAAACTTGATATATTTATTAGAATGTAATAGGTGTTCGAGTCATGACATAGGTAAGTCAGAAGACAGTCTATATTAAAATAACCAACCATAAGTTTGATGTTTCACATAAAAATGAAGATAGACCAGTTTCTAAACATTTTAATTTACCTGATCACTCAATTGATGATTTAAGTAGAGTGATTATATTGAATGATAATTTTTCTTCCATGAGTGAAAGAAAACAGAGGGAAGATGAGAGGGATTTAGATATAAAGGCCATAGAGTTGACAAAGATTATGTTGAGGAAATGGGATGGAGCTGATTATGGAAAAACTTAGGGTGGGGGTGGAAGGGGAAGGTAAAGTGGCTAACAGGTTTCTTAGAGCATAGTTGTTGAGAGATTCCTGACTTCGTTTATGGAGAAGTCATAATACATCACATTATCACATCACATCACATGTCTCAATTGTCAATTGATATTAAGTCCCAAGTGATTTTGTAAATGAATGGTGGTGCAAGACTTTTGTCTCTCTCATGTATTGATTTTATTTTTGCCATTAGTATTTGATGTAAGTTATAGTCTATGGGATTATAAATCATTGTACATTGGATTGGTCAAATGGTGAAGAGTGGGAAGGTTGAGGTTCTAATTACTGCAAATTCTCCATTGTAGATGCTGGTAATGAGTGTTGTGATTAATGACTGTTTTTTTTTTGTAGATGGAGGCTATTAGGTTTCTGTACTTATGCAATCATGGATATAGGTCAAATATGTAAGCAATAGTAGCATATTCCCTGGGTCCCAAAGGGCAGACATGGTCTAATGATGAGAAATCTCTTTAGGTGACCAGAAAGTGGCATGTCAGGAGGGAATTTAGGTTTATTTTTAAAAGAAAATCTAGGTATTTGGGCTCCAAATTCCAGTGCTTAAATTTCTTGATTATAGTATTATCGGTGAAGGTTAGGAGAAGATGACTTTGTGGAGTATCATTATTTGTTAGTTGGTAGGCATCCCAGTAATTGATTTTATTAGAGTTTATTTGAGTGGGTGGTTTAGTGACTTTAGATATATTCTCTAGTACTGAAAAAAGCCAGCTGTTTTCCAGCAGTGGCAGGAGTGCCAGAGTGTCAGTTGGGATCACTGGAATGAAACATATGGCTTCAGGGTATTTATGGCTCAATTTTTGAATCAAATTGTATGAGCACTAAAATTGGAGTGAGTTCAAGGAGTGTAGTGCTAGACCATTTGATTGTGTGTATTTTTGTAGGTTTCTCAGCCTGATAGTCATGGTCTTACCCTTCCAGATTTGTTTTAAACACAGGAAATTTATTTTCCTGATGAAACTACAATTGAAGATGACAAACAACATAAAGTAGAATATCCTAGGGAACAGAAGGATGTTCATCAGTGAAGTTTTGTCAAATAATGACATGTATGCTTTTGTTAGTGTTATAATTATTTTGTTAATGGAAAGGAGAAGGGAGTTTTGGATGGACCTTCTCATTGCCATGGTGGAGTAATGTGGTAATTGCTGTTCTATTTTATTGTAGAAAAATCACAGTCAGTAATCAATTACAATGTTAAACCATAAATATTTTTTGATTAAAAAATGAAGCCTTATTTAAATGCAATCGCTTGATATTTATAGAGATAAAGTGTTGCAGTAATCATAAATGTTTAAGAAATAAAATCTCACAACCTTTCCTATTTTCCTTACTAGAATAGACACTTCCACATAGAGTTGAATATTATAAATTAATAATTTTCAACAGATGTTATTGTTGAAATATTTTTTAAAATGTGGAAGTATCTATTCTATTTTATTTGAGAGAAATCATAGTTAGATGATATAGACTGATCAATGAAATTTGTAAACTGTAAACACTTTTTGCATCTAAAAAGGGAACCTTTTAAATACAATATTTTGATATTTATAGAGATAAAGTTCTGCCATTTCATAAAAATATTTAATAAAACAAAGGCTCATGCCATTCTCATACTTTCCTTATTATAACAGATTCATCTATTTATCTCTCTCTCTCTCTCTCTCTTTATATATATATATATATATATATGAAAAGTAAGTTACTGTTATATATATATATATATATATATGAAAAGTAAGTTACTGTTAACACTAACTGAAATAATTATAGAATAATAGCAAACCGTAAAATGGTATCATTTTACGGTTTGCTATTATTGAGATATAGTACTTTAAACAGAGGGCGTTACTGGATATTTGTAATTGTATAATGGTTTGTATATTATATATATATATATAACGGAATAAATATTTAGACCTTAATAATATTAACAAATGTATTTAATTGTAAATATATGTATTCTACATGGTCATACATTGCTGCTACCATTTGTAAGTGAATAGAGTTTAAATAAAAAAATAACAATTGGTTTTAGATTGAGTATCCTTGTTCCTGAATCAACAATGCAACGTTATCAAATACAAATAATAATGATAAATATAATCAACCAACACATTTTGTGACTGGATTTATATATAATATAAAATTTAAAGATTATCATCATCAAATCAAATTCTGATAATGAGACATAATATTTTAATAGAGAAAGCATCAATATTCTTGTTGCACTTAAGAAATGCTTTTGATTTGATAATGATTACCTTTAAATTTTATATTATATATAAGTCCAGTCACAAATGGTATTGGTTGATTATATTTATAATTTGTACTTTTTATAATATTAAATAAATATTAACAGACACTCTACCAATGCTATCCATTAAATGTGTTGTGGGTCAAGAGATATTCTCTTTATATATGTATTGATGTGTGTTTAATCGACAATTTCAATTTATTTCCAATCAAATATTCACATATTTGCTGTTTAACATATTGAAATAAACATCACACAAGATAGAATGTGTTACTGATTATTATTAAATTAATAATGATACAAAAATACGCTCACAATTTACTTAAAAATTAACGATTCATATAAAAACATCTTTAACAAGTCATAATCGAATTTTTAAAAACTATTAATTAAATAATTTGAAAGAAGTACCCAAATTCACGCATATACAGAAAAAAACAATTTATGGTTTCTAAAAATTTGAAAATGATGAAAATAAGCTACGAAAATTGTTTTGACATTATATTTTTTCATGATAATACACTAAAATTTTAATGATCTTGTTACTCCAGTTACAGAGTGATGCTTGGAGTTAAAATTCTAGAATTAATTATCAAATGGACATAATAAAAAAAACTGACTTCAGTCAATTAAATATAACTGCATAACTGGTCCCTAGAAGTGCTTGAATATCTAGTGTAATTTTGGATTTTTACCAAATTTTGATAACAAGTAAATTTAAATAATATTTAAAGAGTTTATTTAACTGTAAAATGTTCAGCATAGTGACATTATTTTTTTAGATATGTTGGTTGTATTCATTCAAAAAAATGTTTTTAAACGGAATGGGTTATATTTATTAAAAAAGGAAATATAAAATATTAGATGAGTTAATTTACAATACATTTTATTATCCATTAAATTAATGAAGAGATGAGATTTGTAGATAAAAGTAAAGACACAATGTTGGAGTTAGATATAAAAATAAAGAATATATAACATTTAGAAATATGACTAAAATAAAAATAGGTACTCGTTTTTTAGCTAAAGATGCCACTCTATGGGTGGTATTCGCACTCGCACCAAAACACATAAAAATGCTGTTTTCACGGCCGACACTTTCGAACCCGTGTTTTCTATAATACAACTTTTTTGTTGTGTTACAGAATGCAGGCCGCTATGTCACGTCACAGTACAGCATATATGTCACATAGCAGCAAATGCATTTTCCAAATTCACACAATTTATAAAATAATTAAGGCTTGATGAGAGAGTTTGTATTTGAATTGTATTGAAATGTTGTTTTCATTGGATTTTTTTATTATTTGAAATGCTCAGATTTTTTAAAGCAATAATTATAAGACTTTTTACAATGTACTGTATTGAACTTTTATTTGGGAAAATGTTAAATATCTATGTTTTTATTGAGTTGCAATTAGGTAATGTGTCAAGTAACGTACTGTTAGTAACATTCCACGAGACAAAGAAGATTCTACCGTCTGTATATTTTTGAAGTAAAAAAGAGCGGTACGAAAAAAATATCCAGTAAGAAAAGTCCAAATATACAGGTTTTTTTGTAAATTTCATAAAAAGCAAATATTATAAACATGTTTAATAAGTAAAGAAGACATTTGTATGTGTTTGTTGTTGTTTAAAAAAGTTTGAGTTTCTTTCTTTTCTCCAACCCTAAGACTAACCCTAACCCTAAAACTAACCCTAAACCTAACCCTAAACTAACCCTAAAACTAACCCTAAACCTAACCCTAAAACTAACCCTAAACCTAATCCTAAAACTAACCCTAAATCTAACCGTAACAACTTTTACTTTTATTACGATTATTATTTTTTAGTTACAAAAAAAGTCATAACACAAGTAAAAAAAATATCCATAGAAAATTGATAAAAAAAAAGCCGTAATACAATTTTAAAAGTATACTATATAAAAAACACGAATCAAATTGTAATTTGTTGATTTTATTTTACATTTATTATTATCATTTAAATTGTAAACATTAATAAAAAATAATATTTGTTTTTATTTTCGCATTACAAAAAAGCACAGAAAAATTATTAAAATCAATGGCCCATGAATGTTCATATTTTATAGTTTTAGTGTGAAAACGGCGCCATCCAATGGCATCTTTAGCTATAAGACAAGCACCTAAAAATATTATGGTGAAGATAGAATAACAAAATAATCAAATGGCTTTACTGTTCAGGAATTCATAAAAAGTTTAAACTATGCACCATATCAGGAATCCATCTGAAGGTTCCATACACCAAAACCTGACAGTTTGCCATTGCATCAAACCAAACAGGCCAATGATGATTGAATGATCGAAGCTTTAAAAAAAAAAAATGTTGCCAAGAAGGATAACAAAAAAGTGCTAATATAAAAATTTATTTTCTAAATATACAAAGAGAAACTGAAATAAACAGATGAAAAGAATTGAAATAGGCTTTTACAAAAAAAAGTTAGATCCATTAGCTATGATAGAAGAAATTTTTAGAAAGGAATTGTAATGCACAAATTTGAATAGATTGAAAAGGATATGTGATACAAAATATTTTGCTAATGGAAAGAGAATGTGAAAATTTTAATTAGAAAAGTGGATTGAAAATTCTGAATTTCAATAAAGTCTATTGTGAGAAGTTTTCATAGTTGAAAGAGAATGTGGAATATATTAATGATTCTGTATTTATATTTGTAAAAAAAAAATTAAATATTTGATAATAATAAAAAAAAAAGAATGCGGTAGTAATCATAATTTTATATTTGTAGAATCAAGGGTGTCATGAAATGGTAATGTATTGAAAAGATTTAATAGTGTCATAGAAACAATTATGAAAGATTTTGATTCCAAGAATTATAAAGACTGGAAGGATAGGTTGAAAAAAATTGCAGACATGTATTTGTTCAGAACTAACAGAATTTATAAAAGAAAATGGAGGGAAAGAACTTTAGAGAATATAAAAGAAAGAATAAAGATATATAATAACTATAAAAAAACTGTTAAGAAGCAAATCAAAAAGAGAACATGAAGATTAGGTTGGATAGTTACTTGAGAAAAAACTGCTAAAACGGAATGAAAATGGAAGTTAGTGGAGAAAATTAACAGCAGAAAAGGGAGCTGTAAAACGATTGAACATATCTAAAAAAGAAAAATATATTATTTTAAAAAAAGGTTTAAAGTATGGGAACTGAAATAGTAGAAGTATGGCAGAATAGTTTAAAAAGAAAGTTTTAATGAAATTATACTTGACAAGATTTCTGATAAATGGAAAATTATGAGAATTATATTACATCTACTATAAACTTCCAAAGTTTGCAAATTTTTTGTGTAGAATTAATGGATGGAATGAGGATTTGTACTGAAAAGAGTTTGATTTTGTGGGAGATTCAGAATAGATAATGTTCAATAAAAAGAACAGTGGATAAATTAGGAGAAGTTTTAATAATATGGGAATAGATTTTCTGTTATTAAGAATGATTAAGAGACTTTACAAAGGTATTTTTATAATTACTAATTAAACAATATAAAATCAGTGGAAGTTTTTTCATCTGAAATTGGAATAAAGCAAAGATATTCATTATCACATTTATTTTGTTTTTAAGAGAATTGAAGGTCGAAATAAAAAGATAAAACATAGAATGTGAATTTCCATAGTGGAAAACAAAAAAATACATAATAGGGTGGTTTTATTTTTGCAGAAGATACGGCATTTCTTGCAAAAAAAATAGAAGATATGGAGTTACTAATAAATAAGTATGCAGGTGCAATAAAAAGTATGTAAATTAAATTAATTTAAAAAATTCTAAGATGTTAATTATTAACGGAAATCTGGGAGATGTTGGTATGGAAAAAGTGAGGAATATAGATATTTAAATGTTAAATGGAAAAAGGAATTATAAAGATAATTGAGAATTATAATTAAAAAGGAAAACAAAATAAAAATAAAACGGGAATCATTAAATATCGATATGTTTTTTATATACAGTAAACATTAAAATATAGAGAATTATTGGACAAAAATGATAGTACCTCCTTTAATATTTGGAGAGTAAATATGCCTCGGTTGTAAAATTGTGGACAGAAAATAAGATCCGTTCGAGTGAAATAGGATGGACTTTTTTTAATGAGATCAATTAAATGTAAGCTTAAAATGTTGGAAGATTACAATATACAGATAAAAGTAGATTGAAAAAATAGTGTTTGATTCGATTATGTGCTGAGGACAACAAAGACATTGGGAAAGAAACTTTTCACAATATGTAAGTTTAATAGATAATTTATATGTGCATATAAGAAATGAAATAAATCTATGGCAAATACACAATTATGAGGAGTGAAAAAAAAAATTGAAATAGTGAGAAAAAGAGTTAGACTTATAAAAAATGAATATAAATAAAAAATAGTTTGAAATTATATAAGAATAAAAATGATATGAAATATAAAAATGTGATGGATAACAATAAAAAAACATTACAATTTGGAGGAAGGCAAAAACTTTAGATACTATGAAATTAAGGCAAAAGTTGTATATATGGTTTATGTGGATATCGAAGAAAGATTACTGAACAGTTATTTTTGGAGTTTTTAATGTTGAAAGTTGATAAAAATAAATAACAAAAATTATATAGACTGTTTGAGAAATTTAAAAGGAAAGAAAGTGAAAAAGTTAGAAATGTTAGATATTTTTATTTAGGTGTTAATAACAATAAAGAAATATGAGGACAAGTTAGTAGAACCTTTAAAACAGCGTTTTAAAAAGTAGAAGGAACAAAATTAATCAGAACTGAAAAAATAATTGCGTGATAAGAATTAAGAAGTAAATGAGTTAATTTTTGATGTTTAAAGACTTGAACAGAGAAATGAATACGTTGGCTAATGGTACAGATAATTACAATTTTTGGCAACACCTAAAAATGTAAAATTGTGAAAATGGAATAATTATCAAAAATAACATAATTAATTATAATCATATCAACTAATAATATCTATCCTTGCCAAAAACATACTGATAATTAAAAATTATGTTTAGCATCAAAATATTAATCAAGTAATTCATTATAAACATTTTATAAAGTATGCAAAAGTTCATCTTTAAAAAATTACAAAATATTCTTCTATTTGAGATTCACAAGACAGTAATATTTATTCAGTTTGGAAAAAAATTATAATTTCTAGGTCTAAAAAAATCTCATCCTCAACTTCAATCCTAGTAAAAATACTATCAAAAATATTTGGAAAAATTACAATAAAGAAGTTTCAGAATTCTTATTGAAATGTATATTGAAACTAGTCTGATTGAACAACTGAAGGAGTGCTGTTAATGTTATGTTACAGAAAAATCAAAGTTTGACTAATGAGCAATCTTATTCTAAAACATTAACAGTAACTTCTCTACATAGAATTTTTGTATTTGAAATAAAATTTAAATACAATTTTACACATTAAAAGTTGATATTATACCACTACCTAGATTAATCTGAAATTTATAGAGGGAATTTACAAAAATATAAGTCAAAACTCAGAAATATAAACTCGAGTATTGATTAAGGAATCTCAAAATAAATGAACTGATTGTAGGCTTCAATATTAATCCAGGAAATAACAGATAAAACAGAACGTATGTAAATATCAAAAATTCTATTGCAATCTTTAAAATGCATAATAAAATAATTAGGCCATTCAAATCGAAACCAAAATATAAAAAACCATAATACCATGTAAGTTTTATTTGTTTAAACTACCTGGAATAAATATAGCAAACATAAAGTGTATCTTAAAATTTAATTACAGCAACATAAAAGTCACATATTATAGAACTCGGTGAAAACGTTCATCTTTTCTTGAAGCAGAATCTGATACATAGATTTCCAGAATTTTTTAAAAATATGGCATTTATTAAAAAATAAATTTGAAAATATAAAATAAATAATTTTAATAAACATCGATTTATTATTCAAAAATTATTGCAAACTTTCAAAATTTCTTTATTTAGTTTTATTATCCATTCCTCCAAAAAAAAAAAAAAACTTCAATAATATCATAGAAAATATTTTGGAAAAAAAGTTTTCACAGAATTTAAGCTATGAGTATGTCTTACATTTTTTAAATATTAATAGCTTTTATTGTCTTAACCAGCGGTTAATACTGTTGAAATTTTGACAAGTTAATATTTTTTGAAAAACGGAATAGGTTAAAAATGATTAAGTGGATTTGAAAGCCTAAAGTATTTTATGTCAGTAGCAAATATAAATTCGTGAAAATTACAAAATTAGCTGAAACGGTTGTTGAATAAGTTATCGAAAGAAAGATATGATATCTTTAAAGAAAATAACCGAATTCTTTATGGAAGTATAAATCGTATGCTGCCTAACTTCAATAGTGAAGACATTGATTGAAGTATTGAGGAAGTCATTTAATTGTTGATTATTAACGGTGAAATGACACAAAACATTTTAGACTATATATCGAACAATTTATTGGATATCTATCAGTTACAATACTGCTGCATAGTCGTGATTTCCTTTACTTCCACTGAATTTATTTCAATCTCATTTGATTTTAAATATGAAGTGATATATTGCATTTACAATATTAGATATTATAATCAAAAGCATTTTAAAAGAGTCATATTAACACTTAGAAATATACTCTTTATATTAGCATTATCACCTTAGATTTGTATGTTGTAAAACAGTTTGGAAAAGGCTATTTTGCTATCTAGAAAACATGTTTACTAGTAATGCAGTTATTTTTCAATTAACAGTTTTGTATACAGTGGTTGAATCTTATTGCATAATGTTGATTGCTTACTTTTGAAGTTTAAAATTATTTTTTAAATCACAGTATAACTGAAATAACTAAGTCTGCCACCTTTTTTTTTTATTTTAAATCGCTGTATTCTTAAGGGCTCCTTTCTGATTTTACTATTATTATAGTTCACATCTATCTACTCATCAAAAATATGGACTTCTATAGACAGTCTCTTACTTCCTTCCACATTATAATTCAAATTAATATGCATTATCACATTTTTATATTTAATGAAATTTCAATATTAATGTTCACAAAAACTTATTTATTCTTATAACTGTATTAAATAATGAAGATAAAAATTATTCATGTTGCTTCTGCTGGGTTATTTGTTTATGATATTTTGTAGACCCAATAGTATAACACAGCAGTTGAAAATATAAATCAACTTGCTTATAAAAAAATCATTACTTTGTATTTGTTTGTAAATATGTAATACAAAATTCCTAAATTGGATACATTAATAAAGTATAAATATTTGTTCTTCTATATCTGCTTAACAGTTTTAAAAACTTTACCATGTTTCTCGGTATTCAATATGCAACTTCAAATACAAAGAAGACATAAGGAAGAATTCTTGGATATTATTAGACATTATTTAAAAACTGTTTTTGTTTTATTGTTTGTAACATCAGATTAATTGATCATAATTTCATTAATACATATATTAATAAATACTAAATAAAATATAGAAAAAAATAATTTTGTAAAATTTATGTGTTAACTTTCTGTATGAGTACATTTTGAATTATCTTTTAGTCCATCTTGAGTGTGCAAACAGACTTTCTTTCTCTTTTATTATTATTGAAATTTTTTACATAGCTACATTACTCTGTTTGTTTATTACTTATTTTTGTTGATGTTTTAATGTCATATCACAGAATACTTTCATTTTAAATATGTTACTCAGAATTATTTTGCAAGCAGATGCATAAGGAATTATTTTTAATAAACTTGCAAATAATTTTACTTTTTATTTATTCAGTCTGACAAAAGAAATTCCTCTTCTATCCGATCTCCAACCATGTATATTAAAAATATACACATATTCAAGCAGTAGTAAAAAATGTTAATATGCTGTTGAAATTATTAATGTATTAATGTGTATGTTTTATATGGTAATTACATTATAGAGATATGTAATTATGTTAAATTTATATATTGTGTAAAATTTGTTATTACCCAATATTTCAGGTAAAAATGGAAAGATTTGGAATTGAATGCAATGAGTAAAGTAGATTATTTTGGGATAATATTATTACGATTTTTTAAATATTATCCTATTAAATAAAACAGATGGACGTTTTTTGAGAAGGATTGTGTAATTAGTACTTACTGCATATTTAATAGAATGCTATTAGAATTTTGTTAATAATGCTTTCACTGCATTCTTTATTTTTATCATATTCTGAAATATCAATCTTAACAATCCTTCTAGTCTAAGAAAATTAATATTTGTACTGGATTTTCTTTTGTTTTTATATAAATATTCGTAAAGCTTAACTCTGATAAAGCTTAGTCAATTTAGAACAGATAGCAAAAAGAGTTAACACTATCAATAAAAGATTTAATGTTTATCCCATTAAGTATTCATTCGTTATATTTCAATTGAGCATTAATTAAAGAACTTTACAAATAACATATTCCTAACAACTCAGAAATAAACAGTCATGTTTATGGTTTATTGTACTGAAAATGCATTCATCTTGATGCAATTATAATTAAAATATTTATCGTTAATGAATAGACATTAAATTTGCTAAGGACATTAGTACTAAGGTGCAATCTGTTTCGTATAAAGAAAATGAGGTATTATCATTTATATATATAATATTCAATGTCATTTACTAAGCACAGAGATCATATATATTTAAAGAGATAGGATTTCCACCTTTAATTTATGTGCTGCAATGATCTTATAATAGCTTAAAAATGTCATGTTGAGTACTGAGAATACTTTCAAACCCAGAGCATATATTAAAAGTGAAAATACTTTCTCTTTAATTATATATGAATCTTTTTTTCTTAAGGCCCAAGAAAATAAATGAAAAAAAATCTAGATAATGGTAAATGTAAGGTTAAATTTTTATTTATAAGAGATAAAAACACTAATTAAAATTAGCTCAAATTTATATTCTTTTGGCTCAAATTTATACTCCCTTCCGACAAATCCTTGTTATTCATTTTTGATAATCTTATTAAAATTGATATCATTGTTAATTTCATTGTTCCAAAATATATTACATAATATTTCATGTTATAAAATTTATAATATATATAATGAAAATTATTTAAATCAGCTAAATTTTTCAGATGATGTAGTTGTCTTTTCAAATAATTCTTTAGACTTTCAGGAAATGTTGCAAGAGTTATCAGATGAAAATAAATAAGTAGGACTAAAGATAAATGTTAAAAAAACTTTCGCATAAGGAAAAAATAAATACTGATAATTGTGCGTAGAAAATGTTAACAATTACAAGTATCTTGGTCAGATTATTAATACAGATGGAAACATATTGTATAAATTATCATAGAATTAAATTTGATTGGAGTGTTTTTGGTAGAAATAACTTAATATTGAAAGGAAATATGCCTCTGTTTGGAAAGGAGGGCTTTTAATAAATGTGTTTTACCAGTTCTTACTTATGGATCTGAGACTCTTGGGCACTTAACAGAAGAGCAATACAATGATTTCAGACCTCTTGAAGAGTATGGAGAGATGCATGTTATGAATAAAAAAGAGATCGAAAACTAAATATATGGGTGAAAAGACATATTATTGCCATCATTGAAAGAATTAACAGATAGAAGTGGAGTTGATCTGCACATATTGGTAGAAGAGATGATAATAGATGGATATAACTCAGTCCCTATCTTGAGTGAGAGTGATTTCATAAAAATTATATTACAGAAATATTATTCATCAAATGAATAATCTCTAATCTAATGAATGACTAATAATAACTAATAGTATATAATTAATTAATCCGTTTTTATAAAAATAAAAAAAATATTTTTTACAATGCTTACATAATACCCTTCAACATCAACAGCTTTGATTGTCCCTGCAATCTTCTTCATCACTTTTTAAATCTTCTTTATTTTACACCTTCCATTTTCTTTTTCCTTTCAATAAATAACCTTTTTTAAAAAAATATTATTATTTATCTAAAGAAACTATGCTTATTTTGTTTTATTATATATTACAGGTACAAAAATAAGTTTTCGTATGTAAATGGTTATGGAAAATAACGAAATAATTACTAAAAATGTAAATATAAAATATAATTAAATATATCCATTATATTTGATAAATATGAAAAGTTTAATATGTGTAATGTAAATAACTTCTACAATAAATAAATAATCAATATTTAATAATATTTTCAGTGCATAATACTACCTAAATAAATATCAAATTATCTCAAACATTAAGAAATTTTCAACTACATTCTCTGTGTGCCATTTTTAAACTGGCTACTTGAGATGAAGTCTTTTATATATTTATTCACAGAGGGCATGGCTAAAAATTTCTTAATGTTTGAAGTGATTTGATATTCAATATTTAAGGTAACCTGGAAAATTTAAGATATTTCCGTGAAATACCATTTGATAACCCTTATGTTTATTTGATGTTTAAAATAAAAAACAAATTATTAAACATATTAATTAAAGTTTACAAATTATAAATTTACATATTTATTTTAGAAATATTATGCTATTTTACAATCTCTTTAAGTATCTTAATATATTGTGTACAGCATGTGATATTGAAGTCCATAGAACAATTTAATAAATATAAACAATTGAAAATAAATTGTTTAAGGATGAATGTTTTATTGCTTATTTGGTGTATATTATATATATATATATAATTGTTTTTATTAATCTTGAAATATATATTTTCTGTTAGCATGATATAACCCAATTATGTTGCAACTTCATTAGAATGTTTCCATTTACATTTAGCTTTTTAAGAAGAAATTCATAATATAAAGATTTTTTTTTTTGCAAAATCCACAAGACTATGCCTTCTCTTATTTCTATCCCCATAACCAAATTTACCTGCAGCGTTTTCATTTTTAATAGCTTACCAATTCTAGCATTAAAGTCTCCCATTACAATTTTAAAATGTTTGTTCTTATTAAACGACTTTTGCACATTCATATAAAAATCCTCCATTTCTTCATCACTGTAAGAATTTGAAGGGGCATAAATGTGAATTATCTGCATTTTTTTATCTGCTATTAAGTTGAATAACTAATTTTGTCACACTGTCTGATACACTATCAATCTCCACACATTCGTTTTTTCCATTTTTTATTTATAATGAATCTTTTTCCACTTGTGTTTCCAATGTTTGTCCCTTTGTAATACAATACATGTCTATTTTTTAAATCAATTGTCTTTTTACCTTTTCTTTTAATTTCACAGATCCAATAATGTTTCATTTAATATTAGACAGTTCTTCTTATTCTTGCAATCTTCCTTCACTTGAAAGTTAACTGCAGTTGTAAGTATCTAAATAAAAAGACTTCATCAAATGGCTGCCTGGGTTCACAATCAGAAGATTCTTTACACCCTCCACTTATGGTCACCAACCATTGCCTTGGCTGGTGATTTTACAGTATCCTGGGAATAAGGTTCATGATTTATTTTTGTTTGTCATGACTGTAAATATCTACTAGAAAAAAAATTTCATTTACACACATACTCATTCTGCTTTCAAGAAACCTCAATTAATATTTTAGTTAAGAGTGATCAGGCAACTGAAAAGAAAGATCATGGTGTTTTTTGATTTTAAACTCAGAAATAAAAAGGCAATAAACTTACTATGCTGGATAATGATGTTAGTGAGCAGCCCATCAATGTGTGTATACTATATGAATAATCATATAGTAATAACATCTGCAATGACAATAATGTATGGATGGATATTAGAAATTTGACCTGTTTGATTCCTTCAAAGCCTCCTGACTTATTCTAAAAATATATCATATTTGTCTGTGAAATTAAATAACAGTTATTATATCCAGTTAAGAGTAATATTATATGTCTTATGCAATTTTGTTTAATTATAATGTTTTTTGCCAAATGTGGATAATTAAAATATCAATCAGGCATGTAAAAGTGCTGGGGAAGAGAAGAATGATGAAATAACATATTAAATAAACAGAGTATAATGGAAGTTATTAAATGCCATCAAATTATAATGAATTATCTTAATGCCTTATCAGTGGCTACACTATACATTGGCAGTCGTTATTTGAGAGAAATGTATTGATGCATTTACAGTATTTCTTCTATGTCAAATAAAATATTTAATTTCAAACTTTAACTTCTGCTTAATTCTCAGTTTTGCATTTTATTAATTTAACAAGATTTTTAAACAATGTAGTTATGTAGTGCAATATCATGGTTGAGTTTTTTGTATTCCAACTTATTGTTCAGTACTGATGGAATTACCACTTAATGGATAAATGTTTAAATCTATGTTCCTGGTGGTGCATGATGGATCTTGGTTATGAAAACCAGGCCAAAACAAATAAAATATTCAGAGAGCGAATGTCTTTTAAATCATATTCTTATTATGCATAATTAGATTGATACACATGGCAATAGAGGCATATGTATATGAATAAACTATGATGAGCAGGAAATAGCACTGTTGCTTCATTAACATTATCAGTAAAAGACTCAGAAACTGATAAGGCCCATCAGTATATTCATTACCAATGTTTGACTGGAATTCAAGGTTATATCCCATTCATATATATATATATATATATATATATATATATATGTATATATATATATATATATATATATATATATATATATATATGTTAACATTTGTAAATACAAGCTTATTAAATTAGGTCTTGTGACATCTGACTTGATTTTTTGTTATATATATATATATATATGTGTGTGTGTGTGTGTGTGTTGCGTGTGAATATTAAATAACATACTGTTTTTATATGTAATTTAGATGAATGGAAACTACCTTTCACATGTGTGCTATAAATAACCAGCACTTCTCATCAATAAATATTTGAAAGTATATGAGAGGCCACTCATATTTAGTGCTTAATTTTAAAAAAACTAACAATGCTGAAAATAGAGTGTGACTTTATTAAACAGCCAGGAATTTAAATCAGCTTGTTACTAGTAAAGGCTTGAATAATAAATTACAGTCAAGAGAGAGAGTATATTATTGGTGCTTTTTTATATGTAAATTAAACAAAAGAAAAATACTAAGTTATTATTATTATTTACATCTATCTGAAAATATGTTTTTCATTAATTTAGGTCATTAAAAATTATATACTGTTTCCTCATTGAAATTTATTATTTAAACTTCTACTAAAAGTTTGGATGTTTAATAAAATCACATACTATTTCTAGCACTGTCAATAAATGTTGATTTATTTAAAAGTAAGTTCTAAATATAAGTGGTTGCTCATACGTTAAAGTACTTATTCATGGAAAGTTCTGACTAATAATAGTGCATGTGTGAAAGGTAGTTTGTTTACATCTGAATTACATTTATATAAATGCTATGTTATTTAATATTTATAATTATTTAAACAAATGGATTATTATCTTAATGCATTAAAACCTCTTTTCCCTGGGTTTTATTATTCTAACACTTTCTTTATGATCTGGTCATTTGATTAATTCATATTCCATTTTTAACCCTGACAATGGATGTTAGTTTATATAATATGAACTTTAAATATCAGTGGCTATCGATATTTATAAATATTTCATGTCATTTATGTGAAGTTTGCTTCCAGTTATTATATATATATATATAAATTTCACGTGATGGTATTACTTTTAAAACCATTATATTGCCTTTCTTATATATTTTCTCCTGAACTGAATATAATCAATTTAATAAACAACTACATAATTTAATTAAAAATTTATTTCCATCAAATCGACTTTCGTTCAAAATTGAACATTGTCAAGATGTTACAATAATTCAAAAAATATCATGTGATTTACATATCATCTAGAATGTCCTCTATTGGCCAATCCCAACCCTAAAAATGTTTTCATACTTTTCAATTTTTATTTAATACGATATTAAATAAAAATTGAAAATTATGAAAATATTTTTAGGGTTGGGATTGGCCAATAGAGAGTGTTCTAGATGATATGTAAATCACATGACAATTTTTGAATTATTGTAACATCTTGATAAGGTTCAATTTTGAATGAAAATCAATTTGATGGAAATACAATTTTAATTTAATTATGTAGTGCCTATTAAATTGATTATATTCAGTTCAGGAAAAAATATATTTATGAAAAAACAATAAAATTACGAACTATTTGGAAAAGTTTTTGAACACAAATAAATATTAAAAAATACTGCTGTATGTAATTCACACTATTCAACAACCACAAAATATAACAGCCATGTGAAACAATTCTATATACTAATATCCATGTAATTATTACTATATATTTCTTCATCCAGTAGAGGATAAGTGTTATCTTGTCAAAACATTGGTAATAAATTTATTTTATTCTATTAATATAATTCTTTTTCAGTAAAATAATGATACAAATAAACATTAATAATAGTCAAAATAAAAGTCATAGATCAATTCATAGATCACATGACCCTATCTCTTAAGCTTGTAAGTTATAAACAGTGAGGATTGCCAATTCCTCTACAAGCTTTATGATAAATGCTTAGCCAGAGCCAGCACTTAAAATATCTCTGTCATTAATAATGTATCATTTTTCAGAAGATTTTTTTTTTATTTATAGAAAATATATGATTGCTTCATCTTATGAATTTATGAATAAAATTAAAATTATTGAATTGGATAAGAATGACATTATGGATTCTTTTGAAGTCACTGATTTATATCCCTCTATTGATTATCTTAAATATGTAAATATCCTTAAAAATGTTTTACATGAAAATTAATATAAAAAAACTCTATAATGTTTATTGGTGATGCTTTGCTGTTAATAAATAATAACACTGTTTTAATCTTTAATAGTAAATGCTACAAATGGCCAAAGAATGATCTAATGAGTTTTCCTATGGTCTAACCAACTTTGTAATATCTAAATTTAAAGAGTCTGTTTTAGAGATTGATAATTTTAAAAATATTAAAATATAAGTGAATGCATTGATGATATATTTCTTTGTGTCCTGAAAATATTTTTATGTAAATTAAATTACTTTAAACAATTTAAATTGGATTATTAATAAAAAATAAAATAAAATGATTAAATTCTTAGATTTACAACTGTTTACATGCAATAACTATTTCAACTAAAAATTACTTATCAAAACTATTCAAAAAAGATAATATATTTTATTCACTTTAAATTAGCTTTATCAATAGCGCATAAAATGGTTAAATTTATTCAGTTACAAATTAAATAATAAATCTTATATCATTAGTAAAAATAAAAAGTGAATATCAATGCTACTTTTAGTTTATAATTTTAATTTATTTAAAAAAAATATTTGACAATATATACAATATTTCATTTTATGTTCTTCAAATATAGATAAATAAATAAATAAATAAATAAATAATAATAATAATAATAATAATAATAATAATAATAATAATAAAAATAATAATAATAATAATAATAATAATAATAATAATAATAATAATAATAATAATAATAATAATAATAATAATAATAATAATAAAGTCCAAAAGCACTGCATTAAAAAACAAAAATAACATTATTTTGCAAATTATATGAATTAAATAAACACGAGCTACTCTAAATATCATTCAGTTATTTTTTTTTATTATGAAAATCTTATAACTTTAAATTGAACTTCAGTTTATGTCATATCAAAATATAGGGGAAATAATAAAGAAATAATTTCCTAAAAAGGAGACAATGTCTGTACTGAAATTGCATGACATTTCTTTTTTGTCCACGCTTTTATAATTGATAAAGATTACATCTAAAAAATTGAAAGTGATCCTGTGTAAATTGTTTAGTAATATTAATTATTTGTACCATCAATATAAGATCAAATAATTACAGCACATTTTAGTAGATATTTTATTCCTTTATATATATATAAAAATCTGAAAAGTGCACAAATCTACAGAATTCTACAGCCAAAATAAATTTCAAAATATCTAAACCTTGCCTACAAGGGCACAGATTAATCAAAAGCAGTTACCAGGATAATATACACTCAATTGTTTTGTTCTTAAATGATCAGCAAAAATTGTCTTATTTTCATGGTACTAAGATTGTTAATAAATACTACTTTAAAAGACTTTAACAGTTTACTTTACAATGCAATATTTTAAAAAAATATAAATGTAATTTTAAATTTTAATACAGAATTTGATATATTTATGATAACTTCACAGTCATTCACTCACGTTTAAAAAATAAAAAATTTTAAACTAAGATTTTATTAATTTTCTTTTTTCTTTTTCTGGATGAGATGACTCTGTTTTATACATCCAATTAAAAGAAGATCATTGCTCTCACTAAGTATTATCTTTATTATTATTCTTTCTATATTTGCAAAGTTTAAATAAGATTTGTTTGTTATTTCTATACAGAATCAAGATTTAATATTAAAATTAAATGTTGAATGATTATAAAAATTGACATTAAAAAAAAATAATGAAAATGTTTTCATCAGTTAAAAGCTAGATATTTTTTCACCCAGGGAACATGTTAAATTATATCTCTGAATATAGACAAAAAGAAGTCCATTAAAAATATCAGCTGCAGTTCCATAGAATACTCATTGAAATAGGTAATATTATATTACTAACTGCTCTTATAAATTCATGCTTTTTCTCTTTTTAATTTCTATTTTTTTAGGCAGTTTGTTGCCACAACTTAGTTATTCATCTAAAGTAAGTAAGTTCTTGTCCAACTATGAAGTGTAGTAACATGCAATTTACAAACATAGATAATATATTGTTAAATGATGATATTAAAAGTAATTATATTTTGATATAAAACTGTATTATAGAATATCACTTGTCTTTGATTTGAAATTTTATTGATCAATTTATTAGTAATAAATAAAGAAAAGCATCGTTCTAGCATTAAATAAAAGCAACCAAATGATGCATTTCCCAGAAGTCTATAAAAATGAGCACCAAAAGCTGACCAATAGACTTTGAGCTCCAGAATACATCATTCTATCATTTTACTAAACCAAAATAGATATACTATCATTGTAAATGTCTGGCTAATGGTATTCGTCAAACAAAAACTTACTATAATTTGATCATTATTTTTATGTTAAATTGTATTCTTTTATTGTAATATATCATCATCATCATCATCAACCAGTATCAATCCACTGCAGGATGAAGGTCTCTCCAAGTTCAATCCATCTTTTTCTAATCTTTAGTTTCTCTTCTCCACATCATCCTGCACACTTTCTTATTTCATCCACCCATCTCCCATTTGGTCTCTTTCTGGGTCTTTTACAATCTCTTGGAATCCAGTTTAAAATTTCAATTGTATATATATATGTTTTTTATGGACTTTTGTTTTACTTTTAAATCTGGGAATATTTTTAATATGATATTCCATTTGTGCTATGAATCTATCAGTTTAATATTGCAATAATGATAAAATAAAAAAAAAAGATTACTTATAGTACAAAGTAAATTATGTGTTTGAGAGTTATAATAAAATAAATAATATTAAAGAAAAATAATAAAAATTTGAATTTATTATAAAGGCAAAATTACAAATAACTATAATGAGAGAAAGTATAATAAACAGAATACACAGGACTAAAAGATTAAGATCTGAATATAATTATTTGCACTAATAATCCTTAGCTGTGTTTATTTGACACTCTTTAATGTAATTAGAAGGAACTTGAACTCAGATTTTCAATCTCCTTACAACTATGCACTCCATCTTATACAACTGATGGAGTGCATAGCTGTAGGGAGCTTGAAAGTCCCTTCTAATTACATAAATTTAATATAGACAATATACTTATATTTGAATATTACGCTCTTTAAATAAATATAATATACATAATATAATATTAAGCGTTCTTAAATTTTATATACATGAGTAAATTTTTATAAGCTCACATAAATTAAATTATAAATTATTATCAAATATAATGCAAATTTATTTTTAAATTGCCTCTGTACATTTTAAAAAATGTTAATTTATAAATCAGAGAAAAGGCGAATAACTTTTAGGTAATTTATTTATTAATATTATTATTTTTTGCGGAATAAGCATGATAAGATAATTTTCATCCAACCGTAATAAATGAGATTCAGTTTTAGAACTTAGATGTAATTAATGACTATTTTTAAATTTTAATTATATTTAAACTTAGATTTTTTTAAAGAACCAAGCTTAATAATAAATAAAAATTAATAACGCTCTAGTATATAATATTTTTATCCATAAATCTTAAGATTATATATATATTTTTTCTATTTTTGGAGTTTATTCTAAAAGGGAAATGTTGGATATTATATAGCTTACATTTTTACTTGTTAAATTTTAATAAATCGCAATGTGTCCGTATTTGTTTTACGTGAAATATGAAGGAATTATTGGTATATAGTATTTTGCTTTTTATAATTCGCTAAATTTTTTTTAATCAGAGCGATAAATTTAGAAATCTTAGTTTATCTCTTTGTTATAAATTACACTTTGTATTTATTTACTTCTATAAAATATTTATACAGATTTAAAACTGCAACGTAATTAATATTAAGCTTTAATGTAAAAGTAAGAGTGAATAGAATACTGAATACTCATTAAAAAAATAATTGAAATCTGTTTAATTGGCTTGAAAAAGATAAAGTTTGGATCATAAATCTGATTTTAAACATTGTATAATATTTCCTGGATAATCAAAAACAGTGGTATAATTTTAGACAAGACATGTAACCCAGAAATAGGTGATATGAGTGACGCATATGAAGAAAATATTTTTTATGAAAATGGCAATAATATTTTGATTTCTATCTTATGAATACTTGAAATAACAGAAAAATAATATGGAAATTATTGACAAAACACTGTCAGAAAACTTGGAAGATGAAACGAAGAAAAAATAATTACAATCCCCGATCTCACTTTAAAGTGAATAATCATTATAAGTCATATTTACATTGGTTTTACCGGAGGCAAGAAATAGTGACTATATAAAAATTTAGAAAAGATAAATATTATCTTTACCTGAAAACGAATTATTATGCATACACACACACACACATACCATTAATACAAACATTTAAAGATTAAATTTACTATTAAATATATTTGATATAAATTATATGCCCAGATGGTACTCTTTAAAAGATTTAATACAAAGTTAATATTTTGCTAAACGTAAATACGCAACCCAATCCCTTTAACCTTAGGCTAAACTCTTGTGTTTAAACCAAAGCTAACTTACTAATATACCGATGTGACCAATGCAAAATGATATTATTAGCATAACACAATCATGCTGACAGAAATTTACATCTGTAGCATGAAATTATTAGAGAAATAATGAATCATGGTGAGAAGGATTGAGCATCTCCTCATGATCATTAATAAATTTCACCAACAGACATGAATGATCCACTGCCCAATTGGTGATATAAAGGGGGATAGTGGTCTTTGCCTGCTTACTGTTCCAACCAGAGCATAAAAAAACTGATGCCATAGGAAATAGGTCTATGGCCATTGGCAATGTGATGGCTACATTTTGGGGCCATAGGTTCATGTGGGTATTATGCCCTGTATGCTTATGTGCCACCCGGGAATGAGTATCCAATGTGCCTACACAGATTACATTGACATAAATTACCCATACATCTATCCACCAGCACTAATTCAACTATGAAACAATTGGCCCAAAATTAATCCACTTAAACTAACAATATTATGAATCTATGCAGCCAGTTATGCCTATTTTTAAATAATTAATTTAAATAAAATTTACAGGAATGGAAATGATATTAAATGCATATATATAAAAATATAATAAATAATTTAAAATTTTAATCAGATAAGAGATTTCTTTTAAAATTTAAGTGATGTTTAAAATTACTGCTTGGAAAAGTTTGTATTATACAATTAAAGTTCATTTAAAGCAAAAGTTCATAATTTCCAATGCTGTAGGTTTACTGAAGTCCATCTTTGTGGTCCTTAATATGTCACACAACTCCAATTGCAGTCCATTTAATATTAATATTGTTTACAGAAAGACCAGTCCATTGTTTTCTGCTTTTTGGGAACCATAATGCTGGAGTTTGCCTCAGCTGATGCAAATACAGGAAACTAATTTATTGCATGACCCTTACATTGTAGAGGTCTGCAATATTTGTAAATATGCTTAAATTATATCATGAACAAGAGTAATATTAAAAAACAAAACTCCACTTCAAAGTTTTCTTTTATATCTTTTTGAATTCTTATCATCAAATTCCAGAATCAATCTTTCCTGCCTTGGCACTGTTTTTATTGGCGATGCTGACTGTTCTTTGTGGACTGTGTGTTTATTTCCATCATTATTGGCCAGCTTGCTTTAGAGCAGGAAATCAAAATTTTATAACTATTATTTTTTTTAATTTATCTCTCATCTGACTTTATGCCCAAGAGCCCATTTGCTATTAAGTCATTATAGAAAATCATTTCCATTCTAAGATTAAAAATAACTTTTAACTTTAACTAATTAACAGCTTTTTTTATATTAAAACAATCTTGTTTTTAGATTTTAACTTTAAATAATTATATAATTAGTTTGTCATCTGTGCATTATATATATATATATATATATATATATATATATATATATATATATATATATATATTGAGCCAGATTGATTTCTGATTCAATGGTTTTATTGCTAAAATTAAAAAGGGAAAACAACTTCATTTTCATTAAATGTCTAATGCTAAATTTTTTTTTATTATTATTTCAAAACACATACACATTTATATTTTAAAATAGATTATTTAATGTTTATAAAATTGATTTAGAATAGTTTACTTTCATTACTTTGTTTATAAAATTGATTTAAAAATAGTGTACTTTCACCGCCTGTTTTAATCAAAAAGCTTGCTAATTATATATTCCTGTTGCTTTTATTTTTAATCATTTTTAAAGTTAATCCTAAAAGTCTAAAAGGGGAGATTTAGTTTTGTATTTGTTATTTTGGATACAATAATCCCTGGTTGGAATTCTTAAATTAGATTGAGCGGGAAATTAATATTTGCCCTGCAGGAGCTATAGAATTAGAGACTAATGAAAGTTTTTTGTGGGAAATGTAGCAAGTCAAGGATAGCCCACCAATTTTTGAAAAGAGAAGAGATGCATTATTGTAGACACACTTGGATTATTGACTGCTAAGAGTCAGATGGTTTTGAGTAGCTGTTCAGACGTTTAATTGCCTGCTAAAAACTTAAATAATTATTGAAAAACTTCGTTGCTGTGCAATATGTCAAAATCTACTGCTATGGGTTTTGCCATCATTAGAATGTCTTGCTAATTTAAACAAAGGACAGACCCACATCTACCAGCTCTCCTTCAGTCATGCCATGAGCCTCTAAAATAAACACTACCTCTACCTTGCTGTTGTTAAAGGCCCTGAAAGATGAACTATTATCAAAAGTGCGCACTCATCACCAAATCACTAGGACTCTACCGTACCATAAGCTAAACTTTTTCCTATTCTAGCCAGGGTAAATAAATTGCATTTAATTAAATCTCTGCTCAATCTAATGATAAATATGTTTTAAAATGGTATTGTTTTTTTAATTATTTATTATCTGTATGTACTCTTTTCTAGTATTTAAAGTGTGTCTTGGAATCTTAGTTTTAAGATTCCAAGTTTGTTTGCAATTTTCGTTTATCAGGGAGTGCATAAGGTGATTGTATTTTATATGTTTAATATATACCTGATTATTTCATTAACTATTACAAAACACATTGGCAGTTTTCATAATCTGTATTTATTTCCCTGCCCTTAGTTGTACAATAAAGAATCTTTAAACATGTTTCATTTGTGCTGTTTGTGCAAACAACAAAATCTTTTTGCTGGCTATTTGTCAAGTTATTTCTTCGGGTTGTCTGAAAATAGTCTATTTCTTTCTGGATTATGCAAGATTGTAATCAAATATCTGTTGCTGTCTTGTGGGTGAGATCAACCATGTTTACTTTAAATGTAGTATTACGTGCAGCAGTCCTGCGGCGTTTTAACGACAGTAATTAGAATATTACTGCTCGAACGTTTGTGCTGGTACATTGGTTTCCAGCAGGACAGTAACTGTTTTATTATCCCTGATTCAGGAAGCTAAAGTTGTTGTTTGTTTTGTAGTTTTACAACTGGCCAGAAAGAAGATATTTTCCTAACCATTTCTTCTATTTTAAGTGAGATAATTCTGCTGCCAAGGTGTTTTATGCCTTCATGTTTGTCGTACTCTTGTGCACTCTCTGGTAAATACACGTATGTTACTATAAGCCACTTTTGTATTCGTGGCTAGATGTCTTCCCTCTATTGCACAACTTTTAATAAAATTAATAAATTGTTTAAACTTAATTTGGCCAACGTTTGTCTTTGTGCTTTGATTTCTCAACTGTCTAAATAATATTTAAGATATCTTGTTCTTCCCTGAGTGTAGTTCAGTGCCTTTTGATTCGCATATTCTGTCCACCCTAAAATAAATGTCTAGTTCTTATTTTCGGACTAGTGGCGTCCCCAGGGTCAGTATATGTGAATCTCAAAGATCTTTCTCCCATTACATATATAGTAACTTTTGGCACCCAATATGGGCCTGAACCCACAACCCTGAGATTTGAATAAAATTATTAAAGTCTCTTTTATATATATATAAATTTGTTCTTGAGGGTGATTTTGTTTATATTTTTTCACTTTTATTTGAAAGTGATGCAACAGCATGCATCTATATCATTACAATTGTGACATGTACAGTCATTATTTATTATCTCTGTATAGACTACAAATAAATCAATAAAGAAAACAATAAGAACCCATCTATGTTTAATAAACACATTTGAATTTAGAATAAATGTAGAGTGAATGAATAATTTATTTATTAAAGATATTTTTTTATATTGTATCAATAATAATAATGAACTTTATTAAGTTTAAGATAAAGAAAAATGTCAAGCTTCATGAGATAACTCTAAAAGAATGCATCATTGTTGTTACCAGGTAATAGGAAAAGCTCAGAAAAAGAATACACTTTTTTTTGGGAAAATTTTGTTTCATTTTATCTACATTTCATCATCAATCTGTGGATTTGTTATAAAAGTTATAATGTAGAGTTAATAGATATCGTGTGGGTGGGAGGATAAACTCTCCTTAGTTAATGTCTGTAGGAATACATAAAATGGATAACAAATGTTATGCTGACTGTCTGAAGCCATTGAACTTTTAGATTTGATATGAAACTGAGTGCTTATGATAAAATGACTAATTGTACATCATCGTCTTGCATTGGTGGTCGAGAGGTCAGTGCTACTGCCTTGCACTTGCAGGCAGTTGCATGGGTTGCGGGTTCGCATCCTGGATGATGCTATGACACTTAAAAAAATAAATAAATAAAACAAAAAATTGTACATCATCTTTTAATAATGCCCATGAGAATTCCATGTCATTGTTTATCATCTTGGAAATGTTAAAATATATCACTGGAAAATGAAACTGCAATTCAAACATTAAATATTGAAATTGTTAATGAGTGCTAATAAATAAATACTTCCTAAATTTATTTACTTAAATAACTTTTACCTATTGTTAATAATCAAAGAAATAACAATAATACACTGATAGATATTTATCCAATTTTTCTTTCTTTTAATAATTTAAATTATTGATGCAGTCCATACTATTCAATATGCAGTTAATTAATAAATTAAGAAAGTAAGAGTTAAATTGATCATTGATTTAATATTTTAGAAAACAAATCAAAATTAAAAACATAATTAATATTTAAGATTTATTTTAACTTATAAAATGACTATTATAATAAAGTACTGCTTGATTTAAGATATAAGAGATATTTTTTAAAAAAAATAATAAATAAAAGAATTTTTATATTATGTGAAACATTATGCTTTTTTGTGAACAGGCACATTAATAATCTTTAAATATATATTGTATTCAGGGATAGATTATAAGTAAACAATAAGTTATGTTAAACTGCAGTTGTTAAAATTATAGTTGTTTATTTATCTTAATAAACTCAATGAGTTAATATTTAGCTTATATGTTATTATTAATCTAGGCATTATTTGATCTATCTATTGCACACATAATTCTATTATGCAAATTATTCTATTACACAAATTTCTTGATTACTAAATACTTATTAGAAAATAAATCTCTTACTTATTGAATTTTATTTCCTTTGCTAGATGAAAATCTTTATTGACATATATGGATTTATTGACACCTTCTAATTTTATAAATCTATTATAAGTTTAGGTTATTTATCTATCTACCAGTTATATTTTTGGCTGTCCCAAGTGCAACACTTATCCATTCCATTATTGGATTTTCTAAATAATTGGGGCATTTGTGGATCAGACATCTTTTTATCCAGCTGTTATCCAATAAATTTTTGTCACCCAACATGGTGCTTGAGAATTTATTTATGACCATGAGAGATTTAGTGTCATAAAAGGATAAATAGGCAGGATTAAAATATTTGCTTAATGATTATAATCAATATGTTATTTTTCTGTATTTTGGTATTAGATTAGATTTATTAATGATTCAATAAATAAAAATTTTAATTTCGTAACTATGCTTTGTTAAGGGTTCAAATTTAGAGTTGTTTCTCAAATTGTTTTCTGAAAAATAGATGCACAATGCATGGATTGATAGGTAAATGAAATATAAAATACTTTATAAGGAAACATACTTGATGATAATGTCTAGGTTTGCCAGATGATAATGAAATTCACTATTTATAATTATGCTTTTGAAAGCACTATATATATATATATATATATATATATATATATATATATATATATATATATATATATATATATATATATATATATATATATATATATATATATATGTTCTGTATATTAATAGGATGCCAAAAGAGTGTGGGATCATTACTAATAAATATTATTAACACTTATTTATGAAGTAATTATAAATAAAATATTAAAATCTATATGAAGCCAACTTATTTTTTTGAATGTATTTATTTCCTGGTTATTTTTAAAAATCAATGGTAAATATTGATGCTTACTTTTTAATTTATTGATGATAGTACAATGAAAAGTCTTTTTAGCTTAGTTATGAAACTTGCACTATAGTACATATAAGTTAAAATTCTAAAAAAGCATACATTAGTTTGAAATGATGATGTTGTGAATAGGTAAATCAATCACTATTGAGAAATGATGATATTGTAATACTTTATGTTGGGAGGGTTTCTTATATAAATCGAAATGTTTTGAGCAGAAATCCAATTAAGTTACAAGTATCAACATAAAAAGCATGATAGAGAGATATAAGTCAGGCATTTTGTTTAATCCTGGATATTGAATTGAGGAGGTAATTCATGTTCTTTCCTTTCAAAATAAATTAATAAATATAAATACAAAACAAACTATAAAAAGTGAGGAGGAATTAGATATGTTAGAACAGGGGAAATAAGTTAATTTGAAAAAAGTTAGATAACAAATTTCAAACTTTTGGTCTTGATGTTTTTGCCTTCCATTTGTTACATAAGAAACAAAAAAAACTATTTTTCTAGTTACCTAATCATTTGTAAAATAATCATGAAATGTAAAAGTACTTATGAAAAAATGTGTTTTTATCTTGTAAATAATTCTTGATAGATATGTTTTTGTACAACATCAAACTATAAATAATCATAAACTTGATTACATGTTAGTAGTTAATAAAAAAAACATGTATGAATATCAGGTATAAATAGTCATGCAAAATACTTTTATGAAGATAAAAAACATGATTGAATAAAACAGACTCTATCTTCATAATTTCAGATAGTTGCTGCTTATTTTAAAGTATTTTTAATACTCTATTCACCTGAGGAAATATGATGACATTAACTAGAAGAATACTATTTAATCTGGCTAACTAGAAAACTTTAAGCACTCATGTCAAAAGACCTGGAACTATGTAATTGTATTCAGATAAAAGTTGATGTTACATAGAATGCAAGGTTTTATGCTTTAAAACAGAAAAGCATGCCATAAAGAAAGAAATGCACTCTGCCATAAGATATGCCACATAAATTTCTCTAATGAAACTCATCTTTATTATATATAGTTATTGATATCCAAAGAGGATAATAACAATTAAGACTGGATGGTTAAAGACTATACTTTAAAATAAGTGATGAATTGTTAGTATTATTTCCAGAAGTCCCGTGTAATAAAAATATAATAGCTAAATTGTTGATATTTCAGTACAATAACAAGTATTTTTTTCAGAGCTTCTTTTCTTTTTAAATCAAAGAATGTGTGTGGTGAGATATTTCAAATTATTATTATTTTTGTTTCTTTTCTCCTCATTCTCAAGTTCTATTGGTTGAGAAGTTTTAAAAATATATTTTATCCTCCAATAGCATTTTCCAAATATTGTTAATTTTTTTTAATATGCACTTTTCATTTATGTTCTTAGGCCTTTTAAAAAATCTATATGGATACCCTTAGAAATCTCTAGTCATATTGTTTATTTTTTGCCAGAATGTGTTTTATTAAAATTGATGTTATTGTTAGTTAATTTAATGTCTGAATTAATGTCATGGTGTATGTAAAATTCTTATGTGGAGTTTGTTTACATTTATACATTATACAGACTAATCATAGAATAAGAAAGAAATAACACATTTTAGCTGTTAGAGAGAAATATAATTCATCAGCCATTTTTTCACCCTATAAATTAACTAACCATGACATTAATTTTAATAAAACACATATTCTGGCAAAATTTCAATAATATGACCAGAGACTGCTAAAGGAAGCTATATAGCATTTACAATTTTCCTAATTATCTGTGAATAAATAGCATTTTTGATTTTTCTAATTATAGCTGAAAATTGTTTTTTTTTTTTTTAATGTTGAAATTCAGAAGTTTTTTTTTTTTAATGTAATGCAATTCTTGTGAGTACTTTGCCTTAACATACATTTTTTTTCCATGTACTATACCATTTTTTATTTTTCTCACCATTTTTTAACTCAATTTTTTCCCACCATTGTTTGAAACTATGTGTTTCTAGTTGATGTCATTTATGGCTTATAGGTGTCAGCAGTGTTTTTGAAGGTGTTTTAAAATTCAAAATGGTGTCATGTGCATACTATATCAGCACTAATTTTTAAAAGACCTAAGAGTATAAATGAAAAGTGTGAACTAAAGAAAATTAACAATAATTGGTAAAAGCTATTGGAGGTTAAAATATTTTTTAAAACTTCTCAACCAATAGAATTTGTGAATGGGAAGAAAATAACAAAAAAAATAATAATTTTAAAATCTCACCATACACATTCTTATGATTTGAGAAAGAAGCTCTGGGAAAATACTTGTTATTGTACTGAAACATCAGCTACTTAACTATTATATTTTTATTACATGAAGCTCCTGGAAAAATATTATATATATATAAAATGTATTGCATTTCCAGAACACCATGGTTTAAAACTATAAAACTTTAAGACTTTTCTATTACAGTAAGATCTTAACTTTATATTTAGCCATGAGGCTTTTTATTTTAATTTTTATAATTATTTTTTCCATTATTTTGTATTGTTTTTATTGCATTCATGTTGCAAAAATATAAACAGAAATTTTATATTTTATTTGCCTATTGTAAATAAATTGTTAGCTTATATTTTATTAACCAATTTAATTTGTTTTTGCTTTTCAAATTCATTTCAAACATATGCCATTATAATTCACTAACCCTGAAATATCATACAATCTACTGGCTAACATGCAGAAATAATGGTAGCAGTTAAAATAATAGTGATGATTAATGACATGAAGGTTTCCAGAAGTAAGCTTGGTACCTGAAGATTAATTTTAAATTAAATCTAAAAAAAGAAATTTATAATATTTTTGGAATTAATGCAATTAATTTAACCTTAGTTCGTCATTAATAGAATATTGCTTTGTTTTAATGTACATTTTGAGTATAACCATTTTATTTCAACTCTCTATATTTGAATTTATATTAACTTCAGTTGTTATATGTATCATTAGAACATATGTATGAGTACATGAATACTTGAACAGTTTTTGTGTATGTAATTTTTTACACATATTTTATAATTGAAAATTTGGCTGAATCTTATTTGTCATACTATGTGTTCTACTATTAACAGGAAATTTCAAATTTTATTATACTAATAATAATAAAAAACGAAAATAAAAATAGACAAGAACTCAGATGAACCTAAAATTAATTTTATATCTTTCACTCAGGAATATATTTAATTTATATATATATATATATTCTTTGTGACTACTAGAACAAATTATTTCATTAAACCTCAACTTAAAATTTTGAACATTCTTTAATAATCTTAAACAAAATTTAGTTGTGTATTTTTTAGACTTTATGTCGGTTTCTTTTTATATATTGAAAAAAAAAATATTTTCTATTTTTACCTTTATACAAACTATTGGTTTTACTTTACTAACTGCCGACACGAAAAAGCAATCGCACAAGCACAAGCGCTTTATAAGTAATTTCAGAATTCTCTAATGAATTAAAGAATAAAAAAAATAGAACGTTGCCAATGAAATAACTGCATATATATAACAAAATCAACCTTAAATAATATACTGAGTGTTGCAAATAAACATTTAAAATTTGATACTCATTATGTTGATTAACGATATATTACTGAGAGTTTAAGTAGTATTTAATAAATAAAATTTATCTATGTTATCTATGGCGGAATATATCTAAACAATTCTAAACTTGCTCCCAAAACTTTAACTACATGAACAAATTTGCAAAGTCCATCTAAATTTAAAACCATGTACTAGTTATGACAGGTAGATGTGCTAACTATTATATATTTATGTGCGTGTACCATCATTTCCAACCATTATCAAACCATTAGAGGATAAAGGTTACAAGTTCAACAAAGTTTCTCTCATCGATCAATTTTCTTTTTCGTAAAATTCCATCTTCTTTCTTTTGTTCGTTGCAATTCACATTTGTTTATATATAAGCATATATGACATTTACCTGGAATGATGCAATCTTTAATTGCAGTGTATTGAACATTAGTCACAGACAATGTCATTAGAAGTTACATCATTTGAGACAAATTTTATATTTATACATATATCCTAATTTTAACAAACCTAAAAATAAATTATGTTTATCAAATAACAATCGTAATATAAACTTATTATTCACAGAACAATTGTTAAAATAGATTCTCATTGGTGGCAAGAAAGTGGGCAATGCAAGTTTATTTAAATGTTTCTTTAGAAATCATAGAAGTAGTTATGTTGATGGATCACTTTTTTTCATGAAAACATTTATGCATATATATTAATATAAATATCTGTATGATATTTAAGATTTATATTTTAAAAGTTATAATGAGAATTTTCCGTGAATAAACTAGAATAAACATTCCTAATCGAGCAAATGCTAATTAAAATTAATAGTCCAAACAAAATCACATGATTATTACTTCTTAGCAAAATATTTATTTTAGCTTAACACATACAAAATTCCCATTATGACTTTCAAAGTTTACATCCAAAATTCTAAAAATATTTAATAACTTTTATGATTAGGTGCTTAGTTACATATGAATATTTAGTAAAATTGTGAATCGTCAAATTCTCATTCATAACAAAAAAAAACACAAATCTAATTTATTATTCCTTTGTAATCTTGAGTACTGAAGTAAAAGTAGCAATCTTTAACTGACGATAAAATCAAACAATGCTTTTGCTTTAGATTGAACTGTTAATTTTAATTAATTGGTTGCATGGTTACATCTTAGATAAATGTTTATTTTAATTTAGTTCATGAAAATTTCAATTATAGTTTTCAATGTTTATGCACACAAATATTAAGCAGATTTTTACAGAGTTAAAATATGTAAATTTTGAAACTTTATGTATTTATTTTTCTATTTTATTATCATGTTATGCATTAGTTGTTTTTAAAGCTTTAAAATGTTGGAAGTCAAATGTACATTTATATGGTATTAAATTTTTCAATGTAACATTATAAATATTTCGCAATGAATGCAGACAATTTATATCCACAGTAGAATGACAATTAATATATTATATATCACACTTTAAAGAATATATTTGTATAAAGATTATACATTATTGCTAGAAATAAATAGATAGTCAAACAAATTAATTCACAGAAATTCTGATTTGCCTTTCATAATCTTCTAAGCTATTGACTTAGTGAAAAATACATCAAACTGATCTCTCTCATTACAGACATATATAAAATTTAGAATGTATATGTTAATAAGCATTAATTTTTAAAAACCTTTTTTTCACATATGTATACATTCAAATATCAGCCTTTTAAGCTAATTGTGCATACGCTTTGAGAGGGTTAATAATAAATGAATACTTTCTCACCAATACAAGATATAGTATTCATGCAGGAATAAAAGGAATCCTCTTATTCCTATGACTCAAATGCTTATATATGAGCAGATTTGCTCATATATAAGCATTTGAGTCGTAGAAATAAGATGATTCCTTTTATTCCTGCATAAATACTATATCTTGTATTGGTGAGAAAGTATTCATTTATTATTAACCCTCGCAAAGCATATGCACAATTAGCTTAAAAGGCTGATATTTGAATGTATACAATTGTAAACATACGCTATATAAAAATAAATGCTTATTTACATATGATTAAGTTTCAGTTGGAATGACGTTTAGTAAATTCTAGACAATTTCACCCACGTCATTCATTCAGACATTGTATATAGTAATTTAAAGTGATAGTTCCATCCTCACACTTTACTTGCCAGTACTTCAGATTTGCTCATATATAAGCATTTGCATCATAGGAATAATAGGATTCCTTTTATTTCTGCATAAATACTATATCTTGTATTGGTGAGAAAGTATTCATTTATTATTAACCCTCACAAAACGTATGCACAATTAGCTTAAAAGGCTGATATTTGAATGTATATGTTAGTATGTCTGTCAAAGTGTGAATTTTTCTTTTATTAGATTTCTGTTAGGCTTAGTGCACTTTCAGTGTTGAGCGCATAATCAGTCATAGTTATTACAATGAAGTTGACAACCAAAACAGCACTAAGCCAAATAGAAAACTAATGAAAGAAGAATAACACACTTCACTGAGCATTCACTGAGCATATTAAAATATGTATGCTAATGTATTGCAAAGTTATGAAATGTAGTGTAAATAAAATTACATATCTCAAGCTATAATTGGAAAACCTCATGTTGGCAGCCATTTTTTTTCTGGAAAAATGACTGCCAACACAGGTTGTTTAATTTTAATTTGTCATATTTTTAATATATTTTTTTACAATGTTTTGTTCTTATATATTTTTATCATAATCATATTTATATTTATTTGAAATAACATCCAATCATCAGCCAAAGTAGAGGCTTAAATATATAAAACTCATGATCAGAAAAGTTAGGCTGATGTTCTATTTAAATATTTTGATTACTTACATTTTAAGTTTAAAGCAGGGGTGTGTACGCAATTAAATACACATTTCGATATTTTTTCTTGCTATATGCTATTAACATTGCCTTTAATATGAATGGTTTTAAATCTTTTAAGATAACATTAGATAGATAGATAGATAGATAGATAGATAGATAGATAGATAGATAGATAGATAGATAGATAGATAGATAGATAGATAGATAGATAGATAGATAGATAGATAGATAGATAGATAGATAGATAGATAGATAGATAGATAGATAGATAGATAGATAGATAGATAGATAGATAGATAGATAGATAGATAGATAGATAGATAGATAGATAGATAGATAGATAGATAGATAGATAGATAGATAGATAGATAGATAGATAGATAGATAGATAGATAGATAGATAGATAGATAGATAGATAGATAGATAGATAGATAGATAGATAGATAGATAGATAGATAGATAGATAGATAGATAGATAGATAGATAGATAGATAGATAGATAGATAGATAGATAGATAGATAGATAGATAGATAGATAGATAGATAGATAGATAGATAGATAGATAGATAGATAGATAGATAGATAGATAGATAGATAGATAGATAGATAGATAGATAGATAGATAGATAGATAGATAGATAGATAGATAGATAGATAGATAGATAGATAGATAGACAGATAGACAGATAGACAGATAGACAGATAGACAGATAGATAGATAGATAGATAGATAGATAGATAGATAGATAGATAGATAGATAGATAGATAGATAGATAGATAGATAGATAGATAGATAGATAGATAGATAGATAGATAGATATTTTGTTTAAATCATTAATATTACAAACTTCACCCTTTAAATTTGAAAGCCACAATACTATAAAAATTTCATCATATAAATTTTCAAAAAAGACTTTCAAAACTTTAACAAGCCATTTTAATCATTTTTTTAATTGTCAAACAAAAATCTCCAAGGGATCAGATCTCATTACCAGAATTATATTTTTAAAATGTCATTTTTTTTTTCTAAAGCAGATGAACAAAAAAAGTTAATTTAACCTTTCTAATATATATTTTCTACAAACTAAAAAAAAAAAAAAAAAAAAACTTCTATTCAAATATTATTTATTTACAATTAAAAGTTTGTATTTTGTTATTTATAAAAATAAAAAATGAATTTATTTCCAATAGATTTGTGTAGTATCAATAAATTATAGATCAAACAACTTTTATGCTTCTTATTTTAGTTGTATAATTATTGTTCTGAGAATCGATATGTGTTAGAATGAAGATAAAAAAAACATGTTCAGAAATATTTGTACACTTACATGGGAAGATTACTAGTAATTGTTGTCAATTGCTCTTACTTTTTACTATTTACACTTTTCAATTTTGTTTATTGGAAAAATATTTGAAGGTTTCATTCACCTGAAAAGTTACAGTTTAAAAACTTTTAGTTTTAATTTTTATTATAATGAATAAATTATAAACAAAAACTGAAAACCAGTGTGAAAAAGTGGAAGTCATGAATTTTATGCTAATTGTTTCTTATTGGGTGGATTTTTTTTTTTTTGTCATTTGTGAACTGATCAAAACATCCTTGTTGCCAAAGTGCTGCTCAAAATTACAAATAAAACAAATTTATTCAACAATATTCTAAATAATTAATTATACTCTAATTTTTATTATTTTATTTTTTATTTATTTGATCATTTTTTCAAAAATCCATAATGAATAGCTATAAGAAATTTTATAAATGGATTCATAAAATATTTTTTATTTAAAGTTTCTTTTTATAAACTTCAATAAATAATTACAGATTTAGAAAACTCAAATAAAATTATTTTATCAATTAATTACACTTTTTATTTCAATCTAAAATTTATATTGAGTTTTACTTTTCCTTTGCTAACATTTTTCATAACAAAATTGTCTTTTTATTCTTGTTTTGGGTTTTTTTCTTATTTTTTTTATTTGATCAGCTATTTTTTTAATGTTTTATAAGTAATATCTATATTGGAAAGCAATAACAGAATAATTGTTTGTGGCAATTCATCTTGATCATATTAATAGAAAATCTTTGTTTCAAATAGTGTGAAAAAAATATTAAAAAACATTTTTAATAAAATATTTTATTATATTGTTAGCAGGAATAATGTTATTTAAATGGTTAACATGTGTGAGTTATTAATAAAACTATGAAGGAATATCACAATTTAAGCTATTAATTTTTCTTAAACATGTAGTCTTTTGGAATGAATTTGTTGTTTGTTTCCATTATATTATTTATTTTACTGAATGATGGTTTAATTCTTTTTGTTTACATTCATACACTCAAATAATATTGAATCTAAATTAATTTATTATCAATAACATTGTTTATTTGTAGTACTTCAACCATTTACACTGAATACTGCTTATCTTAGATGGACAAGTAACTCGGAAATTGATTCACTTAAAAAAAATTTATTAAAGATCTTAATAATTTTTTTTCAATTTTAAGTAAGATTATCTTCAATAATAGCATCTTATTTTTTCTTGCACAAACAGTTGTATTCTTCTTAATAATAATGTTCTTTTAAAACTTAAATATAATAATAATAATAATAATAATAATAATAATAATAATAATAATAATAATAATAATAATAATAATAATAATAATAATAATAATAATAATAATAATAATAATAATAATAATAATAATAATAATAATAATAATAATAATAATAATAATAATAATAATAATAATAATAATAATAATAATAATAATAATAATAATTTAAAAGCTAGGATTTATAACTGTATAAATTTGTATTGATTCATAATTAAGAATGTTATTATTGCTTATAATTATTAATAATAGTAAAGATCAAATAATTTATTTATTAGTGTTAATGATAACTATGTATGACTTTTCTTGACAAAAGTTTTATATACTGAATATACTTTAAAAATTACTATATAAATATTTTCAAAAATTTCATTTTTTAAAATATGTTATTTTAAAGTGTTGTCGTTTAATTACATTTTATAGAAAGAATTTTTTTTAAAAGTAATCAAAATATATCTGTAAATGTGTTAAAAAATAACAAAGTATAAATATACAATCAAATATTTTTAAACATAGTTTTAATTGCTTAATTATCTCCACCTCTCTAATATAAGGATAGGAATGAGATTTACTCATTAGTTTAGTTTTCTATTAGTGTTCATATATTGCATTTTTTAAACAATAAGAAATATGCTTTTTAATAAAATCTGTTCAGAAGACATGTTGGATAACATTCTACTATTCTATTCTAATAGATAGTACTAAGAGACTTTCAAAATTTACTTTTAATTATATCATCTGCTATTTTACCAATAATAGTGACTGATTTATTTAATTTAACACTAAAAGAATATATATATATATATATATATATATATGTGTGTGTGTGTCCACCTTATTTGCTTATATATGAGTAACCGATTAGCATATACATATGTGTGTGTAATCATAAAATCTTGGCACATTAATATTTTTATTAATCATGGATAATATCTAGTCTAATGAATGATTAATAAAAATTATTAAATCTTTGCAGACTTTCGGAATATTTGTTGTGAGATTAAAAGCTGTCTTCATATGTAAACTATAACTGAGTAATCTTTCTCACTATACATACATTTCATGGATCAGTTTCTGATCTTCCGATAATGCAGAAGTTTGAAACACCTAAATATGCAAAACATTGTAATATAATGTTTGATATATGTATTAATTACTATCTATTTAATTTAGAGTTTAGATAATTATAACCAATAAAATCTTTTAGATTTGTTGTGTACTTTTTCTAAAGTCTTGTTATCAAATCATGCGTTATTATCTAGTGTAAAATATTCCAGATCAATTTATTTTACTCTACATGCGTTTACAGATCAACCTACAATTATTTAGTGAGTTAGAGATTTGGAACTAGTGAACAACTACACAAACAATAGTTTGATTTTCTATTTATATAACTTAACAATGACATATAAATAGAAAGTCAGAATATTATTTCAGTATTGATATTTTAAACTCCTGGCTAATTTTGTGATATTTAGTTTTCTGTAAAATGTATATATATATTAAAGGATATTGGGATGGAATATTTTACACTGGACAATAGCTCATGTTTAACAACAAACCTTCAGAAGAAATGTTTAGCAAACGTAAGATATTTTATTGTTTGCAAATCTTCTCAGCTTACTAGAAAATATATTTATAAGTGTGTGTGTAAAAGAAATTCTTAACAGGATATTCCTTGCATTATTTTTAATCAAATAAAAAATGTAATATCAAATTAAAAACACATTACCCAGCGGCAGTATTTATTTATCACACCCTTAGTATCTAGAAATGGAAATATATTTAGCTTATGCCTATTTTTTAAATAAAAAAGGTAAAATAAATGTTAATGTTTATATTATCTTTTATTATTCCTCTTTTCATTTATAGAGAATCATACATATACATATTATTTCTAAATGATGTGTTTTCAGTTTTCTGCTATGAATAGTTTATAAAATTATGTATAAGGGATGTATTATGATGGTATGTGTAGGTCAGTCAGGGAAAGAGCACAACAGAGCAACAAATAGGAGACCTATTAAGTCAGAATCATTTTGCCATTTTTTAGAAACAAAGCATAGTTATGAAATGTTAAAAAAGTATTGAAGTGATAAAATATTGTAGAAATTATGAAGAAAGGAAAGTGTATGAGACAATTTATATACAGGAAAATAAAGAGAAATGTATGAATTTAGTACAAGGATCAATAAAGTTGGGAAGAAAATGGGCATTAAATAAAAATTGAAAAGTATAACACATTTTTAGGGTTGATGTTGGTCAATAGATGGTGTGCTAAGATGATTTGTAAATCATGTGACATTTTGAATTAATGTAACATCTTGACAAGATTCAATTTTGAATGAAAACAATATGTGATTAAAACATATAGTTGTCTACTAAGATGATTATGTTTACATATTGAATTAAGTGACAAAGTATATAAGAAAAACAATATAATGATTTAAAAAGGAATAACCATCAAGTGATATATATATATATATATATATATATATATATATATATATATATATATATATATATATATATATATATATATATATATATATTTATACAAGTAACCTTGAGGGGGAACCTTTAAATATGATGAAATAAGGCAAATGTTATGGATTGATTTATAAAGGAAATAATAGTTAAGATGATTGACTCTAAAACAAGTTATATTTCAAAGACACTTTCCAAAAATCAGCACTAGTGATTTGAAATAGTTTTACCATTTAGCAATAATTTGCATTTTCAGCTTCTACTAGGGTACCATGCTGAACAAAATTTCAAATATCATGATCCCTCAATTCAGGAGAATATTCAATCAATTTCTCAAATTGTTAAACATTCTCTCTAATTAAAAATATTTTTTTCTATCTTTTAAAAAACATGAAATTGATAAGTGCTAAAATGAACATTTTGAAATACAAGTTGCTAAATAAAATGGCATTAACAACTTGAATTTTTAAAACTAATAATCATTTATTCAACAATTAAATTTAATTCATACATGCATACACTCATACAAAGTTAATTCTAAACTAAGCACATAAAAAAATAATAAAAAAAATAACTTAGCAACTAATACATATATATAAAATATATTCAAATAAAGTAATCAGATTATATTGACTAAAGGATTTTCCAATATATTGTGTTGTTTTGTTTTTTTTTAATTTCAAAATGAATATTTTTAACTTCCATTACTGATCAGAATGGGCGAGGGGGGACTTATGTTGTTTTTCTTTTAGCTTGTTTTATTTTAAATGTTCCATTTAAAAAAAAGTAGAGACAGACATTTTTCATTGGCATTTTTAGTTAATTGATGTTCCAGCTCAGGAAATTTCCAGAAGTCTATATAATTTATGGAGAATTGCCACACTTTAGATTAATTGGAACAGCATATTGTTTAGATGTAATAATAAATAATCCCCGGATTTCATAAAGAAAATGTTCTGTTTCTGGCAAGGATGAGTGATTATGATAACGTGATTTTCCAAACTATGCTATATTTTTTAGTCACATTAAGAATTCACAAAAGCGAAAAATTTTATAATATTTTTTCAATAATCCTATCTACATACTCTAGTCCAGATTAAGTAATGAAAAAAATATGACCTCCTTTTCTTATTCCTTAACTTTTTAAAAAATTAAAAATATACAATAGATCAGTAATGAAAACTACAGATAAAATTGGAGATTTCTTATCTTTTAATTACTGTTTTTAGATTCACTTTTGTTATGTGTAAATCTGATCAAATATTTTTTTTAAAACAAAAAAAATATAATTACTTCATTTTTTTTTTTGCTTTAGAAATTTAAGGATCTTATATAGAATAAATTCTTCAATTCAATTTTTTTTAAATAAATGTTACGTTTTATTTGTTTACAGAATCTGTGTATGATTCTTTTATATATACCTCACCCATGAACACATATACATGCAACATTCATAATAATAATAATAATAATATTTGAAATTTTAAAAAAAATTTCAAATAATTTTAACAATTCAATACATGTTTGATATATCAGCCATGTATGTTGATAACCACTGTATATCACTTTTCCATTTAAAAAAATGAGTCAATAAAAACAAGTATTTTATTTCTCATAACATTTTTTTCTACATCTTTTTCTAGTGATACAGTTTTCTTACAACATTTACTTTTTTTCCAGATTAAACAAGTAAATTACACATAGAACATTTTTATAAATAAATGCTACACTACTGAATTTTTGTTGTTGCCTAACTTCTGTCCACATTATTTAACCATATACATAATCACATATTAGTAAGTTCATTTGAGCCATCTACCAGATATCAAAGCTGTAATAAAATAATTCTTGAATATGAATACACTAGAGATTAGAGAATATGTTTAACCCCAGATCTTACACTTATGCCACAAGTATAGCCTTATAACTTCCCTATAATTACTAATAAAAATATAGACCAAGTCCCTGAATGGGATATACAGATAAAATCATAATACACTAAAATATAGAGGTTATATTCAATCTTCACATGCAACCAATGTAATGTTATAACTTCCATACAATAAATAATAATAAAAAATATAGACGAAATCACTGTCTGGAATATACAGATAGAATAATAATACTCTACTGGGTAACTACTTGTAATAGATAAAGGAATCACTTCTCTCTAAAAACAAAGGATGTGGCTTAATTAGAAATTACTACCATTTATTTTAAGTAATTACACTTTCAACCAGCATAGGCATCAACTCAATAAGATAAATAGTTCATGTCTTATATGAATTGTTCAAATGATAATATAATATTCAGTTTTAATATCTATATCTGAATGGCTTCAATATGTATATGCCCAAACAGAAGCTGAAAATTACAATATGATTTCTTTGAAAGAAGATAAAGGGCTGCAGATGTGTTTAATGAAGAAATTCAGTATATTGAAAAAGTTAAAGTGTAAATTGATAATTTCTTTTTGTTATATATATATACATATATGTGTGTGTGTAATCTTGTAATTGAATATTAATAAATACAGTAACTTTAAAAAACTTTTATCTACTTAGGAGTGCTTCATAATCTTTGTCAACTAACACTTTCAAACACACTTTCAAATGCTAACCTTCCTACAATTCCAATTTTTACATTTACTGCCTATCTGTTTATTATATGCTATTATTTTTTATTAGTAGTAGAATCAACCTTATTATTAATATTTTTATTTTTATATTTCCTATTAAAAATTTTAATTATATAAAAGATGTTAATCATATCCAACATTTAATAATTCATTTGAACACATTTCAGTATTTTGGCCTTTATCTGATGAATACTTACAAAGATTTTTATTTCCAAATAAAAAGGACTTCAAACCTGTTTTATGTGACATTGGGACTCTTGATTTATATGGAAGATAACCTCTTTTTACTATTGGTTTAATTGTCATCCAGTAATCTAGCTTACATCTATTTCTAATTATCTCAAAATTATAACTTTTCATCTGTTTTGATCCATTTTAAGCCCTCTAAACTATTTAATTCTTTAAACAATTTTTAATAATATCTGGCTTTCTACATACAAATATGTCATCCATACATCAATAATGTACAGTAATATTCTTTTGATAGTACTCCTTTTTCAAAATATTTTTTTCATATGTAGAAATTATAAAACTAATATTTGGGCAACTGTGCATAAACCTATTGGCCAACCAATATCCATTCTATAAAAATCATTATTAAAAACCACATAAATGTTTTATAAATAAAACTTAATGTCTCAACTATAAATATTATTTTCATGTTAACATTTTTAAAATGTATTCCATTAAAAATAATTTTAATAGATGTTACTTGACCAATTGACATACATTTCACTAACATTTAAAGTACATATAACATCATTATTATCAATAATAATGTCACAAATTTTAGCCACAAAATCAAATGATGAACATATTGTATATTTACCAAATCCAAGGATTTCTTGAAGCATTTTCTCTACTAATCAACATGTTTCATAATAAAATGCCCCTCTAAAATCCACCATTGAACATAATGGTCATTCACTTTATGCAGTTTCATATTTGAAAAGATCTCAGGACATATTGCAGCAAAAGAATAAATCGTATAGTATGTACTATTGTCAATCATGTTATTTTTGGTTTTTTAAAAATGTTGTTAATAAATTGAATATGCAAATTTTTTATATTTGTTTTTTCAACTTAAAAACTTAAGATTATTCATGTGAAAAATAACTTTATCATCATAATCAGATTTTAGCATTAAAAACATTCTTAGTCCTTTATCTTCCTTTATACAAAGCAGATTAATATCCGATGCAAATTTATTAAATCTACATATTTCTACATTCCAATCATAATTCATTGTATAATTAAAATTCTCTTCCTTTACTTTTTTTACCAAATCTTTACAAACTTTTGAATCACATTTAATTATAAGATCTTTTCAAATATAAGACTACAAGAAATTCTTGGGTTTCATCATTTGATTTTGTTGATAAAATTTATGATGTTATTATTGATAATAATGATGTTATATATACTTTAGACATAAGTCAAATCTATGGATCAATTGATTGAAAAGCAACTATTAAAATTATTTCTAATGCAATAAATTTAAAAAACGTTAACGTGAAAACAATAAGATTTATAGTTGGGACATTACATTTTATTGATAAAAATATTTATGCAGTTTTTAATAATGATTTTTATAAAATGGATAATGGTTAGCCAATGGGTTTACCTATAGTTGGTCAAATATGCAATTTTGCAATTTCTACATATGAAGAAATTATTTTGAAAAAGGAGTATTATCAAAATAATATTACTGTATATTATCGATATGTGGATGACTTATTTGCATGTGGGAAGCCAGATATTATTAAAAAAATATTTAAGGAATTAAATAGTTTAAATGGTTTTAAATGAATCAAAACATATGAAAAGTTAATGGGGGTTCAGTTTCTTGATCTTAAGATAACTAAAAATAGATGTAAGCTAGATTACTGTGTGATAATTAAACCAATTGAAAAAAGTGATTATATTCCATATAAATCAAGGGTCACAATGTCACATAAATCAGCAAGTTCGAAGTCCTTTTCATTTACAAATAAATATCTTTGTAAATATTCAGGGATAAAGGCAAAAATATTGAAATGTATTCAGGTGAAATATTAAATGTTGGATATGATTATCATCTTATATATAATAATACTACTAGTAATAAAAAATAATACCATATATTTTAAATAAAATAAATTTTATAAGGGAAATTTATAAAAATATATGTGATTTTGCATTTTATGCACTTCCTGGATTAAATAAGCTAATAAATAATTCAAAAAATAAAACTTCATATTTAAATAAAAATTGCATCATTTATAAATGGAGAATTAAATGTGGCAGTGTATATATAGGGTAATCAAGATGAACATTGGAGAAAGGAACTAAAGAGCATGTGCTGTTATTAAGAAGGGTTCAACAAATGAAACAAAATTGTAATGGAAATAATATTTCAGCCTCCTTTTTATGACCATAAAAGATTATGTATATATGGTTTTAATTTGTATTATAATAATATAAAAATATTACAAATTAAAAGAAACAACAATAAAAAGAAAATAAAGGAAGACATGTTAATATATAAATATAAGTATGACTTAAAAGCAGAAAATGTAAAAATCGTGGAATTGTGGAAAGGTTAACCTTTGAAGGTGTTAGTTGACAAAAACTATGAAAGCACTCCAAAGTTGATAAAAGTTTTTTTAAGTTACTGTATTTATTAATATTCTATTACAAGATTACATATATAACTTTAAAATACAGGCATTGAATAAGAATATCATTATATATATATATATATTGAACTGGGTCCATTTATCATAGATATATATATATATATTGAACTGGGTCCATTTAATAGAAACTCTTTAATTGGGTTTTAACCTTTTTAACATAATTTTAAATTTTATGTTTTCAACATTATGGCCCTTCAAGCAGAGGGGAGAATACCATCAATAGCAGAGCTATCAATAATAGCCATGGTCAGACCAAGCTATACAAAGCATTACAATATTACATTTCCAGACCATGGTTCATTTTGACTGATAGATTCAAACCCCTGCCATCCAAAGCATTTTATTTGTTTAGAGGTAAACCTCAGGTACCAGCTAATTACAAAGTAATTAACATGCCTGGATAGTAGGCCCATAATCCAGAACTTGAAATATCCCATAACTAACTCATTTGGGTCCAGAAGATTTACTTAACATATAAAGTAACTTGTATAATAACTGACTGGTGATGCAGTGACAAGAGAAAAAGAAAATATAGATAAATTAACAATTAAGGCAAACATTAATATTTAATTAAACACACACATATCTAATATAACACAATAATATTGAAATTTACATATAAAATCATATAGTAATTACTCAGGCTAAATTATGATAGTCCATCATTAATTAAATTTCATTCATTTAAATATAAAGTGTCTATAGACAGTGATAAATTAACTTTACCTAAGTTTTCATTTGTGGGTATTTTCCAACTTGTTGGCTTTCTAATTCTCCATCTGTGGCTTTATGGCTTGTTTCCATTCTATGATTCAGCAATGGGAGAAAGAGAGAATAATAGTAGCATTTATTTTATGATTATGGCATCAGTTTTTAGCATTTGTTCCAGGCAGAATAGTTGAATTGCAGAGGTTTCGGGCATGAAGCCCTGTCAGATACATCCATGGCTTATGAAGCTTCTCCATTAATGTTGAATGCAGCAGTAATTGACTGGCTTACTACAGCATTGTGAATATCTGGATCTCTGATTGTTTGGATTCTGCATTCTGGCTGAACTGATGAATGATCTAGCAAATTACAGTGCTGACTTTGCAGCACTGACTATATATCACAATGTAGACTATATCACAAACAAGACTAAAGAACAATAAAGAGAGTGGCTTTATATACTTTTTCTCTCCTATTGTTTCTATCTCTTATTATTATTTTTTTTAATTTAGATCTTAACTTGAAATATCTTTTAATTAATTTTCCAATTCTGGTTATCTTAATCCCTTGCTCAGATTCATCTAAACATTCTCAATAAGATAATTTACAGGTTTTTTTTTAATTAATACAACTATTGATTTTGATCCTATTATTAATCAAAATATTATAAATTACATAATGAAATTTTTAAATTTTATTTTTACAGATTAATTTTCAGTCTGATTTTACATATTTATTTGGCTTTTACTTTATAAAAGCTATTTTTTTTAAAAAGAGAGAGAAAAAAAGTTTAATTGTTCTTTAATTCTTATACATTTCTTCCCCCTCCTACCTAGAAGTTTTATTCTATGAGAAAATGCAGTATTTTTATGTTTTAAATTTTTGTTTTAAAAAAATCTTTAAGCCACTTGCAATTTATTTTTATCTTAATTTTTTTAATAAAAATTACAGACATGTACCACTGTTCAATAGCAATACAATATATTATAATGGTCAGGGTATAAATGATAGTTGTGGTCTTACCATATCTGCCATACAGGATGCCTCCAGGCCATTCGAACCTGGAAAATTTATATTGTAGGCAGATACTTAAGTTAAGATCCAATTTTATTTTATTATAGATTATTAGCACCAGTCACTAGCTCATGGAGAAGCAGAGATAATGTATACTTTAATTTAAAGAAAGATGATAAAAAATAAGAATAAACCACTGCTAGATTAACAATACACAGAAACATTTATTTTGCACATATATAAAATTTAGAATTATTATTTTAGTCTAACTTTTACTTTAGAATTTAATTTACATTTTAACTTATCATTTTAGAAGTTCACACAGATGAGAGTATGGATAGACTACATTGATTGCACTTGAAAAAGAAAATATTCTATATCCCTTATTTAACCCTAGGCCAAAAGTTCGCAATCAGACTAATGCCAATCTATCTGATATATCGATGTATTCAATGCAGCATGAATATGACAGCACAATACCATACTGTCAGGAATGTACATCTGAACAGCAGGTTATATAGAAGATATATTTTTATCTTTAATATCTTTAAGTTTTTTTCTTAAAATTTAGTTTTAAAACTTTTTTTTTTTTAATAAAGTTTTCTTTTAATAATTTTTCATCTGTGCAATTTTATATATATATATACAAGTTTAGATGATTTTTAATTTCCAATTTTTAATTTTTAAAAACAAATTTTTATTTGCGAACTTTTTATTTTTAATTTCTAATTTTATTTATTAGAATGTAACAGCATGTGTTCCCATTACAATATATATAAAATTTATTAAAATAAGTGCTGTAAAATATATAAATAGTGTCATTTGGAATAAAAGTTGAGACTGAATCTTGAATTAACTATAAATAGTAGTCTGTAAAAAGTAACATTAAGGGCATACATGAGAGAGTGTGTTAAGTTTGGAAAAAGAGCTAAAATTGGCATAGGTGTGATTTCAGGTAAGTCCAAATATTTACGGAGAAGTTTGCATATTTATTGTAAGAATTGATGCGCTGAAATATGTATTTGAAGTTTTATAAATGTAATATATATTGCTTTTTTTTAATGTTCTGCATAAGGCAAATTAAATAGTATAATAGACATATAAATTAGATGATCACCAGATCAGTTTTAAAAAAATGGAAAAAAAGTTAGTCATAGACAAACCATAAAAAGACAGAACAGCCAACAGAGTTGGAGCTGGAACAAATAAAATTAAATCTGTTGAAGCAACACAACTCAGTCTTAACAAAAAGTGTTAGATGGCTTAATTAAAAAAGGCCAAGGCAAATGAATAAAATGCTCAATGATTGGCAACAAAAAATAATATTAAGTTTGAAAAAACTCAGCAAATAATTAGAGGAATTGGTAAAGAAATAAGGAAAAAATGTAAGAGTATGACAGAAACATTATCTGAGGAAAAATAAGAAAAAGTTTAGGTAACTGAGAGAAAAGCGAGAAAGGTACAGTAAAAAGGCAGAAAAAACCCCAAGTAATAAAGAATAAGCAATCAGCAGATGAAGTTCAAGAAAATGTGAAAGAGATAACTGCAACATTAAATGATGTAGAAATTGATGGTGAAAAAGTAATAGATGAGAGTCAGCAAGTAGAAAAACTGCTAAATGCACTGGATACAAGTGTGCATTACCAGTCAAGTAGGCAATCTGAAAAAACTCCTGATCAGAATTATATTAATTTTCTGAAGTTAGAAAAGAGAGAACAAATAAAGAACATTAAACTAGATATGATACATCAGATTAGCAAAATAGAAGTTGAAGAAGGAAGAATAAAATGAACTATAAAGAACATAAAACTGAAAGACCTAGAATTAGACAATCATAAGGCTGGTTATGAGGAAAATATAGAAATAAAATTTGAAATGACAGAAGTTAGACAAAATACATTAGAAAGAATCAGTTTCAGTATAAACTAGTTTTTAAAAATTTGCATGTTTAAATGTCAAACAGATGAGGCATGTGCAGAATGTTATGAGGCGACAATCAAAGGTGTGTCACATTGTCAATCCTGCTGTTGAAATATGGAAAAAAAAAGGAATGATAATTTTTTTCATTATCTAAAATCAGATCACCAACATCACTCAAGAAATACTGGAAAAGAGATAAAGACTAAATCTTAATGGAATATAAAAGTCTAAAATACTGATGATCCCATACCTAATAAAAAGGATAAAGGATTTGTTTTAAGATAAGGTTGTAGTGCTTGATATTAGTAGTTTTGATCATGTTATAAGTAGTAATTTCTTTAAACTTATATAATGATTCTTAGAATATCTCTAGATAATAAGTGCCAATTTTTTTGAGAAGCACAATTTATTGCTGCAAAAATGAAAATATATTTTTTTTTAAACTTATATAATGATTCTTACAATATATCTGCATAAGAAGTGCCACAATTGTTTGTTTTTTTTTTTTTGAGAAGCACAATTTATTGTGGCAAAAATGGAACATCATATAAGTTTAAAAATTATTACATGTAATATGGTCAAAACTATTAATATCATACACTATAACTTTACCTTAAAACAAATCATTTTGCTGGGATCATCAATATTTTATACTCTCTATATTTCATTAAGATTTAGTCTTTATATCTTTCTCAGTATTTTTTGAGTGATGCTGGTGATTTTATTTTAGATAATCAAAAAACTTTATCATTTTTTTCCATCTCAAATGCAGGATCATAGATACATGCAGCTACATGTGGCACATCTTTGGTTAAAGCTTTAAAATGTTTTACAAATGTCTCACTTGTTTGACACTTACACCAAATTTTAAGAACTTGTTTATACTGGGGCTAATTTTTTTCAAACTATTCTGTTTAACTTCTATCATTTCAGATTCTATCCTTTATTTTTTTATAAAAACTTATTATTGTTTAATTTTAATCTTCCAGCTGCATGTTCTTCATTGTTTCTTTAATCCTTCTTTGTTCAGCTTCTATTTTGCTAAGGTAGTGTATCATATCTAGTTTAATTTTTTAAATTGTTCTCTCTTTTCTATCTTCAGAAAAATAATATAATCCTTGTCAGACATTTTCTGAGACTGCCTACTTGACTGCCATTGACATTTGTGTCCAATGCATTTAATAGTCTGGTTACTTGCTGATTCTCACCTATTACTTTTTCCACATCAATTTCTAGATCATTTACCTTTGCAGTTATCTCTTATACATTTTCTTGAACACATCTGCTGATTTCTTATTCTCTATTACTTTGGTATTTACATTTTCTATCTTTTACTATGTCTTTATTGATTATCTCTTAGTTGATTAAACTCTTCTTCACCTTTATTAGGGAATGTTTTTGTGATAGTTTTACTTTTTTCTCTCATTTCTTTACTAATTTCTCAAATTATTTGCTGAATTTCTTTAAACTTAATATCATTTTTTGGTTACAGTCATTGAGTATTTTATTCATTTGCTACCGACCTTCTTTTATTAAGTCATATAACATTTTCATGTCAACAATGAGTAGAATTGCATCAACAGATTTAAGTTTTATTTGTTCCAGCTCTAACACTGTTGGATATTCTGTCTCTTATATCATTGGTTTGTCTAGTAAAGGCTCTTTTCCATTTTTGAATAATTGTGATGATCATCTAATTTATTTGACTTATGCAGTGAATAAAAAAAACATTGTCTATTACTATTATAAAACTTCAAATACATCATTCAGTTTACCAACCTTTACCATAAACATGCCAACCTTATCATAAATATTTAAACTTGCTTGAAGTCACACTTATGCTGACTGTAATCCTTTTGCACTAGTATATGCCCTTAATATTATTACTGACTGACTACTATCCCTAAATAATTCAAGCATCCATCTCAACTTCCCTTCCAAAAACACTATTTTCTTATTTCATAATACTTATTTTAATAAACTTGATATATGTTGTAAGCACCCAGATGAATGCTGTATGTCACAGTATTTAAAATAAATAAATAAAGAAGCTTGTTGATCTTGTTTAATTTTAATTTCACTTGATTTATGGATAATGGAGGTGTTGAAGTATTAATCTTAACTAGATAACCTTAGCAACCTAATATTTTAAAATAATATTTATTATTAATATTAGTATCAAGTCATAAATCCGTTATGACCAATTTCAACAAAAATATAAATCAGCTAATAAATAGATAGATTCTGGAAAATAATTAAGAGAATCATAAAAAGATTGCTTGAATGAAGTCAATATTATTATTAAGTATTTACACATTTCGATTGCTTTACTATAATCTCCTTAGCAACTTATCTATTACAAAATTAAATGTTTTATGTTTCAAATATATTTGTTTACAAATCAGTTTATTGGAAAATATTATTAAAAATATATGTAAATTATATATATATGACAATAGATGGCGTTATACCAAAAACACCTTCAAGCGTTTGTTTACATAAACGTCAGAGCGAGTATTTCACTATCTCTAACTTTAATTTCCACCTTCATATCATGATTTCAAGCTATTTGCTATCATCAGTGAAGGACAGGATTAAGAAACTAGATCTAAAACACAAACTCTGAGCGTTTAAGAAACAGTTTCTATTCAGCTTGCGAGCGTGAATCTTTTAGACATGTAATGTCTTCAAACTCAGCATCGCATGCCAGATAGCTACATGGGTCTGATATCAGTTCAGCATCACCACATAGTAGAAGTCTCTGCAATATATATCATTTCAAGAAAGACCTCAAAGGTACATTTATGAAAAACAAAAAACACAAGTTAAAAACTTGCATACGCTTGTATTTATGACAATAGATGGCGTTATACCAAAAACACCTTCAAGCGTTTGTTTACATAAATGTCAGAGTGAGTATTTCACTATCTCTAACTTAATTTCCACCTTCATATCATGATTTCAAGCTATTTGCTATCGTCAGTGAAGGACAGGATTAAGAAACTAGATCTAAAACACAAACTCTGAGCGTTTAAGAAACAGTTTCTATTCAGCTTGCGAGCGTGAATCTTTTAGACATGTAATGTCTTCAAACTCAGCATCGCATGCCAGATAGCTACATGGGTCTGATATCAGTTCAGCATCACCACATAGTAGAAGTCTCTGCAATATATATCATTGCAAGAAAGACCTCAAAGGTACATTTATGAAAAACAAAAAACACAAGTTAAAAACTTGCATACGCTTGTATTTATGACAATAGATGGCGTTATACCAAAAACACCTTCAAGCATTTGTTTACATAAACGTCAGAGCGAGTATTTCACTATCTCTAACTTAATTTCCACCTTCATATCATGATTTCAAGCTATTTGCTATCATCAGTGAAGGACAGGATTAAGAAACTAGATCTAAAACACAAACTCTGAGCGTTTAAGAAACAGTTTCTATTTAGCTTGCGAGCATGAATCTTTTAGACATGTAATGTCTTCAAACTCAGCATCGCATGCCAGATAGCTACATGGGTCTGATATCAGTTCAGCATCACCACATAGTAGAAGTCTCTGCAATATATATCATTGCAAGAAAGACCTCAAAGGTACATTTATGAAAAACAAAAAACACAAGTTAAAAACTTGCATACGCTTGTATTTATGACAATAGATGGCGTTATACCAAAAACACCTTCAAGCGTTTGTTTACATAAACGTCAGAGCGAGTATTTCACTATCTCTAACTTAATTTCCACCTTCATATCATGATTTCAAGCTATTTGCTATCGTCAGTGAAGGACAGGATTAAGAAACTAGATCTAAAACACAAACTCTGAGCGTTTAAGAAACAGTTTCTATTCAGCTTGCAAGCGTGAATCTTTTAGACATGTAATGTCTTCAAACTCAGCATCGCATGCCAGATAGCTACATGGGTCTGATATCAGTTCAGCATCACCACATAGTAGAAGTCTCTGCAATATATATCATTGCAAGAAAGACCTCAAAGGTACATTTATGAAAAACAAAAAACACAAGTTAAAAACTTGCATACGCTTGTATTTATGACAATAGATGGCGTTATACCAAAAACACCTTCAAGTGATGCTGAATTTGAAGACATTACATGTCTAAAAGATTCACGCTTGCAAGCTGAATAGAAACTGTTTCTTAAATGCTCAGAGTTTGTGTTTTAGATCTAGTTTCTTAATCCTGTCCTTCACTGACGATAGCAAATAGCTTGAAATCATGATATGAAGGTGGAAATTAAGTTAGAGATAGTGAAATACTCACTCTGACGTTTATGTAAACAAATGCTTGAAGGTGTTTTTGGTATAACGCCATCTATTGTCATAAATACAAGCGTATGCAAGTTTTTAACTTGTGTTTTTTGTTTTTCATAAATGTACCTTTGAGGTCTTTCTTGCAATGATATATATTGCAGAGACTTCTACTATGTGGTGATGCTGAACTGATATCAGACCCATGTAGCTATCTGGCATGCGATGCTGAGTTTGAAGACATTACGTGTCTAAAAGATTCACGCTCGCAAGCTGAATAGAAACTGTTTCTTAAACGCTCAGAGTTTGTGTTTTAGATCTAGTTTCTTAATCCTGTCCTTCACTGACGATAGCAAATAGCTTGAAATCATGATATGAAGGTGGAAATTAAGTTAGAGATAGTGAAATACTCGCTCTGACGTTTATGTAAACAAACGCTTGAAGGTGTTTTTGGTATAACGCCATCTATTGTCATAAATACAAGCGTATGCAAGTTTTTAACTTGTGTTTTTTGTTTTTCATAAATGTACCTTTGAGGTCTTTCTTGCAATGATATATATTGCAGAGACTTCTACTATGTGGTGATGCTGAACTGATATCAGACCCATGTAGCTATCTGGCATGCGATGCTGAGTTTGAAGACATTACGTGTCTAAAAGATTCATGCTCGCAAGCTGAATAGAAACTGTTTCTTAAACGCTCAGAGTTTGTGTTTTAGATCTAGTTTCTTAATCCTGTCCTTCACTGACGATAGCAAATAGCTTGAAATCATGATATGAAGGTGGAAATTAAGTTAGAGATAGTGAAATACTCGCTCTGACGTTTATGTAAACAAACGCTTGAAGGTGTTTTTGGTATAACACCATCTATTGTCATAAATACAAGCATATGCAAGTTTTTAACTTGTGTTTTTTGTTTTTCATATATATATATTAAAATGTATTGAAAATGTAATATAATTTTTTTTTTATTTAAAAAAAAAAAATAATACTGGACTTGTAAAACATGCTTTTATTTTCACTGTATCCAATTATTGCAAAATCTTCATTTCACTTATTAATTGGAGGCAAATTTTCTTAAATAATTTTTTATATCACTGAGTGACATTTGAGTGATATTCAACAGTTGTCCTGATAACATCAATGTTAGTAAAAATATGTTACATGTAAAACTGAAATGTTGCAACTTGATTTCTTGTAATTTTATCATTGCCTAGAATAAACACATTTATATTCATCTTTAAAAACTTGTTAAAATTTTATAGTTTTTAAGTGATTAATTTTTGAAATCATGGAAAAATAAACCCAACCATCTGTTTATTCAATTGGGACAGCTTGTTGATGAAATTCCAGGGAATATGGCAAAATATGACAAAAAACCCATCAAAATGTGTTGTGTTGCAAGTCAGCTATAAGAAAAAATATTCTGTTGTCAAAATCTAGAATTTCATCTATTTATTTGTGATGAATACAAACCCCATGATGTGTATATGAAAATGTTATCCTGATCAATGAATTTCCAAAATCGATTGACTCAACTTATGTGTGATTTTAAGCAATTTAAATTTCACTTTCTTAATATGGAAAGAAAAGCTAGCATTTATTATTCTCTTGTATATAACTAAATTTTGTCAATGCAAAAAAAGAATTTCTTTTTTTACATTACTACCAATAAAAATAGGAAAATAAAATCAGTGATGTGCAATTTTGCATCGACTAACTAACTACCTGTTCTTTTAAAGCTTGGATACATTTATATTCTTAAATAAAAATATCGGAATTTAAACGAAAGTAATTGAATTCACATCCGTGATAGTTATCATTCATGCTTGTCTTCTCTACTTAAAGAAAAATCATCTCTATACATTACAATCTGAAACAAGGAACCAGGAGCTACAATGGACTAGTGAATGAACAGGAGAAATGAGATTGTTAATTTGTGTTATGATATTCCCGTGTATATATTTTTGTTTGAAAAAAAAAAGAAAAAAAAATGTATACAGTTTGTTCATATTTTGTTTAAAAACATAAGGTTAAATGATGTATATGGGTTATTATAGGATTCACATAAATAAAGGGTCAGAGATTCATTTTTGTTATTATTATTTAAACTCTTACTCATGATATAGGTTAATTTATGGTCCGACATTTTCAAGTGATTAATTTTATATATATATTCCAGATTTAACTCAGGGATATTCGTATGGAGAACGGTTTGAATATAATGTATTTTATATTAATAATTATTTAATAATTACCTTAATAAATAATTAAAGATCAAATTTTATTTGATCACATTATATTTTATCACTCTATATGCTATTTAAAATCTCAGGAAGATATTTAAAAATATCTCCTCCCCTTTACATAGTCTTATTGTCATGCATCACACTTTTGAGTTTCATATATGTATATATTTTACTATTATTCTTATTGATTCTATACAGTAATAGACGTTTAATTATTTATATATTAAAGAAACATAGTATTGTATTTTTTTAAAACTGGCTACGATTTTAGTCTATTGCATATATTGTTTGTTATTATTCTTGTTATATATTTTTTATTATTACTACTATTATAAATTTTAAATTGTTAACCAATAAATTTAGAATTAATTAAAATCTGTTGAATCTGTCTAATTATTTCTTTTAAATATGTAAAATAATTTTGGTAAGTCAAATAGAGTTAGATATATGTATATTTCCTTATACATTATTATTAAGACTGAGATATAAATTTTATATTTGTTATTATATGTAAATATTTGTTTACTTATTTAAGTCAATATTACTTATAGAAAAAATTTCTTTGATTCATGATTGATTATTAATGAGCTTATATTGTACAGTTACACAAAATCTTAATAGATTTTGTTCTGTCATTAATCAGAATGATTTGTCTTAATTACCTTTAAACTTCTTTGAAGTGGGGTTCGTAAATTGTATTAACTAGTGTAACTTAGTATTATCCTTGACTTGTATAACTTCCAATTGTCATCTTATATAGTTTATCTTTCAAAAGTAACCTTTATTAGTAAAAGGATTACAAAAATATTGGGTACACTTACCCCTTGAGAATTACAAAGTGTTCAATGTGACAAACAAGGTAAAACAATTATTGATTATATAAAAGTAAATATGCTTGATAACAATTATGTTTATTAAAGAGTTGTTATAATGTTGATATTAATGTGTATCTAAACATGGATCTACATGACCCAGCTACTGAGAAGCCATCCATCACCCAATGATCCCACCCCTGGGGCCCCGAAGCAAAGACTCAAATGCTTCAGCTGAATAGGTGGACAAGTCCAGCATTGCGCCAACCACCACAACAGGCAACGAGGTCCAAGGCTCAAGTCCATTGAATAATAAATTCTCGACCTGCAGCCAAGCCATATCAAGACCATTACAGATGCCCCTGTTTCCCAATCAACAGTCCAAATGTGCAGGGACTACCTTCGGTCTACCTGCCCAGAATTGGAAAGCCAATTAATAAAAATACATAGCGAGCACAGATCTGCACTGCCTAAAACCAACCTATCAAGGGGGCACAGCAGCCAACCAGAGCAGGAATGGTGCTGAGACTTTGACCAGGTACCCTCCCAGCAGGTTTTCCAGGTAGTGGCAATAATTGTCAATAGCCTGCACCAAAAAACCAGCCTCCTAACGATCGCCACCACCCCCAAGAAAGAAAAGAGGAGTGCAGACCCATGTCCGGAAAATTATTGCAGCAAATCCTCCATCAAAGTTACAAAATTTGGAGGTGGCCCAAATCAGACCAACCACCTTACAAACTCTCTAATTTTAAAGTTAACCAAAGAAAAAAATGATTAGCTCAAATCAACACTGCCATAATAAACAAGCCATCAGGGGGTTGAAACAGCCTCCAAAGTCAGCTTCATTGTTGTTAACTCTTGATACATGTCATATATTCTAAATACTAGTTCAACTCATCCGACTGCAAGGTTCTCCAGGGATTATGATCTAGCTTATATATTTCCATTTGGTTATTCCAATTATGAACAGTGATTAGCATTGTAGGATTCTTGCTTATTGTTTGGTTGTACGGTAGAGCTGAATGGCAGCAACCTGTTACAGTAACTAGTTTCTGTAACCATGTTGTGGACTTGGTAGTAGTAGGATCCCAACTGGGACTCTTGTATTGATCCTATTTGAATTCTGCTTATGTTAATTGAAATCTAGGTCTTGATTAGTAGTCAAGGTTTCAATTGTGTAGTGTAAAAGTTTGTAATCTTTGGATTATTCCTAATCATTGTTGGATTAAAGGAGTTGAGTGAATTGCAGCTTCAATATCTTTGTTTGGGTCTATACCATCATTTGAACTTGGTTTTTATCTTTAAATCATTGTTTTTTGGCTCAGGAAACACTTCGTTCTAATTCTGTGTCAATTTGAAAGTTTTCTATTCTTTTTGTGGTGCCCCAATCGCACTGGAAGTGGCCCAGTAACTTTGATCTAATCATCAGAAAAAATTAATTCTTGTGCAGCGAGATGGCTTAAAACATAATCTATAATGTTTGATTCTAAAATTGAGATCGAATTCATATTTAAAATAATTTTCCCCTCCTGCACTGTTCTACCGCATTCAGCACGATGATATCGTAACTTTTTTCTTATGAACGAATTAACGCTGGGATTTCTTTTTTTTTTTTTAATTTCCACAGGTTTATGATTACTTTTGTGTCTAGTTTGTTTCTTGGTCTATTTCCTGTTTTTCCTGATTTGTTTGCAGCCGTAGAATCTTGCTATATCTGATGCTATTGTGAAATTCTTGAGACTATCTTTATTAAGCTTTTTTTTTTTTTTTTCCCCAACGTTTTCAATAAAATTTGACTAGCCAACTATATCTCAATTAATCCTATCATTAAGCTTAGGATTTCTAGTAACCTTTTTATTATTATTATGTATTTGGTTTCGTTTTAAAATCTTTTTCCTTAGTTTTATTCTTGCTCAAATGATTCTAAGATTTCCTTGTACTGGCTTTTGCCTTTTTTAATGGCAGCCATTTGTATAGAACGATACGATTGATAATTTCAAATTCATTAGAGTGAAAACTGATTTCAAATTTCTTGTAAAGGTGATAAAATGATAAAACAAGTACTCACTTACATCTTGGCAAACTTTTTCCCCCATAAACTCAAACTTGAAAGCATAATGAGTCTCATTCTTTTGGTGCCAGTGAACAGTCAACTGCTCCAGCTGGCAACAGGAAGTGGACTCATATATAGTTTAGTTGTTATAAAATCCATTTTGTAATAAATTGGCTGGAAATTTAAGTAGATGAATAATATTAGTCATTGTAATTCGGTAAATATCCAATAGAAACCTGTGGTATCTTTAAAGTAATGATGTGATTAGGTATAGCAAATACAAGATTATCTAATAGATTTATTGATAATGAATTATTGTAGAATGTTTCATTTTAATACATAACTTAAGTAATAATTACATATGGAGATAATGTAAAGTGTGAATAAAATATTAATATTTTGTTTAATGTTTTATTAAATTAAATATAAAACTGAGTAAGGGTTTATTTTATTTAAACATTATAAATATTATATAGATTTATAAAGCATTCTCAAAATGTTATTATAATTATTTAGAAATTAGTTGTTTTAAATAGAATATCATAAATGTTAACATAAATTTACATTACTGAAAGTAATATTAGATTGGTAAGACATATCAGAACATAGCTATTTATTGATTTAAATTTATTTTTATTCAATTATAAATTAAATAGATGTCTTATGTGTACATCATTGTTTAGGAAAATGACATATGATTTCACTGCTTATAGTCATTTATTTTGGGATCGTGAATAGTTTTGGTTATATCTAAGGCAATGATCTTGTTTGCTTGCTTTTGTTTTAAATACTATCTGGATAATTTAGGTTTTAATAGATATTGTCATTAGTATTCTACTATAGTGTAGTGGGCAATCTAAGTAACTATATATAGGAAATATTGTTATTGCCTAGAGTTTCCAATGACTGAGTTAGATGATTTTACACAGTTTATAACAGAGTTATTATTTATTGAAGCATGTTTTGCTCTGTTACAAATAATATTTAAATCATAAGGACATTTCTTCATAATCTTTTGTTTCCATATAGTGTCAGTAATAAGTTATCGTCTAAAAAATCTATAGGTCAATTATTGTTATATTATGACAAGTGTTGACTGAAAAATGTAGAGAGGTAGTAAGGTGTAAGATCCATTATTATGGTTACAAAGTAGCTACCCAATGCTAGAGTGATGATAGTCATGTTCAGGTGGCAATTGTTACAAAATGCCAAATTAACTTCGGGGCTTTTATAAAATGGCACAATGCATATAATCTATATTTATTTTATTATGAATGGCATCTCAATTTTGAGGCATACTAAAGTTTTTATATTATCATCCCATCATCATTTTTATCATGTTACCATTTATTTATATATATATAATTTATGGTCATTTTAAAGCTTAAAAAAGTACTGTAAGATGCTGCCCTCTCTAGAATTATTTTACAAGTAAAAAATCAATAAATTTGACATTTAAACTTGAACAATGATAGAAGGCAAGCTTTCCTAGATGCTGATTGGTTGGTTCTCATTTCAACAAAAGAAGTGACATGTCAATTTTTCATCACTGCCACTTCTTTGTTTTGCATTTCAAAGTGAAAATGAATGTTTTAGAGTGTGTTTTTTTAGTATTTTTTTACATATTATAAATTATTTTCATAAAATATATTGAAAACATAATTATTTAAGAAAAACAGTAAGATACTTTTACAGGAACATAATAAATTGAAAAAGAAACCAACGCTTACAACAATTTTGACACCTGTCAACAGTTTACATTGCCGAAAGCTTTTTATTTGATTTTCAAATAAAAATTGTTTTAGAATATTTTTCTGGTATTTATTTACATATTATAATGTGTATTGGTAAAATATGCTGAAAATATAAATTATTTTAGGAAAATAGTAAGATTTTAGTAAAAAAAATTCTTTATTTTTACACTAACATAAATTGAAAGGGAAATCAATGATGTCATCAACACTTTTTGATTTGTTACTAAGTTTATTTTTAGGTTTTCCACTATCAAATATTTTTATAACTATAAATAGAAATTTATTTTTGAAAAAACTTTTGTTCACTTTTATAATCTGACAAATTATTAATATACTTTTTACAAACAAAACAAAAATAAATATAATATTAAAATATGAATATATTTTACTGCTGAGTCTGTAATTGACCAATCAAAAGTTTAGAGTTTTAACTCACACAGCCAAACAAAATTTTTGTCATTTAAAATGTTAAAAAAGAATAAAGCTTTTATTGAAAAGTGGATAGGATAAATAATTAGAAAAAAAAGATTTTAACTAAACTCATTTTTTCATAAATTAATAATAGGTCTAAAAATACATCTTAGTAAAAATCTAAAATAAAAAAAAGATTAATTATATGATGGTTGTAAAGAAATATAAAAAGTTATAAGTCGGAGTGAAGGCTTATGTACTTTTATATATATATATATTTTTAAATATAGAAGTATATAATTTACCCAAGATTTTCATTGTAAATAGTGTGCAGTTTATTTTGTTAGAAGTTTTTTTATAATAAATTTGTTAAACTTATTTTATAAAGCTGTGCATTGCATTGATTTCCTTACACTATGAACACATGATCTCATGAGATATTAAACCAAATAAAATATTTGCACAGTATGAATGGGATTATTTACTTAAGAAATTATAGTGTTTCTTAATATGATTTATTTGAGAAATTTTATTCTTACATTATTATTATTATTATGGTCATAAATTAATTATATAATTTATTGCATAGAATTATAATATTATTCATTGCCACATTTTCTCAGATTATCAGATTATACCACATATTCTATTTAAGATGCCACATGAAGCTAAAAGATTATTTTATATTATTTATTTATTATTATTATTATTATTATTATTATTATTATTATTATTATTATTATTATTATTATTATTATTATTATTATTATTATTATTATTATTATTATTATTATTATTATTATTATTATTATTATTATTATTATTATTATTATTATTATTATTATTATTATTATTATTATTATTATTATTATTATTATTATTATTATTATTATTATTATTATTATTATTATTATTATTATTATTATTATTATTATTGATAGTTACCACAACATTGAAAAGGAGATAACATTGATAATTATACATTGAAGATTATTATTTGTTATAATTATTAGTTAGGTGTAGTTGAGGGTGATGACTACATAAATTTTAAATGATTTGAATTAGTTTAAAACCCTGAGATTAACATAGTCATATTATTTCTAATTAGGAGATTAAGATTTATATATCAGTTTTATATTTAATTGATTATTATTTTTAAAGTCATAAGAATGCTATGAGTTTGTTATTATTTGAAATAATAGAGAGATAGTATTCTTATGCCATTGAGGTGGTATTCTATGGGATATTGGCTCAATGTAATTCAAATTGCTACTTGTACTTCACTTCATTGTCTCATGATTTATTAATATTTTATTTATTTATTTTATAAAACCGGACCATTTTTGTTATTTTTATTAGTTAGAGCTAGTTAAATAATAAACAGTAACTTAGGATATCTTCATTATTGATTATACATATTTTATGCATGCATAACCATTTATCTTAGCTAGTCCTATTTTATTATTATTATATTTCCTGGAAGCGAGAGTGCAATATATATATATATATACACATATACATACAATATATATATATATATACACATATACATACACTATTGAAGCGCACATTAGGAAGTCAGTTTTGTCCTGAATTTTCAAGTAAAATGGATTAATTCAGTGATACTTAGGACACAATTTTCTTGTACCTATATTATTAGGCAAAAATGGACTAATCCATCCCCATGTCAGGCACCTTTTTATTGTTCCAGTAACCTTAAAGATAAATCTATAAATATGATTAAACAAGGTCAGTTTCATAGAGTAATATATAAAGAAGATAATAATGGAGATGATTGAACATAAACCTAATTACATTTCCCAATCATCTGTCCAAAATCAACACTAGAGATTTGAAACAGCTTTACCATTGAGCAATATTTGTAATTTTAAAAAAATCTAGTCTAGTCTGAAGAGTGTAGCTGATTCTTGAAATGGAAGAGGAAATTTTTTTAATCTAGTGAACTCTTAACGAGGCTGAAAAATATATCCCAGTATAAAACATTATTCTACAGTAATTTATGAAATAATAATATTCCTTGCCAAAACCAGAATATTTCCTTATGGAATCCAAAGATTATTTGTTAATACAGGCAGAAAATATGCAGTGTTATTTAATCTAAATTATGCCAATTTACCATAAATCATGTGAACCTTTTTTGGAAAGATCCCAAGTTCAGACTTTAATGTAATATTCCTGAATTAACTATTCCACTGTACTATTAAACATCCATTGCCTTGGATAAAAAAGTTCACTAAGAGCAGCTGTATTATCTTAAGTCTTGACTGCTCTTTAACTCCAGTTCAGTCAAGTCCTCCATTTTAGTCTTGAAGAGTTGTATCAAATAATGCTCATGTGTCACATGTAGCTATATTTAAAAAATAAAAGATTTATAACACTTAATCTTTAGCATTACCACTGCCTCCTGTTTTTCCATTACTACTGATTATTATTATTATTATTATTATTATCATCATCATCATAATCATCATTATTTATCTTCTACTCATAATATCCTAGTTTGATGTATGAGGCAAACAATTTTTTCCCATTTTCTAGAAATCTATTTTTAATGGTTAGCAGTGGGATCCATAGATAGGGTTTTTTAAATACGCATTCTTTGTCAACTGAAAATTCTATCTCAAATCTAATCCCAAGCTGGCACTTTAGTGATTGTATTGCTTTAAGCAAGTATTGCAGATAAAGATTTATGGATTACTAATTCTGCCTCCATAATTGCTTTCTTAATTCTTGAGCTTAAGCTAGAAAAAATAAGAAAATTGGGTTGGAAATATGGTTGCACAAATGCCCAAATCATACAGTCACATTTACTATAAAGGGATGATAAATGTTATGATATGATTGTAATGACTAAGACCTATATAGAGACTAAAAAAGGAAAAGATAGAGATGTAATAGACTGTATTGGAAAGAGTATCTATAATCCTCTCATGAATCTATATTCAATTCAGAACTATTCCACTATCTACCAACTGTAAAACCCACCAAAATAGTTTTAAATATATCTTTCCTGATGTTACCACCTCTCTTACATTGCATAGATAATATTATAATTACCACACTATTATTCTAGCAATTGTATTGAAACATATAACATTGATCTTTAATAGATATTCTAATAATTACACTTAAATAGTATACAAGTAAACTTAAATTTTTGTTTATATTTTCAGGAACTTTTCATGACTACATATCTTCTTGGTGAATTAAGTCTAGAGGATTGTGAGTTAGACTATAAATATAAAACCACTGACAATATCTTGAGTACCTTGAAAACATCTCATAACTCTTATTATTGCTTAGCTGATGAATTGTACTGCTGTAATTTAAGTATTGCTTTGATTTACTTTTTAGTCTATGTAAAGAGAAAAGCAAACATTAGAGTTGCACTTTTTAATTCACAATCCTCTATACCAATTATCATCACAATGCTAAAAAGAATGTTCAAATTCAATCATTAATTCATTTTGCTTATAGAAATAACAAAAAACAATATTTTATGATGAAATTATAAACATTATACTCTTTAAAATTTATAAAGCTTTAAATTATGCTAGAAGTACTCGTGTTATTAATATTTATTTTTCAATCTTAGGAGTAGAAAATTCAGAGAAAATAGCTTTTATTTCATGCTGGAAAACTAGCATCATGAAGAAATTCAATTTTCTTTTGGAGGTATTAATGCTATTGTTAATACAAATAGTAGATTGTGGCAAAACAGTGGTAGAAATAATAGTATTGGTACTATAAATTCAAATTTTTGTGCACGTGTATTGCCATCACAAATACTTTAAACAGAAAATCTACCATAAGGAACATGGATGCATCCAGAACCAAAATAATGATATATTATAATTATAATTAGTTCATATACAGGTACAGATTGTTGAACGAATCATAGATTAGCTCATTCCAAGATTAAATTATTTTATTCCAAATATATTCATGAGAAAATTAACATTTATTCTTTATAAGTATCTACTTATTATGTAAATGTTATCAACTATTAAGGGCAAAAATTACTGATTTGTATCTCCAGAATTGTCATGAAAATGTAATGTATATTAGAACATCTATTTTTTTATTCTCTAAAAAAAAAAAAAGAAATATCTGGTTTTTTATAATGATATTATTTTTAGTAACTTGATTAAAAAAAAACATTTCTGCTTGAAAGATTATTAAATTAAATGTGGATCTATATACTAAATATAAATATCTGAAGGCAAAAATTAAATGATAGACAAAATTGGTAGATTAAATGTAGTAGGAAGATGAAGTTATCCTCTAATCCTGATCTTCCTAGATATTTTTGATACACTAGAAGCAATATAAGACTCAGAAGTAATATCAGAATTCTATTAAATCCTGTAATACTCTTTTATGTGTTGACAATGTTTTACAAAAGGTAGAAGAAATATTTTTATCATCTTTTGAACAATGATACAAGAATTAAAATGACAATTTTAATGATTTATCGATTTCAACTTCATTTGATTTGGACAAAAAATATCCAGTTTAAAGATATCAAATAGTTTTTTTAAAAGTGGAATGGCTAGAAATCATGATGAAATATCTGAGGTTTTATGATATAGTGATGATGTATTAGATTAAAAAATCTTGCAATTTTTTAGGAATGTGCCTGATCTGTGTCCCAATTTTTAAAAATGAGTGGAATAAAGAATATTTTGTAATTATCATGAATATTATTATTATACACTAAAGCAAAAATATTTTCAAGGATTTTATTGAATAGACTGCTTTCAGTCACAGATAAATAATTACCAGAGATTTGATGAAGTTTTTAAAGAATCAAGAACAACTTCCAGGGAAATGCAAGAAAAAGTATCAGGAACAAAAATGATTTATATATTGATTTCATTGATTTGGTTTAGTAATTTTATTCAATTAATTAAACGGGATTATGGGTATTTTTTAAAATTAGTTGATTCCCAATAAAAATTTATTCATATTACACAGCTTCTATATGGGGAAATAAGACAAAGTATTATTACTATAAAAGGTTATTCTGAGACATTTGAAATGAAATCTGGTATTAAACAATGATTTGCACTTACTTTTCCAACATTGTCTTTAATGTTTATGGCAATTGTCTTTGGAACTATTAATAGGTAGGTTAATGAAAAAAAATGGTTATGTATTAATGATGTAATGGGGGATTTTAATTTGAATCTATTAAAAACCAAAATTAGAACTTCTAATTTTGGGGTTCAGATTTATAATGTACTGATGATTGTGCTATTTTGATCAGTTCAAAAGATAGTTTACAAGATGTATTTAATCTTTTAAATGTGTCATTTATGAACTTTGGCTTAATAAAATATGGTTAAAAAACTTAACTTTTTTGCCAGCCAGTCACTGAAAAAAATCCTCAGCAATTTTACGTTTGAATGGCTATAAACTGGAGATGCAGCTTCAATTTAAATATCTTGGTTATTGTATAAGTAGATAGGTAAAACTAGATGTTGAGATATAACCCATGTTCTAATGGGATTCTGAAGTTTATAGCAAATTACATGCTAAAATATTTCCTTATAGGCAAATAACTAAGATTTTGATACCCTACTAATTCAATATAAAAGTATTAAAAAATTGTATTTAAGAATGCTACATAGAAATATAATGGCAAGATTACAAATTAATCAATATTTCCTCAAAATTTTAAATGTGATATATGTAATCCACTATTGAAAATCATACCATTATTGGATTGGATATATAAAAGAAATGAAGAATGCAAGACTCTTTAAAAGATATTTTTGGTGAACTTGATCATATTTTTATGGAAGAGATTGACACCATTTTATTATAAGGATTATCTCAAAATGAAGTTAACATTAAGTGTTTGGGAGATATGACCTGAGAGTAGAATATATTAGAAAACTACAATTACGCATGATGTTGAAGTATTTCAGAAAGATTTTTGCTAAAGAAATTAGTGACAGTTTCAAAAAATATCAAACATAAAAATGGACTAAAATATTTTATATGTGAACTTACTTGTAGTTCACAGATAGGTTTATATGATTATTGCAAAACTCACTTCTAGAACAGTTTTTTTCTTGTCTTTCCTTGGAGTAAGTGTTACACATTCAATTAAAATTGAACAATAATTATTAATGTATATAATTTATTAATTTAGACAGTTAACTCTGAAACTATCATATTAATTTCTGTATATTATTAGATACATATACTGATTATTTAAATAAAAGTCACTGATTATATCTGCATATCTTTTTTTATTATCAAAGAAATAATGTAGAGAATTATGCATATTCACATTTATAACAACAATAGTAAGAGCAATAATAATACTAATTAGTTCATTGAAAAACAGTATTACCTGCACAATGTTCTGCAGGCTTTTGGATTTGAACCCCGTAAGATGGTGAATAATCTGCAGACTTTGGCTAAAAGAGTGTATATATTAAAGATTCCCTGAGATCTGATTTCCTAATTCAAAATTAATATCAGTTTAGCTATTTAGACTAAGGCATACTAGATAGTGAAGTTATTCAATATCTTGTTTTATGTTAAAGTTGTATTGTGGTTGATCTATGAATGTATTTAGATGATGAAAGAAATCAAATCAGATTATAGTTTACTAGCTTGAATAAATAAAACTTTATTAATTTTTATCATTTGGTTAATTAACAAATGAAGCATGTATCTTATTTTTAATCATCAATAATATTTCTTCCTTCATTTATTTGTGTTCTGTATATTTTAAAATTTTCTTTAACCCTCCACTGAGCTAGGTTATAAGTAAAGCAAAATAGAAGAGTCTCATTATTGATTCTAAGCAATATATAATTGTTAACTTATTCTATCCATTAATAGAATTGGTGCCCTGGGCATTTGCTCATATAATGTGTAGGAACGGTGTTGAGTGAGAGGGTTACAATATATATATATATATATATATATATATATATATATATATATATATATATATATCCAAACTTGTATTAAAATTAAAGTTATGTTGAAAGCATTCTAAGCACATCATACTTAATTAATATTATTAAAGCTTTGCTCAATTCATTTTTCTGTATGTGTGGCTATTACATTTACTTTTTCTGTAAACCAATATTAATTTTAAAATAAACATAATGAATTTAAATTACATACTTTTCTTCCAGTTAGAAAGAACAATCAGTGTCCAAAAGGGAATATAAACCAAAATCACATAAAAAATATACTATTATAATGAATTCCTATGAAAAAATAATAATTTCTTATTTTTTATTTATAAATAACTTTATTGAAAAACCATAGGTAATAATGATACAATTGTAAATCAAAAATATAGTTATCCATGTTACTCAGGCAACCAGATGTTCTGATGTGGTCACTGGTGTTGTTTAATCTAGCTTAATCAGGCTCCACGTGTTGTCAAATAAGAATCTGGATGAGATGATTCTGTCCTTATGGCGAAATTTCTTCAGCTTGGAAATGAATGTGTCTTCAGGCTTGGGATGTGATGTGATGTATTATGGCTTCTCCTTAAACAAAGTCAAGAATATCTCAGCAATTATGCCCAGATAAACCTGTTAGCCACTTTCTTTTACATTCCCCACTCTAAATTTACCCATAATCTGCTCTATCCCATTTCCACAACATAATTTTTGTCAACTCTATAACCTTTATATCTAAATCCCCCTTATCTTTTCCCAAACCCAGCATAAAAACCAATAATTCACTTTCTGTATAATCACTCTTTTCATATTTATTTTTCCACAACTTCATTATATGTACCCTTTCTGTTTTCAAACATTTACATTCAATTAACAAATGCCTAATATTTTCAATTCCTTCCTTACATAATTTACAAAATAAATCACCCATATTTTTCCATTTACATGTATATTCTTTTGTAGCTAAAGATCCCGTTCAAGCCTTAAACAATAAACTACTTTCCTTACTATTATCATATATTAACTCACACCTAATATTCTGTTTATTTCTATATATATTTAAACTCTTTTTACTCTCCATACTATTTCTCCATCTCTCTAACTCCCTTATCTTTATTAATACATTTATTCTTTTATCCCATCCTTACTACTATAACACTCAATAATCCTCTTAACACAATCATCCCATCTTTTGTACAAATATACTGATATAAATTCTTTATCCAAATCTTTTGCATACTGCATTACCTTTCTCACCCATCTTGTTACCTGCCCTTTATTTATAACCCAATTAAATACTATTTTAGCTATTCTTTTATTATCCATAAACTGCAATCTACCAAACATTTTCATTTTACTTTTTGCATCTCTCATATGAAAACTTGACCATCCCATTTCTCCTTGAACTGCCTCCCTTGCTGTCCAAATTTCTGCATCTAATGCATGACTTCCTACTTCCCTTTGAGCTTTTTCTAAATAATCTAATATCTTTTTACTAACATATAATGCATCATTACCATGTGTTAACCCTGCTACTGCAACTCCTTTCCATATAATTATAGCTACATCATATTTATTATATGAAAATACTGTTAATTTCTTTATCAATCCCTTTCTTTTCTTTGCTTCATTTATCAATTTTTTCTCCCATTCATCCAAATAATTTTTCTGATTACTTAAAATAATTCCCAAATAACTATATCTATTCACCACACTTAACTTAATATCTCCCAATAAAAATTCTACATCTTCTCTTTCCTCAGTATTAACCATCATTATATTTGATTTTTCTTCACTAAATTTAATCCCCATCTCTTTACCCACCCTTGCATCTGTCCTCAACGTAACTTCCATATCTTCTCTTTTTTCTGCACACAAAAATATATCATCCGCAAAAAAAAAACCTGACAAAATATATACTCCCTTACTACCTATTAATGGTATCTCTATCCCTCTTCCTAATCTTTCTATTGTTTTTTCCATTTCACTCAAATATAACACAAACAAAATAGGTGACATAGGGCATCCTTGCCTTAGTCCCACACCATTTTTAACTTTAATTGATTCTATATTCTCTAATTGATATATATATATATATATATATATATATATATATATATATATATATATATATATATATATATATATATATATATATATATATATATATATATATATATATATATAATATATATATATATATTTTCATATAATTTCTTAATAATATCTATTAAAGCTTCATCCTTTCCCAAATTTGCTAAACTTATCCATAATCTATTTCTATTTACTCTATCATATGCCTTCTCTATATCTATAAAACTCATATATAACTGTTTATCTGCATTCCTACCCATATCCATAAGTTGTGTAACTACAAATAAACTATCTCCTATATGCCTATCTAATCTAAAACCTCCTTGCATTTCACCCACTAAATTATTCCCTTCCATCCATTTTACAACTTTACTAGCCACCATATATGAGAAAACTTTATATAAAACTGATGTTACCGCTATTGGTCTATAATTATTCAACTTTCTATGATCCTTACCCTTTCCTTTAAATAATAACCTTACTCTTGTATTACCCCAACTACTTGGGAAAACTCTATTCTGTGCCATTTTATTAAAACAGGATAATAACTTTACTTTTGCCCTATATCCTAAATTCATTACCATCTCTGCTGCCCATTCATCTAAACCTCTTGCCTTCCCACTTTTCAATTTCTTCTCTACCTCATTTAGTTCATTTTCTGAAAAACTAATATTCCCATTACTATATTCTTTCATATTTTCTAATATTCTATCATTCACATCTAACATCTTTTCTATATTCATTACATAACTATTTAAGATTCTATCTAAATCTTCTCTAGAACTACACTCAGTTCCCTCATCATCTAGTAATACTAACTCTTTCTCCCCTACATTTCTCCTTTTAATATAATTCCAAAATTTTTTACTTCCATCTCTTCCACTTTTATTAATATCCTCCAACAATTTACTATTCAATTTCATTCTCTCTCTCTATAAATATCTATTTTAGCCAATTTCTTCTTTTCTAAGTACTTTTCCCATTTAGCATTAATATCTTTTTCACTTTCCTTATTCTTAATAGCACACTTATATTCTCTACATGCTTCTTTCCTTTCTTTTACACTTTTACTAATTTTAATTTTTTTATTACTTTTATTCTTTTCAATATTCTCACCTAAAACCCTATTTGCAACTTTTTCTACTTCCTTACACCAATCCTTATACTCATCCCCAACCCACTCTTCTATTATTTCTTCAACTTGTATTTTATACTCTTACAACTTATTCTTATCATTCACTCTCCATCCACATCTTTCACTATTAAATTATGATCACTAGTGCATACTTTTTCTTCATTATCAAATACCTTAATTTTCCATATTTTATTTATTCCCTCTTTCTCTACCAATACATAATTTATTGTGTGAAATATATTATTTCTGGAGCATGTGTATTGTCCCTCATAAATATTTAATAAATTTCCAATACTCAAATTCACTTTCTGACAAAAATTCTTCAAAAGCTGTCCATTTTTATTATCTACATCATCAATTTCTTCAATATGTCCATTCATATCCCCTATAACCATTATTCTCTTCCCCTTTTCTTTAAAACTTTGTATATCCTTAACTAAACATTCATATATGTTACTATTCCACTCCAATATAATTTGACTATCTCCAGTAGCTATATAAACTATAGCCACCATCCATTCTTGCATACCCAACCTTATTTCAAACCACAAGTGTTCTTGACATTTAACAATATTTAAATATTTTTTTGATATAACACCTATACCACCACCCCTTTTTTCTTTTTCTTTTCTATTTATACCCTGCCATAGCAACTGTTCCAAAATAGGTTCTTCTTCTCTTAAATGTGTTTCCACTACTGCTAATACCTCAAGCTCTTCATTTTCAATTGTTTTATTTAATTCCATCCACTTTTCTGGTTTCCTACCACCTAGCATTTTCAAAAACCCAATTTTAACAATTTCTTCTTTCCTAACTACTCTTTTATAAATTATTTTAATTCTTTCTTCTCCATTACATAAGTGATAAAGGTAGTCAGTCTTGTGGTGACATAATCATGGACAGAAAGCAGCTCTTGATATTTAATATTTTGTTCAGGGAAATGTGGCAGTAGTGAGTAATGAAAGTTCTGATTTTGTCATATGCTGAGCAATCATTTATCATGTGATCAAAGATTAAATATAAAATATATAAACTTAAAAAATTAAACATAAAAATTAAAAAAAGTGTTAATTAATAAATAAACATTTATCACTTAGAATAATTACTAATCTGAGGGTAAATATACTGTATAAAAACATTTTAGTAGTTATAATTTTAAAACAATATATATAATTTTTTCATTGAATCTGCCATTTTGTTTCTTAAGTAGCAAGAGAATATTTTCTAATTAATGATTCATTAAATTAAAATAAAGCATAAAGAAAAAAAAATTAATTAACTGCAATACACATTTTAAAATTGAAAAAACGAAAAAACTTACTAGTGTACATTTTAAAATTTATTTTTGCTGCAGTTTGCATAGCTGTTAAGTTTTTTTTTTTTTTTTTAAACAAGACTTCACGAATTATATTTATTTTAGTTATAGTAAAATTAAATAAAAAATTGATAAAAAAAAAAAAAAACATGTACTGTTGGTTGTTGAAGTTTTAATAATCAAAATGTTTTTTTTTTTAACAGACCCTAAAAACAAGCTAGAAATTATTGATTTAAATTTGAGAAAATAAATGCAATTTTAAACGTATACTTAGTAATCTTTGATTATATAAAGTTTGTTATTAACTGCATAATAGATAAAATATTTTTTTTGCTTCAAGATAATTTATAATTAGATACATAATATATTAAAATTAACATTTTTTTTGCCACATGCAAAAACCTTCATAAGAATTTTACTCCATAATATGGATGAAGTGAAAATCTTTTTCTAATGTGAGCATTTCAAAACTTAATATTAATATACTTTATTGTTATATATAATCAGAGTATGTACTCATTGTAACTGGAATTGTTTTGCTTTTGTAAATTGTTAATGATGAAAATTTTCTTTACTTTAGCTATAGCATAAATAAAAGCACTAACTATCTTGAAAAAATACTGGATAAAAATCAGATAAAATATATTAAACATAATTTAACTCTATAATCAAAACAATATAGTGTACAATATAATGAATAAACTCTATGCTATACTATATATACATTTTTAACATCGATGTACTTATATGTTGAACTATTTCCGACATCTAACATTAAATATTGAGTGATTTTGAAAAAAATGTTAAACATTATTTACATTCACTAATTCTATTTAACTGTTAATAATAGCGCACAGGTCAGTATATATGCAATATTTCAAATGATATTCTTTTTCTCTCTTTATCAGGTGTTGCTCATCTGACTAGTGAATGTACTAGCATGGGAATGATTCGATTCTCATGCTACTATTGTCAATGGTCAAACTAGCAACACCTGAAGGAGAGAAAAAAAGAATATCATTTAAACATTGTGCATATACTGACCTGTGTGGTATTACTTACATTTGAAAGTAATTGGAAAATTTAAATAATGTTTACATTTTTCCCAAAAGTCATTCAATATTTAATGTTAGATGATAAAAATAGTCTAACAGATAAGTTCATTTAAAATACCATCTTCACAAATTTTCAGACAAACATTTAGCATCAAAGTTGAAATTTTATTTTTAGATGATATGACATTAGCATAGGCCACTATCCTATAATATCATGTTGAAAAAATAGTGTTAGTTTTTTTTTTAAAAAAGTTTCAATTTTTTTTTAAAGATCATAAAAACAAATAATAGATCGTAAATCAAAATAGTGTGTACAAATCGATGATGATCATTGCGGTAAATTCTTGAATAAAAATTTACAACTAGTAAGGATAAGAGTGAGCATGTATAATAAACAAAAATATTTCTTGGATAAATTTAAAAATTTACATATCGTGACGTATTATAAATTCTAATAAATTTCATCAGTGTCATTCATTCAAGCATGTAAAAGTAATTTAAAGTGATTATTTAATATCTTCACGCTTTCACTTTCAAACACTTAAGATTCGCCCATACAAAAGCATTTGGGTTCGAAAAGATAGATGGCCATTCTATCTTTTCCAAAGACTTTATCATGTGGTTGAAGTGTTAGTATTCATTCATTTTATATTTAAAATCTAAAGCGCATGTGCAACAGTTTAATGCTGTTTAAATATTATATCATCTCATATAAAAGTGAGAATATTGCAGTGTAAAAGGCTAAATATTTTTTTTATTATATTGTAGGATGATGAAATGTTATTTATCACATTCAATACATGGAAATTATTTTATACATAAATCTGGCTTTTTTTATTTTTCGAATAGCTACAAAAAATTTAAAATATTATATAAGTAATGGATATGTGCATACACGTGCATAAAATGTAAACAAAAATAATAACTCTCCTGACATCTACTCATACATCAGTAACGATGAAGAAAAAGAGGACGGTGATTATATGATATTTTACTAACATTGTTGAAAATAAAAAATGAAAATCATATATTAGCCTTGTTATCAGAAATCATTTTAAAATTACACTGAATATATAGAAGATACCGACGAGTTTTATTTTTAATAATTTAGTAAAATTAATGAAATACAAAAGCTGGACTAAGAAACAATCAAATCGTCCGTAACAAACTTTGACAATATAAAAAATACATTGCAATTATAATAATAAATAGTTGTCAGATATATATAAATTATTAATGATATATATCAATTTACGTTATCAAAACTTATATAATTATAGTTGTAATATTTTTTTTTCTTTTTCTCTCTTTATTCTTTTACATTAATAATAACTATGTAGTATAGTAAAAAGATTTTTGTATAAATCTAAATTTAGATTTAGAAAGGATTTGAGGTGAGAGAAAGAGAGAGATTCAAAGGAAATTTCGATATTAAAAATAAAAAAAATAAAAATTGATATCTGTTTTTATTGATTTTTTAAAAAAAAAAACATTTCATAAAAAAATATTTCTTTTTACAAAAGAACAAGCTTTATTCTGCGTAAAAATATTTACAAATATAGGTGAATTGACAATGGGAAGATTTATTTCTTTTTTAATGTAAATTCAATATGTGGCACAAGGTTTAATGTGTAGAAATTTTATATTCATTTAGCCACGAAATAATTCGTCAAAAAATTTCAGTGATAGGGAAATTCGTTATAATTTTAAAAATAAATATATATTAAATATTTATGATACATTTATTATTAAATAATATTTTAGCTCAAAAAAACTAACACGTAACCACTGGGGTATTGGTTTAGGGCTAATTCATAAATATTGTGCAGAATGTTTTAAAATCAGACGAAAGTAAGACATTTACAAACTTACTAATCAAGAAAAAAAATAAATGCCAATAACTTGAAAGGATAAATAGTTTACATTTAAAAATATAAATAAAGTGAAAATTTTAAAACAGCTAAAGAAAAAAAAATTCAGTGCTTTAAATTAAAAGATCAGAGGATGATTATAACAAAGCTTTCAAATAATGTGAAGACGTTAACAAAATGTGGCCCTAAATTATGAAATGTGAAATAATACTAGGAGAAACATCAGCAAAATAAAATAAAGTTATGATGATTGACAATAACAATAAAAGATTAAATGTGCTAATTAGAAAAATAGTTAGCAAAATAACGTATTATTTCTTTTAAATATGTATAATTTTAGAAAATAATCTCTTTCAAAAGTAGCTTCCTATAAAGAAGAAAACCTAATTTTTAACATATATAAGACAAAAAATATTAAAAAATCATTAATATTGGCTTTGAAAGAAATAATATTATAAATAGATTAGTATTAAAAAATGTATTAAAATACTTTGATAAAAATTTAGACAAAAAAAAAATTATTTAAAAATTTATTAGTTACAAAAAAATAAAATACACTTTTACCATGTTAGCATAGATCTTTATGTGAGAATTTTCCATAGCAGTCATTATCAATTTTCACCTACTATGTTTATTTATAATCAGTTATTTGCTAATACAATCTTTAAAAAAAATATTTGAAACTTTTTAAAAAAATATCCACCATTTTTTCAAGATGGTGGTCAAAAATGGTGGCCATTTTGTAAGATTGATGATATCATAGAATAATGACTTCACCAAAGTTATATTTTCCAAAAATAAAATGGTAACACTTTTACTAAAAATATACAGAGTATTATTTTAATTTTAGAATTAAAATATAATTAATGTAGTTTATTTAATTTTTATCCAGTGAACATTCAGTGCTTTTGTTTATTAAATATCCAAATTAAAGATTTTCATCTTTAATGACTATAAAATAATTTTAAAAAATGTCAGTCTTATTCAGCATGTACTTTAATCATGTACAACAACAAAGTGGATTAATATTTAGTTGCAAAATGAATATAGTTAATCTATATTCATTCAGTCAGATTTGCTGATAAAAAATATTATATATATTATTTTGCCTAAGGCAAAAATACAATGATCAATCATAATAATCATTGTAATTAAAATTGTCAAAGAATATCACACATTTTGCAGTTAATAATCAATTTTATATGATTACAGGTTACTAAACATAAGTTTAAGATACCATTTATTTTTCCAATTTTAAATGAAGGTTGTCCTAATTTGTAATTTAAGTGCATGAAAAATAAATTTAAATATGTACACTGTATTAACTTTTTTATTTAATTTTAAAATGTGCATTATGTTTAATTTTGTTTTCTTCACTTTTTATTTTAATTCAACAAATTGTGTTTCAGAAAATATTCTGCAACTATGTGAAAAGCAAAATAGTGTTTAGTATTAAAGCTTCTGATTAAGTTATAGAAGATTTTTATATGGATGTACAAAAGCCTTTTGTTCAGAGTAAACAATATTTTAAAATTGTTATGGGAGACTTTAATGCTAGAATTGGTAAACAAATTAAAGATGAAAGTGCTGTAAGTAGTTTTGGTTATGGTTATAGAAATGAGAGAGGACATAGACTTGTAGAGTTTGCAGAGAAAGAAAAACTTTATATTATGAATTCTTTTTTTGAGAAAAATATTAAACGGAAATGGACATGGAAGCATCCAAATGAAGGTACAGTAGAATTGGATTATATTTTGACTAACTGAAAACACATATTTCAAGATTGTAATGTACTCAATAAATTTAACCCAGAAAGTGATCACCAATTAGTAAGATGTAAGATACATGTTAATGCAAAACTAGAGAGACAAAAATTATTAAGAAAAACAATATTTACTGTTGATATTCCTAATATTCAGAAACATTCTAATGAAATTAAATTAGAACTTACAAATCGGTTTCAAGTATTAGTAGATTTGAAACATGATTCAGATTTGAATGACCTTAATAAGAAAATAAGTGATACACTTTTAAAAACTGCAACAAAGATAGCTGGTAGAAAAAAGCAGCAATTGACCAGTAAAATTTCTACTGAGACTAGAGAATATATGAAGACAAGAAGGAATATGAGGATATACAACAATGATGCATTAAAAAAAATTGAATATCTTGGATTTTGTAAAATGGTGTGGAAAAGAGTTGAAAATGATATAAGAAAGTATAATTGTGAACTAGCAAGGGAAGCTGTAGAAGAGAATAGAAGTCTAAAGAGTGTAAAACAACATTTTGGTATTGGTAGGAAATTTATATCTGCAATAAGAAAAAAAGATGGCATTATTACTAAAAAAAGAGATGACATTATAAAATGTGTAGATGACTTCTATGAAGAATTATATAGTAATAAAGAACAAGTGCATCCTATACATATTATATCTTCTGAATTGCCCAGAATTTTAAATGAAGAAGTGAGACATGCAATTAAAAGTATGAAGAAAGGAAAGGCTCCATGTAATGATGGAATTGTAATTGATATATTAAAAGAAGCAGGTGAAGAAATAGAATTTTTTTTAGCAAAGTTATATACCAAATGTCTAAATGATAAAGATGTATCAGATGATTGGAAGAATGCAGTATTAATATTAATATTTAAAAAAGGTGATAAAGAAGATATTAGAAATTACAGACCTATCAGCCTTTTATCAGTTTTATACAAAATTTTTACCAAGATAATTACAACTCGTCTACAGAGAACATTGGATTTCCACCAACCAAGAGAACAAGCTGGATTTAAAAGTGGTTTTAGTACAGTAGATTATATCCAGGTATTGAGAGAAGTTATAGAAAGGACAAATGAATATGAGTTGCCATTATGCTTTGGATTTGTAGATTATGAAAAGGCATTTGATTCTATAAACATTTCTTCAGTGATTAAAGCATTGGATCATCAAGGTATAGATCCAGGATATTGTCATATTTTAAAGAATATTTATAAAAATGCAACAGCAACAATTAGATTACATAATGATACTAGAAAAGTCAACATTGAAAAGGGTGTAAGACAGGGTGACTCCATATCTCCAAAACTTTTTACAGCAGTGCTGCAAGAAGTATTTTGTGGATTAAAATGGGAAGCTAAAGGAGTGAAAGTAAATGGAGATTATTTAAGTCATTTAGATTTTGCAGATGATGTAGTTGTTTTTGCAAATAATGCTTTAGAGCTACAGGAAATGTTGCAGGAGTTATCAGATGAAAGTAGGAAAGTAGGACTAAAGATAAATGTTAAAAAGACTAAAGTAATGTTTAATAGATTTTCTCAAAATATGAAAATAAAGATTGATTATGATGAGTTAGAAGAAGTTAACAGTTACAAATACCTTGGTCAGATTATTAATACAGATGGAAACATAATGGATGAAATTAATCATAGAATTAAACTTGGTTGGAGTGCTTTTGGTAGAAATAACTTGATACTAAAAGGAAATATGCCTATGTGTTTGAAAAGGAAGGTTTTTAATAAATGTGTTTTGCCAGTTCTTACTTATGGATCTGAGACTTGGACACTTAATAGAAGAGCAATACAGAGACTTCAGACCACTCAAAGAAGTATGGAGAGATGCATGTTGGGAGTAACAAGAAGAGATCGAAAATGCAATATATGGGTAAGAGAACAAACAGGTGTTACTGACCTCATTGAAAAAATTAAAAGACTGAAGTGGAGTTGGGCTGGACATATTGTTAGAAAAGATTATAACAGATGGATAATTGAAATTTTAAACTGGATTCCAAGAGATTGTAAAAGACCCAGAAAGAGACCACATGTGAGATGGATGGATGAAATAAGAAAGTGTGCAGGGGTGATGTGGAGAAGAGAAGCTAAAATAGGAAAAGATGGATTGAACTTGGAGAGACCTTCATCCTGTAGTGGATTAATAATGGTTGATGATGATGATGATTAAAGCTTCTTAAATTGTGTTTCAGGAAATATTCTGAAACTATGTGAAAAGCAAAATAGTGTTTAGTATTGTGACAGTCAGATGATGTATGTTGGTTTAACCCAGTTTGAATACTAGGCGAAAATACCTCAAGGTCACCCATACACGAGATATTAAATCAAGAATACTATGACCTCTGCCCTATTCGCCTATTCTCAAGGCTAACTACGAACCAATAACATTACCTGAGACATGCATAAATTATTTTCTCATCCATCCACAAAGCTTAGCATCAGAGGGAGACATGGACAGGAACACCTATGGAGCTAAATTGTTAAATGTGCAAAAGTACTAAGAAATATGTGTTTTGCATGCCTGGATCATTGAAAAGTAAAATAAAGCATTACAATAAACTTAGAAAACTCAAGCTATTTTAGTTAAATAATATATTTAATTAATGACTTTAAAATATTAATAATGATTTAATGGCCTTTGCTATTCTCCTGAATTAATGAAAAACTAATTAGACACTAAAAACAGATTAAACAATATAATATTTTTGCGGTCTAAGTCTTTTCTTCCCAATTTTAATAAAATTGTCAACTCGAATCTCCTCGATAAAGTACAATAATAAAAATCTTTCACAAAGCATTTTCTAATTGCTTTGCGCTAAAAACAGACAGTTTAAAAATTATTTAAGATGTATATAGCTAAATCAGATATACGTAATAAGCTAATGGCGGACAAAAGAAGCATTATCGAGGAGATCAAGTTGGCAAACAAAAGGAAACTTACTCGTATTGAATTTTACAAATATAAATGAAAATTGGAAAGAGATTTAAATGAAAAATTAACCTTTAAACTTAACCGCAATGGAATACAAAATATTTATACATGTTAGTAATGAAGAATAGCAAGGAAAAAAGGTTAAATATATATAGATAGATGATCACGCAATATATATCTCTAATATTAATCTAATAAAAATGGTTACATTACAAATATAATTAAATACAATAATTCAAAAATATAATACAATAAGGCAATTTAAAAAGATATTATCAAAAAGGATAGAAAGTAAATAGTTCAATGGAGAGAGATATGATTACTGTCCTGGTTCCTTGGTCATGTTTCCTACGGCGTTCGTGGCTTGATCTGACCATCGATAGGTATTTGTCCAGACAAGGAAGATGGAAATAAGTTGCATGCTTTTACGAAAAGTCCTACAGACATGGCACAGAGTTCTGATTACTATTGGGTGGATACTATGGCATTTTGATGGTATTTAGGAACCCAGTGATAGGCAAAGCTTTTTGCCTAGCCAAGCATAGTAGAATCCATCAAATTCATCTGACCTTTAGCTTGTAGCATGTTCAAACTTCTCCATGATTTTGAAGATGACAGTTGTATAACTTTTTGGAATAAAATCTCAACAAGAAAAATCTGAAAGAGTTTTCCAAAGAGTTATCTGAATGCAATCTCCAAAAGAAAAATCTGAATGCCAAGTCTTTTGTTCACTCTCCTATTTATACGTTTTTGTAAGCTACCCTCTATTGTTTGTATGATCTTAGATCTTGATAAGCCCACCCCCACTCTTTGTTTCAAGGTAACATTTTCTAAAAATAACTTTTACTTTTTTCTTCTAAATTTCTTTCTTTAATATTTGAATTTTAGTAATTAAAAAAGAAAAAGAAAGCCATCTTTAATTTGCCTTGAACGGGCTAACTAATTACAAGCATATATTCTTTTAGAAAATGTTGGTGGGCTTATCTCAAAATAAATCATAGGCATATTTTAACAAGAAAAACTATATTATTATTGCTTTTAATAAAATAAGCATTTTATTTCAGCAGAATTTTGCATTAACTCATATATATATACGCTAGTATATATATGTTTGACTAATAGGTTTTACAAGTAATTTTTATTAACAGAAATCTAATCTTAGAATAGAATTTATTTAAAATGAAATAGTTAAATGCAAATACAAATTTAATAAACATAATTAATTTTAGCTGTAATGCAAAACCCTGCTGATATTGGGCTATAAACTTAATTCAGGCCTACAATACTAATTAAGTTTATAGAAGGCTGTGAAACATGGATCGGACTTCAGATCTATTGCTTCAGTATTAAAGCTACTAAAATGTATTTAAATAGTGTATTTATTCATAGGTTAGTATTTTTTAAATAATAAGCTAAGTAAATGTTTACTTATTAACACTTTTTTTAATTTAAGATTTATTTTTTTAGTTGTCTTTTTAATATTTTGAATTTGAAATAACAAATTATTTTTTTCCTCTTAGGAACTCATTATAATTGGGCATGATTTATGAAAGATCTTATTTTACAAGGTGTTTTGAAAAACCAATGGTGATCACAAACCAAAAAGGTGTACTAGGATGTACTGTGCAATAATTTTAATTGTTGTAAACTTTGAAAAAATTAATTATTTGACATTTATGAAAGGAAAATATTTTAAATTTCATTCAGAATTACAAAAATTTAATAATATGGAATTAATAAAAAATATAAATAATAAACAATTTTTTTGTTAAATAATATTAGCATCAAAGTGTATTCTTGCTGTCTAGAGACCTCTGCATAATATTTTGAATATTTTTTGACTTACAAATAGATGAGTTTCTTTTATTCAGTTTTTTTAAAAAATAATTATTTAATATTTATTTTAAAGTATACTTCAGATCATTTATATAATAAAACCATTTTGTGAACTTAATTGATAATATATTTTGTTTGAGATTATATTACAGTTGTTTTCTTAGTTAAACAATGTGTTAAATTAATGCACAATACAATGGACTTCAAATTATTATTGTTTGTACTGCATCACTATGAATGATTACAAATATAATTATTTTATGATTTTAAATTACTTGCAATTAGTATCATTTGTCTTACAAAACTGCATTGCTATCAAATTATTAAAGACAGCTTAATAAAATAATGTAAGAAATTGATTTGTAAATTTTATAAATTTTATATGTGTGTCAGCATATGATATAGATATATGTGCATAACACTTAATTACATTTATTAAAAAAATTTAAAAAAATTGGTTTATAGATTTAATAAAGTCATGAAATATTTTGTAAAGATATACTAGAAAAAATATAACTCATGTCTGAAAAAGATTTAAAAAATAATTTGCCTTTTTTCTTGTGGAAAATCTAACGGCAAATCCAAATATTTTATTAAAAATTATAAACCATTAAAATTAAAAAAGCTAAAGAAAGGGTTTTAAAATTTAGTCGTAATTTTCTTTCTTTTTAGTCAGCATAAATAAAAAAAACTATTTTATAATGATTTCGAAAATAACTATCTAAATGTAAAAGAAACAAACATGTTTTAAAAAATTATATTAAACCTGGTATTAAAATTTAGATAAATATGTTTTATAAAGCATTTCAATATAAAATTAATACAGAATTAAAAGTTTGTCCAGTGTAATTAACATATTTTTCAAGATAATAAAATAAATATTATTAAAGACTTAAGATGAGAGGATATAGCATTCTTGATTTGATGCAAAAATATAAATAGATCTGAAAACAAAGTTTTTGGGTTAAATCAAAGAAGACAGCATTGTAGACTGATTCCTAGAGAAGAGAAGGAATGCCAAGAGAAAAGTAGAGCAGTTGTTATCAACAAGAAAACAGAAAAAATGAAGGATTATAACCAGCTAAACATTAAGTCTGAGGTTGTAGTTGTTGAATAAAAAAAACACTAATTAAAATATTTTTCTACAGAATGGCTTTAAGTAGCTTTACATTGCTGATTTTTTAAACAAATATTTTTAAATACTACATTCAACTCAGCAAATATGACAATATTTGTTATCAAAAGGTTATTTGCTATGTGTGTTTAAACAAACTAAAGCAAATCAGATAAAGACCTGGAACTATATAGTTTTATCGGGATATGAAAATTGATTGTGCACAGGATATAATTTTGTCTGTTAACAAGAAGAAAAACATGACATTAAAAAAGAGAACTCTGCTATATATTTGACAGTAGTGAGATTAATTTTCATTATCTATCAACACTGATGTCAAACGATAGTAATTAAAATAAAGACTAAATTTATAAAGACTATTTTTAACAATGTGTGAAATGTAAAATGTTACCATTATAATATTAACAAAAATCACAGTTAAAACAATTTATTATATAGGTAAGATTTTTTTTTTATAAATTAAAGCCTTAAAATTAATATAACTAAGGATTTCTGTATTCATAATTATATTTAAATTTAAAATTTATGACTATTTATTAATTTTACTCTTTTGTATTTTAGCTATTTTTTTTAATTTTATGATAATAGCAAATATATAAGTAACAATAGCTTGATTTTATTTATAAGTAGTGTAAATAAATTATTGTTATTTTATTATCATACTTAGTTAGTTTCATTTTTGAACTCATTTTTAAACATATACTATTTATATATTAATGGAAAAGAAATTATTAAGTTAGAATTTAAATTTAATAAAATTTATTGCACCAAGTATACTTTCAAGGCTTACCTGTCTTATTCATGGTTAGTCTGTAAATACGAAAGCATTAAAAATATACTTGGTGCAATAAATTTTACTAAAATTAAAATCTGACTTAATAATTTATTTTACATTAATAGTTATGAAAATACTATATCAAAATATAGTTACAAACCATTAATATACTATTAAACCTAGGAAGTCTGCAATTTCCCAGGGAACATGCTGCTGTAAAGAAAATACTTTAAAATGATGATGATCTCATGTATAATAATTCAGAAAGAGGTGTTTTTTTCTATAAAGAAAATGACATCTAAGATTAATTTAAATAGAATCTAATTATATGTAAAAACAAATGCATTTGGAGTTTTTATGCTGAATTTAACTTTCAGTGTGTTAATGACATATTGATTATCATTACCATAGTCTTTTGTTATATCTAATGTGAGCAATACATTTTGATGTTGCAGACATTATGGATAGAGATAATTACTATTACAATATTTTGCATAATCTGCTTATATCATATAAATTAGAAAGCTGTAATAACTGACAAAAGTCAAAGCAAGGTAGTCTTTGAATTTCTTTGATTTTAAGCATCTTTATATTTGTCTCGATATTTCAGGGTGCGTAAATATAGTGGTTTACTTAAAGAGACTATATATATTCTAACCTATCAAAAGACGACTTCATTTCTATTAAATCAATTCCGGAAGCCTAATTCTATTAAAGAGAATTCGGACGCTTCCGTCTAGGACGGGTAGCAAACCCTATATTTTTATCTAATATAGCTCGACGTTTGGTTAGTTATAATAATTCAGCTACAGCGATATGCAGTTCAGACAGAGATAGAATTAAAAAAAAATTATCATTAATAAAATAAATGTAAAAGGAAAATTTAGAATAACTAACATTCTTTCTCTATCCAAAACACATTCTCTGAGCTGTAAGTACTTGCACTGTTCGACAATGATGATGATTATTTCATGTCATTGTTAATATTACCGACTAAAATAAAACATTCATTAATTTGCCAATATGATCTCAATATTTATTATTATACAATCAGAAGTTTCAATCTCTTAAGCCATGCCACGCTTGTAATGTTGATCATAATTGATCAATTCTTAATTTAAGAGCACTTATAATAATGACACTAATCTCAGGGTTCTCTGTTATGTTTAATAAAATGCTCGGCAGTATTGTGTTGTCGCATATGTCTGACATTCTGGTCGGCTATAGGAAACATTTACCTTATTTAAATTCCAGGTATCTTCATCCACATATCAACTATTATAATATTTAAAGAGATGATAACCATATTCAATAACAACGCATAATTTTGAATAATATAGCCCTTTTTATCCAGAATCTCAGTCGGAATGATGAAAAGACAAGGGTGCTTTTGTGTCCTTCCATTATCCATGACAACACAATAATTTAACTAAGATTTATTACTTAGACACTTCACTTAAATGTGTACGAAATAACGTGCACAAAAGCTAATAGTTTGGGAATAAAGTGATTTTACACACACATAAAATAAAATGTCTTGGTCTGAAGTTTTCCATTCCACAAATAATTCTTATTAAATTAAAATATACTGAAATATTCTGATCTGCTTACAATTGTCTATCTGGTGTATTGAAATTAAGATTTCATAAATGATTTCGGACTCAAGAAAAGTATTGCAAGTATTATGCCAATACACTTTTATTTAGCACACAAGAAAAATGACTCAAGACAACTTGTAACAAGACTATAATTTATTATTAAATTTTAACAAAATTCTAATTTATTATTACAGTTTACCAAAACTATCCTTTATGATTAACATAATAAACAAACATATACAATTTATTCGATCCCATATGGATAAAACAAAATATAACTAACATTAATTCGTCTATACTTTTAGACCTGGATTCGAACTACTTCTTCATCTTCTTTTTACATTTATGCAAATTGAATATAACAAAATAAATATTATTATCGATACATCAACTCATCCGTTTAGTGTATCTTATATGAACGGTTACTTAACTTTATTAACTAACTATTTGTTTTAAAATACAAATAATCTGATTCTAGGCAATGCGTACAAACGATTTTTATTATCATATCTTTAACTAAATGATAGTTTTTATTTAGATAACTTATTATAATTTATGGGTTATTTATCAGAAGTTACACTTATTATTTTAATGTTTACCTTAATAACAACTGAAGTTGTTATACACACTGTATTCCTCAGTATAAGTTATATTGTGAGTGCTAATTAATCATTAACCCGAATTAAACCTAGTATTTGAACCCTCCATTGGCAAATAAAAATTTCTAAATCACGCAATTTTAAACTTACTCTCTCCATTGACTTACTTGTGGATTACCAGCACTATTCCGCCGCACAATCCAGACATTGATCATATATACTAGCACGCTATTTTTACTAAATGGATCTTGAGGAATTAACCTCCAATATATCCGTTATCTTGCCATAACTTTCTAAACAAAACACAATATTCAACACCTTCTGTGGTGGAATTATCTCTATTTTCTCATGAGGAATATGGAATAACACCGAAGGTCTGTAGAGTTAACTACTACATTAAAATAGTTTGGTGGGTCCTTGCCTCTTACTTGGGCATAATAGGAACACACACCAATTATAATCCTCTCCTGGGATTTTAATGAATGAAATACACCAAATACGATATAAATTACTGATCGTCCTAACTCTGAGAAGCGATCACTTGGGTTATAAATATACCCAAATACTAGATTTATCTATTCCCATCATGGAAAATAAAGCTTTTGGGGAGATCAATTTCCATCCCACAAAATAAAGACATTCCAGTTATTACTTATGCGAATCTTAAGCATATACCAATGCTATATCGGGGCAAGACAAGCAAATACACTAATTACACTAAATTTATGTTCCAGGGTATACTTAGATCAACGTCTGAAATCAATGGATAACACAGAATAAAACATAATAATTTTCACCTTTTCCAAAGAAACATTCAACAAGTAATTGGTAGTATAGTATCTTGAACTAAATTAAGTGAATGCATTAATAAAGAATAATTGGGAATAAGTTCCTCAATTAACATAGTATAAATTTGTTTCAAACTTTAAATAAGTAATATCCTGTATAGCACTTCTCTTTAATTACCTCTGATAATTTGAACTAGATATTTTACCTATTAAGTATCTAAATTTTTCTTCTTTTACGCATCTAACATATAAATTTATACCCATAATTGCATATCATAAGTAAACACATTTTATAAAAAAAAAATTTCCATGTCAAATATAAATTTAACCTAGAATAATTACAGGAAAACATACCTTTATGATTACAAGGTCATTTAAATATTACTTGACTATACAGCCTTTAACCTGTAGATATAAAAAAAATACACATAATTTTACAAATTAGTAAAAAAAATCATTACTTAACAAGTGCTTATTATCTCACTAGAAAAATGTTTTTCCGTTGGGCAATTTATCTAGATGAAGAACTTGATCCATTCGTAGTTCACGAAGCAAATTTAAAATAAGAAACACATTTTATTATTTCATTTATATAAAAATTGCCTCCATTCTGGTGCAATTAATAAATTAGGCAAAGAAAACATAGCAGCGTTGGATGGATCCAAGAAAACAATACATATTTTAACATGATGAATATTTGACGATAGACGATCACATATACAATTCTTTTCTTTTTACTATTGGTGATACGTATCATTTTTAGCTAGCTGGCTTAGGAATAAAACTAATGCGCGAATTTTCCAAAATACTATTATTATAACGACTGCAGCTGACTTACGTGGATATAAAGTTTTACCGACTTAAATTGGTGTATAATATAACATATTATATTATGGTTATAATTAAGTCACTAATGTTTGTAGTTTTTATTCCTACTCTAGGAATTGTAATTTTTCTTTAATAATGAATTCTCCGTAAAATGCACACATACAAATTTTCTGATATTTGCCTTGAGAAAATTTATATTTTCTTTTTAAAAAATATACAGGTGCATAAGTAAATATCCTTTATCATTAATATTATTTCTAGATAATTTTCAGTGAATAAAACATATTTTAATGTGGGGAATTTACATTGTTTTTCAAAGCAGACAATTTCTTTTAGAAAGAGCGCGAAATTTTCTAGTTAACTTTCCTTGGCTTTTATAATATGTCTTTTAAATTATAAATTTTCTTTTATACCACGAAAAGATTATTAAATGAGGTAAAGTAAACAAATAATTGATTATTTCCTGGAAATTACCTATATTACTTATTTTAAATATAATGACACTTTCCGTGATTGCTGTAGTTAATACGGTCATTTTGAACTTTAGCAGAAGATAGTATATTTTTGCGTATAAAAAGCTTTAAAATAGGTAGATGGCAATAGAAACAGAATATCTTATCAAATAGGATTAGCCACGCATGATATTACTTACAATTTACTGGACTTATATTTATTTCTGCAATAAAAAATAATAAAAAATTTGTTACCGAATTTCAGTACTGCTTCCTCCTTGTAAAACTAATGTCAGACTAAACTTTCTTCAAATTTTGGCGGTCTTGTTTTAGCAACCTCTTACAGAAAAATAATCATTTAATTATACATAAACAAAAGAAAGGAAAAAAAAAACTTATTACAGTCATATATTTTTCCGTATGATTTAAACAAATTACAAAGTAATTTGACAAATAATGAAAAATAATAAATATCTTTAACTAACAATGCTTATTAGTGATGTATAATTCTATATACACTATTATCTAAATTAATTTAAAATTTACCAGAAGTTATTGTGCTTTATGACAAGATATTCATCTACTCTCCCTCTACCCATTCAAAATCAATTACTGTTTATAATATGTGCTTTTATACTATATTAAATTGCTCTTATTGTTAACATTTTAATTAAATTATTCATGCTCTTCTTCAAAATGACATCACATTACTAAATTTATTAGTTATTTGCTTAAAACACGTTAAAGTGAGTAAATAGTATACTTTATTAATCACTTAATATTATTATTATTTTATCTTTTTATTTTCTAAAAAAGGATAGCATTGTTTTCCTGTGGAAACAATGCCAAATAAACCAAGTGTCAATAACACTAGGTTACAATATATATATATATATATATATGTGTGTGTGTGTGTGTGTGACAATATAATAAAAAAATGATTTATTGCTCAGGAGTTTATAAAAAGTTCAAATACAAAAATATGACAAAATTAAAGTCATAATTCCTTAATTGTGAAACTCCAGTATCTACTACTTCACTATGACACTAAATTATGCTAGGCAATAAAACAAAAAACAAAATGCCTTATGGATAAATCTCTACATAAAAAATAGTCTTTAAAATATAAAAATTCCTAATCCCAGTGACACATATTCTGGAATTTGCTTTTTTTTTTAAATACTAAAAATCAGCAAAGGGACTATTAGCTTAATATTAAAAAAATAAGAAAATAAATAATAACATTGAATCAAAAGTTAGAAACAAAGATAGAGAAAAACCCCACAATATGATTTTACAGATAAGAGTAGTTTTGAGGACTAAAAAAATCAAGCATAAAAAGACCAGTAAACTGAAGTTTTAGCAGTTTTTTACTAATTTACATATACAAATAAAAATTATTTATTTATGCAACAAAACTTATTTACTCAGAAAATATAAGTATAAAACCATAAAATCTTAGATAAGTTAGCAGAATGTTTTTTTTTTTAAAAAAAAAATAATAATGCTTAATTATGTTGTAGAAGCTAATACATAAATATCGGTAATCATTCCTATCATTAAAGTTGTTATCATTATAAAGATGACAGATATTTGCCACAACTCTGATTAAGCATAAAAAAGTTTGAATCTATACTAGACTTAAATAAACATTATGAATTAACATAAAAGACAAATTATAAAAAAATACCTGAATTTCTACATCAAGAAATTTATAGACCTTAACTCTATTGCAAATAATAAAGTAATACAACTAAATATACCCCTTTCAGCAAGCTAAATGAATACTGTCGAAAAATATTTTCAAACAGTCTCTCTCCCACATCAATTATTAGTATAATAGAAAACTATGACCCAGCAGACAATCGACCAATATTAATTATCTCATCCTTCTCTACCTGATTACCTAGAGGAACTGCAAAAACATAATATGATAAAAAACATAAAATAAATAGCCACCTTCTCAGTCAAATCTTTTATATGCTTAGAATATTTCTCAAACGAACAATGTGAAGAAGCAGAGAAATCCGTAACACATTTAAATATTAAAAATATATACCACATCATCAAAGACCCTAACTCAATAGTTTATGGTCACATCATGCATGCACCTCCAGATTTCATTGTGCTACAAAAAAATCTCAGAAATTGCACAGATGATAAACATCTCAAAAGAATTCACACCTAACATAAAAAATATGAGATTCCAACAAACTGCTGCAAAATTACACTAAAAATGAAACATTATCATAAGCCAGATGAACTCTCACACAGAATTTTTATGAGATCTATCCCCATCACAATTAGTATCAAAGGTCATCAACTTTTATATTTTAAATGCTCCAGAATAGGGCATATAGTTTCACAATGCAACATTGGTAACTGTGAAAGTTGTGGTAAAATCAATAGACTTGGTTACCTTTGCAGTAAAGCTAAGGAAATGATATCATGGGCCATCATGGCTTCAAAAAATTACACACTCACATCTGATATAGTGGTGATACAACTCTAATCTTCACAATCAAGAATCAACCGTAACTCTCCCTAACAGAGCATTTAGTACAAATAACAGTTTACCTAACATACATTCACAATACAGTCACCAATTACAGAACTCAATTTCCATTGATGAACCACAGGAACCATTAATATGAATAACAGTTTTACACAAAGTTCATCTTTCAGCCATAGCCAAGACACCTCATCTAGTAAAAACTACCTTGAGATAACAGTAAAGCAAAATAGTGTAATAGTAAATACAGATATGCATCTTGCAAATGACAACAGTAAAACAATTAAAAGATCTAACTGTAATACAAAGCACACAAGCAAAAAGCTTAACTCAAACTCATCAAACTCTGAATATGTCTCACATTAAAATAGCCACAATAAATTATGAGATCTTAACTCATATAACAGAATCTCACAACTAACTCAATTCTTAAATAATTATGATGTTGCTGACATTTTCATCATAATAGAACACTCTGCATAGCAAATACATATTTACATACCAGCCTAACATCAGACCAGCACAAGGCATTGCGGTTTTAATAAACAATCAATTTCCAGTAACAAAACATAAAATAATACTCTTATCAGTTAATTTAATAATCATCTCTTTTATGTTCCATTCTGAGTTTTACTATATCATAGCAATATATTCATGTCAAAAGGCAAAGGATGTTATAGATACCCTACTAGTTGCACATAACAAAATACTACATAAGCCAGATACAATTATCATGTGCAGTGACTAAAACTGCAGCTACAATGAGTTGTCACTCACCTTAAAAGCCAAACTCTCGCAACTTGCTCTGCTGCCATTAGTACACCTATATCCAACAAATGCCATTACATTAATGGATGCACAAGGCTCCTCTCCCATTGACCTATTTTTTTTAGTTCTCCTATGAACCTAAAAGCCTCAATTCACCTAACTACAGTCTCATTTTCTGACCACATCTGCATAACACTCATGCAAAGATGCCTGCAAAACAGACAAACTATATATAAATTTTCGTATAAGAAACAACTCCCTAGCCAATTCAAACTTAACATAGATGATTTTTATAATATATTAATAGCAAGCAACCATCTACATCAGCTGAAAAATCTCTCTCCAATTGAAAAATGGTCTCAATTAAAAAAAAATACTAAACACATGCTGTTCAGATCATCTATCACACTATAACTCAAACAACCTTATAAAGTGATATATTGAAGATGTAAACTCAATCCTTAAAGCTATAACAAGGTTTGATGAAGCAAAAGATTTCATCCATAAGCTCCAATATGAAAACAAACACTTAACTCAGCTATATAATCAGAACAACATGGTTTTTAGGCAGAGAAAAATTATACCAAATCTATCAGCACTAACAAAAACCACAATAAATTATGCAAAATTTTCCAATCCCATATGCTTGTGGCATTCCCATTCTATCAAAAGATAATTAACTCCTTTCTGGTACTAATGTTGATTAGGCACTTCTGCACCACTTGAAAGTTTCCCTTAAAAAATCTCAGAGCACTTCACAGCTATCAACAAATGAAACAAACTTTACACAAAATTACTATATATCAAAACAACAAGTTTTTGATGAAATAGTGTATTTAAAACAACCTAGCTCACTAGAAAATGACCTCATTACAGCTAAAATATATAAGCAAGTGGACTACATTATATCTCTATTCCTACAGAAATACTATAATCAACTTTGTTCAAAAAATATCACATCCCTCACTTATTAACAAATATAATATTCTGTATAAGAAAAAAACTCTAAAAAATCATATCCGACAGTAAATGATTTGCATCTTATTACATTAGAAGACATTTATCAGAAAATGTTTGCTAGAATCATACTCAAAAAGTTAAATGTCTATGCTTCACCTAAGATTTCCCCTTCGCACTTTGCTGTCAAAGGACAAAAAGCATCTCAAGCAATATTATTGGCACAAGAAACAAAACTCTATATCAATAAAAACAAACTAACAAACTATATGGCATGCTAGGTAGACTTCAAGGCAGCTTTGACATTGTAAATTGAAACTTTTTATTCTCTGTACTAAATCAAATGCTATTAAATTACACACACCTTGTTACAACTATTAAAAATTTATATTAACAATAGAACAATTAAACTTAAAAATATTACATGAGACTCTCTCAACCCTTTAAGCCAAGTAGAGGCATTCCACAAGGCTCCCCACTTGCATTGTTACTATTTACAATATACATAGACCCCATGATTAAGAACATAGAGCAATGCATATATGCTATTTTTCTTCCACACCTAGGCTCAATGATGTTTTGATAATATTCAGAGACCTGCAAAATATACTTATGATACTTCATAAACTGAAGAAATTTGAAAGTATAACAGGATCCACAATATAAATCAACAAATCATCCTTATGGCAAATAGCTACTGGTTGCAGTCTTCCTTCACTCTTCATAGATACATAGTCTTCCTTTCTTGGCATATCTATTAACCTTTCAAAAACACAACTAAGTCATCACTTAAATCTTCTTGTCATAGATAAATTTAATACAAAAATAAAGTGCTTCAACTCAAAATTGCTTTACACTATAATGAAAGTTTGCATCATCAATGCCATTCTAGAAGGTATACTTGCCTATTCCAACCTTTGGATGCATATCCAAAAAAACTATTAAGAAATTTCATGAGAATAGCAAAAACATATATATGGAGATCAACATCACAACTTCTATCAATCAAAAATGCCTGTTTTCCAGTATGCAAGGGTGGACTTAACCTAATAGCTCCATAGTCATTCACATCCTACATTAGAACTAAAATGAACATCGTAACCACTACTAACCCCTTCCTAAAGACAATTCATCCACTTGTACTACTGCATGTCATTACTCCATATGCAAATTGCCACTTTTTCACTGTTCATGCCATTGAGCATGCTGATTTACTGGACAATTATAACATTAATACTTTAATCGGTTTATCATACAAAGATCTAAAAATAATAATTTACCCTGATAGGCAGCTTTGGTCAACCTTATCCACTTCCAGAATGCTGACTAAATTTCAAGATTTATGCGTGCCTCACTCATGGCTAAAATTCTTGCATAATCTGCTACTTGATTTAATAATACCAACAAAATTATTTCTCATAAAACCCTTTAAATTAAATATAGATCCTACATGCATACTATGCAATGCACTCCCAGATAATACATCCCATATCTTTGAGATATGTCCATACTTTTCACCCTTACATCACTTTGTATTCCACAAAGACACAATTAATTTAAAAATTATGCTCAAAAATAATATAAAGAAATTAAAACTATTCAATCCCTTTGTAACCATTCACACTCTTAGAACAATATGGCTTGCTGGTTGTGCTGTAATCTTTAATAACAAAAAATACAATGTACAAAAAAAAATAACAAAGAATGGCCTAACATATATCTATATGCTCAAAAATATATACCCAGTAATGTCACAAAAAAAATAAGGCAAAGCTATATATTCCTTAGTTTTAATGCAATAACAGAAACCATCTCGTTTTAATTCACTGTATTCTAAAAACCTCCTAAGCAATGTAAAAGAATATATATATATATATATATATATATATATATATATATATATATATATATGTTAAAACGAAGATTTGCACGGGTTAAATATATAAAATACATATTTTGCGGGTTTATCCGTGTTAAAAACTTTTAATATTAATATACTGACGTTTTGACTTGGTCACAAAGCCATCCACAGAGTTAGAAAAGGTAGAAAGACGGCTGTAGAGGCGCTACAATCACTGATTTGAATGAAATGTTAAAATTCCACCAATAGCAAAAAATGTTAAATTTAGGAATGTTTTTTTAAAAAAATTTTTCCAAATAGGAGGAAGTTTACATGTATCATCTCGCTTATTGATACAATCTGGCCTTTTAAGTATCTCAATGGCTTCTCTAATTTTGCATTGGTAGAGATTATCACATCTGGATATGATCCTGGTACTAGAAAAATCAATTTTATGACCTGAATCTATAGTATGGAGTGAGAGTGCTGATGATGATGAGTGTTGTTTAACTGCATTAGCATGCTCATCTCTCCTAACACTGATGCGACAATTACTCATACCTATGTAAGAAGCTTTACAATTTTTACATGAGATTTGATAGACACCATGAGATTCAAGAGGGATTGAATCCTTAGGCTTGGTTATTATATTGCTGATCTTTTGATGAGCAGAAAATGCTGTATCTATATTATAGCATTTTAATATACGTCCGATACTGTCTGTAGTTCCTTTTACATATGGAACACAAATCCTAATAGCTGATTTATCATCTTTTTGTTTCCTATTTTGTCTATTTTGGGCTTGAAATAAGGCTTTTTTTATAAATTTGTAATTATAACTATTTGCTAATAAAACACTATTAATATGCTTTATTTCTTCTTTCAGATGTGTCTCTATTTAAAAGAGTTTTGGCTACAGAAACTATCTGAGTTGGGTGATGATGAGAATGGAAATGCAAATATCTGTCTGTGTGTGTATTCTTTCTGTAAATAGAAAAAGATAAACTATTTGGTGTTCTGGTGACTAGAACATCAAGAAAAGGGAGTTTTTCATCAGACTCTGTCTCCATTGTAAATTTAATATGAGGATGCATATTATTTAAATGTAAGAAAAAATTATCTAATTTATTTTTTCCATGTTGCCATATGACAAAAGTGTCATCTATGTATCTGAGCCAAATGAGAGGTTTTAAAGATGATGATTCTAAAGCACGAGTTTCTATATATTCCATGAATAAATCAGGTATTACTCCTGAGATAGGTGAGCCCATAGGAGTACCAAAAACTTGTCTGTAATTTTGTCCATTGTATACAAAATATGTATTTAAGAGACAATGTTTAATTAAAGCAATAATATGGTCTGGTAAATTGAAACGTTGTGAGATTATATTTAAAGCTTCATCAATTGGAATGTTTGTAAACAAAGACACGACATCAAAACTGACCAGAATGTCATTAGCATTAATTTTTAAACTTTTTAAAACAGAAATAAAATGAAGAGAGTTTTTAATATATGATTTAATAGATGGGATTGTAGGTTTAATGAAATCCGATAAGTATCTGGCTAAAATATGAGTTGGAGAACCTATTGCACTTACTATTGGACGAAGGGGGGTATCTGGTCTGTGAATTTTTGAAAGTCCATAAAATTTTGGACAGACACAAGATTTTTCACGAGGGATTATTTTATTTTTTATCTCTGTTTCAATAGGTGATTTATTAATAATAGCTTTTGTTGTTTTTTCCAAATACGTAGTATGATCTCTTTTTGATAGTTTATAAGTTTTATCATTAAGCATTAAATAATATAAAATCGGACAAATCAATTGCTGTACTTCCAGCTGACAAAGGTAATGCTACAGATGTAATGGATTGTGACATTTACCATAATAAAATTTTAGATCTGCTTAATGATAAAACTTATAAACTATCAAAAAGAGATCATACTACGTATTTGGAAAAAACAACAAAAGCTATTATTAATAAATCACCTATTGAAACAGAGATAAAAAATAAAATAATCCCTCGTGAAAAATCTTGTGGCTGTCCAAAATTTTATGGACTTCCAAAAATTCACAAACCAGATACCCCCTTCATCCAATAGTAAGTGCAATAGGTTCTCCAACTCATATTTTAGCCAGATACTTATCGGATTTTATTAAACCTACAATCACATCTATTAAATCATATATTAAAAACTCTCTTCATTTTATTTCTGTTTTAAAAAGTTTAAAAATTAATGCTAATGACATCCTGGTCAGTTTTGATGTCGTGTCTTTGTTTACAAACATTCCAATTGATGAAGCTTTAAATATAATCTCACAACGTTGCAATTTACCAGACTATATTATTGCTTTAATTAAACATTGTCTCTTAAATACATATTTTGTATACAATGGACAGCATTACAGACAAGTTTTTGGTACTCCCATGGGCTCACCTATCTCAGGAGTAATAGCTGATTTATTCATGGAATATATAGAAACTCGTGCTTTAGAATCATCATCTTTAAAACCTCTTATTTGGCTCAGATACATAGATGACACTTTTGTCATATGGCAACATGGAAAAAATAAATTAGATATTTTTTTCTTACATTTAAATAATATGCATCCTCATATTAAATTTACAATGGAGACAGAGTCTGATGGAAAACTCCCTTTTCTTGATGTTCTAGTCACCAGAACACCAAATAGTTTATCCTTTTCTATTTACAGAAAGGATACACACACACACACACACACACAGATATTTGCATTTGCATTCTCATCATCACCCAACTCAGATAGTTTCTGTAGCCAAAACTCTTTTAAATAGAGCAATTAACCTTTCAGATGAGACACATCTGAAAGAAGAAATAAATCATATTAATAGTGTTTATTAGCAAATAGTTATAATTACAAATTTATAAAAAAAAGCCTTATTTCAAGCCCAAAATAAACAAAATAAAAAACAAAAAGATGATAAATCAGCTATTAGGATTTGTGTTCCATATGTAAAAGGAACTACAGACAGTATCGGATGTATATTAAAACGCTATAATATAGATACAGCATTTTCTGCTCATCAAAAGATCAGCAATATAATAACCAAGCCTAAGGATTCAATCCCTCTTGAATCTCATGGTGTCTATCAAATCTCATGTAAAAATTGTAAAGCTTCTTACATAGGTATGAGTAATCATCGCATCAGTGTTAGGAGAGATGAGCATGCTAATGCAGTTAAACAACACTCATCATCATCAGCACTCTCACTCCATACTATAGATTCAGGTCATAAAATTGATTTTTCTAGTACCAGGATCATATCCAGATGTGATAATCTCTACCAATGCAAAATTAGAGAAGCCATTGAGATACGTAAAAGGCCAGATTGCATCAATAAGCGAGATGATACATGTAAACTTCCTCCTATTTGGAAAGATTTTTTTAAAAAACATTCCCAAATTTAACATTTTTTGCTATTGGTGGAATTTTAACATTTTATTCAAATCAGTGATTGTAGCGCCTCTACAACTGTCTTTCTACCTTTTATAACTCTGTGGATGGCTTGTGTGACCAAGTCGAAACGTCAGTATATTAATATTAAAAGTTTTTAACATGGATGAACCCGCAAAATATGTATTATATATATATATAAAGATATCCTGGATACTTGTATTGAAATGTGCAGCGATGTAAATAGGAGAATATGATATTACAGCCTAGGCAAAAAAAAAATGAAAAGGTAAAAGAAAATACAAATAAACCCAGAGAAAGAGCAAATAATGAATTATAGATTATCATTAGCAGAAAATTTTAAATGATATCATCTAAGACTAAGATAAAATCTCAAACAGATAGGTATATAGTTAGTTAAATAAATAACTAATGTTGAATTTAGGAAATGACAATACAAATTAATCGACTGAATACAAAATACAATCTGTCTATGGTTTTAATCTAACTTTTCTTTTTGAAAAACTTCAATAATTTGATTAAATATAACTTTTTATTTAACTCTAATCTCAGCTATATGCTTTTATTGAAAGCAATGAATGTCAAACCTTTTCAGAACTTTTTATAAAAATCTTTATAACATAAAGTGAGTCTATTTTTTCTACATAAAATAAGCTAAAATAAACCATAAAACATGTTTGTATGAAGTTTTTTTTTAATGCAATAATAATATCTTCTTCAAATTGCCAGTTCAACATCACAATTAGAAAATGAAATAATATGCCAAAAGGTCTTACAACATCTGCAGAAGATTGCAGAACATTGTAGTAGTTTATAATTTCTTATTTTCAGTAACAGTTATTCAAGATTATATTTTTATCTTCTGTCTTAAAATTACTGTAAAATCTTTTATGCGAAAGCATCTATATTAACATTATCCTACTACCTAATATCGCTGCTTAATTATTTTATTCATTGTCAATAATTTATCAAATCGTTTAGTCACTAAAGTCTTGATTTAACATAAAGTTAACATTACTCATAGAATAATATAATAAGCACAAACTTTTAACTTTAATAAATATTAATCAGTAATTTTATTCTTCATAATTGGCTGAGGCATAAAAATTAATGAAAAAAAAACAACTAATCATAATGTATAGTGTTAAACATGTTCATTAATTCAATAAAACATTCAAAATATTTTTTTAAATCAGTGAGGGCGAAGTTTATTCTGATTTAATAATTTAAGACAATTAGTTATATTTAAGTAGCTAATAATTTTTTAATTGCCTGTTAATTTTTTTAAAAAAGAAATATTCGCAATTCAATTATAATTCTACATTTACATAAATGCATATCTTTTTTTTAACCTAATAAACATCACATGATCACCATTTCTTATGCTTGCTCATAACTTATTAAATAAAATAGGCAAAACTCTCTATATGTATTGTCACTCAGTGCAAGCCAGAGTAATCAATGGATGCCAGAAGGCTTGTGCATAAAATCCCTATCTAGTGCCTACTCATCCAATATCCATAGACTAGTTTCTGGCTTGTGGCCTTCGTCAGTGAGAATCCTTGTATCTGAGAGCGCTGCACCTAGATCTTAGAATCTAATGCAACCTTCCAGCAGCCACCTTTTATCTCTACTTTAATTACAAAACTATGAGTCATAAACTGAAAACACCTTAATATTTTCAATCCAAGATCATTACCTTATATAGTCATATAGGTCTGAACTCAGTTCAATACCTATACATTTTGGTGTCTTTGGTTCTTTAATAACCATAGCCACCACTATCTTATTAGGCAGGATTGGTTTTAAGCCAATAAATATCACATGATCACCATTTCTTACGCTTGCTCAGACACCAAAATGTATATGAACTGAATTCAGACTTATATGACTATATAAGCTAATGTGTTTGGATTGAAAATATTAAGGGTTTTCAGTTTAATACTTGTAATTTTCTAGTTAAGTAGAGATAAAAGGTGACTGCTGGAGAGTTGCATTAGATCCTAAGATCTAGGTGCAGTGCTCTCAGATGCAAGGCTCCTCATTGATGAAGGCCACAATCCAGAAACTAGTCTGGGGATATTGGGATATTGGATGAGTAGGCACTAGATGGGGATTTTATGCACAATCCTTCTGGCATTCACTGATTACTCTGGCTTGCATTGAGTGGCAATAAGTATAGATAGTTTTGCCTATTTTTTTAATACATGTTCTAAAGCAAAAACAACTATAAATTTAGCAATTTTTCTATTTATAATAGCGATCTAAATCGTATTAACATTGACCATTTTTTTTATCTAATCTTTTTATATTTACATAGCAAAAAAATCAAATAGTTTATCACTTAGAAGTCATATGATGTTTAAGTATGGGAGTGAAACTTGAGCTGCAAATGGCAGTTTTTATTTCTTAAGCCAGCCATTCTATTCATGACACTAAATCAAGCTGGGAAATGCTTTTAAATGTCTTATGATTACATGGGTCTTTTACATTTTAACTAAGAATAGCTTAAAAAATATTTATTAACCACAGCTTGATGGCTAGTTTGGCTAAAGTGTGACCTTTTGGCTAAAAATCCTGACTCTTTGTGATTTGAAAAAAATGTCAACATTCTTCTGGAAGATTTCAAACTCCATTCATTGAATATAGAATATGGAGTTACCCCACAGGAATTTTTTAATTTATATTATATTCAAATAAAAATCAAACATATTGTTTGTAAGTACAAAAAAAAAAAAAAACATTTGTGAAAATATTGAAGTGCGTCGTCATTTGGAACTTATTTTGAATATCCTATTTTTAATGTTGATAGTCTTGCATGTACTAGTTAACGTTACACAGTTGTTAAAAAGTACTTTTTATTATCAATAAATTTTATACATATCTGCCTGCTTCTATTTTTGGTCAATATCTTTTATTGCTTGCACGGACCTCTTATAAAACTGCAGATCTCTTATGAAACTTTACATTCTACTTCATTCTGAATTTACATCAGTTTACCCAATATGTCATCATTGTCATAATTGTCTCTAGAATACTTTGATCTTTCTTTAATACTTATCACTTCTTATGAAGTATATACATGCAACAAACTTTTCGTCTAGTACTAGCCATTTTCCAAAAGTTACTTTTAATTATTTTAACTAGTGTCTTATAAGCTTTAAGTGAACTTACACTTGTTAATAAACTAATTTTAGAATTAATATTTATGTTTTTTCAGCAAAAATAAATATTATTTCAGTCTTTGATAATTAGTCAAAAATTAATTTAACTTTCCACCCTGCTAGTGCTGCTATGTGTGATATTCATGGCAAGATTATTATATATTATTTAATATAAAACTCATATTAAAAATATATAGATGTTCATAATCTGATATACATCTTTTCCATAAAAGAGACTTACTATCGAAAATATATTTGCCTAATTATTTTTTGGCAATAGAGGATAAGGAATAATATTAAATTAAAATATTACAAACATACAAATAGGGACTGTTTATATTTTTTTAATAACTTATTTAATAGGATAATGTAAGCCATGATTATTTTAAAAACATAATCCTCAACTTAATGTTTTGTTAAAGCATAAAGTCATTTAAAGTATTTTCAAAATATAAGTACATATAATATGCTAACTGGGATAATATGAACTTTTCAATACTAAATAAGCATAAGAAAAATGCTTAAAGTTAAAGTTATTTAAAGCAGTCGTCTTCAACCTTTTCACACCTGCGGACCGGTAAAAATAAGGATAAGGTTTCGCGAACCGGCAAATATAAGGATAAGGTTTCATGGACCAGCAGAAGTCTATAGATAAATTTTCTTAAAGATGTAAACAGCTTAACCTTAGATGAAGTTATATATATATGGAGTTTGTATAATAAAAAATTTTTTTTTAATTTTGAATTTTTTTAGAAAAGTAATAAAAAATTTAATTCTATCCCCCCCCCCCATAAACATCTGTGATAACTAAAAAAACAAATTAATTTATGTATGACTGATTAGATTTTGTTCTGTTTCTTTTTTTTAAATCAGGTAAAAGTGCGATGAAAAAATAAATAAAAATTGTTTATATTAATTAAACACTTAAAATCTTATTATTTTGTTATTAAAAACTTTCTTGCCAGTCTATCGCGGACCAGCAAAAAACTTCTACGAACCGGCACCGGGCCACGGACTGGTGGTTGAAGACCACTGCTTTAAAGAGTAGTGCTCTTTACTTTACTCCTAAACAACATACTGTAAATGTGAGTAATCAGTGATTAGCAGAAGATATAAAAACATGATATTTCTATTCCCATACTAGATTTTTACATTGCATTCCTCAGTAATGTCACCTTTAGAAAACTGTAACTAATTCACTTATGCATTTTGCAAATACATATTATTTATTCCTTTATGCTTAATTGGAAAAAAAACCCTAAAGTTTGAACCCAAATGATTTTGCTTCCATCATTATATGGATGATAAAGTGAATCAGTGATTATATGTTTTTAGATCTCAATTGTTGCTCTCTTTCCATCCATTGATTAGAATGGTTAACATCAAGAACAGTATCACATGACTTCAAATGTATTTACTGTTAAGCATCAAAGAACAATAGTTTTCACTTTATTCTAAAGCCATTCTGCTAAATGCTTATTTTAAATGAGATGAAATGTTATTTTTGAAACCATATAAATAAGCATAATAGTAAAAAAAATCAAATCATACATGACATAAAAAGCTTATATTACAAATGTAACAGAATGAGAATGATGATACCTCTAAACAAGCTTTTCCAATAAATAATATAAGAGAAAGGATTTAAAAATCTCTACTGGCTATCCTCAGTGAGGTACTAGAATATTCAGACACTAGACCCCAAATACCAACTCAAGTTCAGCATTTATTTAATACTTAACTACTAAGTAGAAAATCTGAAATTTTCAGACATTTCAAACTTAAATAGATGTATGGGTCTGAAGAAACTTCAAATATATGAAATATTTATAGCCTTAGCAATATAACATTGCCAAACCCTCAAAAGCCAAACTATAATAGTAAAAAAATCAAGTAATACATCATGTGACAATTTAATAAGCCTGTATTACAAATGTAATATTGTGAATGTTCTAATAGCTATAAACAAGATTTTCCAATAAATGTTGCAAGAAAAAACATTTAAAACTATCCATCTAAAATCTCCCTGTCCCCAAACCTGTTTCAAGCTTCTGGATATCCTCAGTGAGATGCTAATATATTCAGACACTAAATCCAAAATACCAGCTCAAGCTCAGAATTTATCTAATACTTAACCATTGGGTATTTAATGGAAAATCTTGTTTAGAGTTATTAGCAGACTCATTATATTACATTTGTAAAACAAGCCTATTAAATGAAGTCACATGATGTATGACTTGATTTTTTTTACTATTATAGTTTGGCTTTTGAGGCTTTGGTGATATTATATTGCTAAGACTATACATATATAGTGTAGATGAAATTTCTTCAAGCCCATATACCTATTTAAATTAAATAACTGGATTTAAATATATATATATTATGTCTGAAATGCTGACCTTGAACTGGTATTTCAGATCTAGTATCTAAATATCCTAGCACAGCCAGTAGCTTGAAACTGGTTTGAGAATAGTGGTAATTCTAGATAGATATTTTTATGTCTGTATTCCAATTATAATAAAATATTTATAATTAATCAAAACAATACAGTAATTAATACAGTAAAAAATATTTTAAAAACAAATATATACCACAATTTAATAGAAGTACTTTCAACTATCTATGTAGTCGTTATCAACTAGATTCAAATTGTATTACAAAAACCATTATAAATGTAAACAAAAAATAATACATCACATATTTGTTTTTAAAATATTTTTACTGTATTAATTATTGTATTGTTTTGATTAATTAATTTTATATATATATATTCTAACCCTTTAAAACGTATCAGGCCCCTAAAGTTGGGCTGCCACAATCTACCCCTTGTCCTCGTGTGCAGCTCCACTACACCTCAGCCAATCACATTAAGGACCACAATCTGCCCTTTTCTAACACATCAGGCCAATCTAACCACCCCGTTCCCACATCTCCACTTTCCCCAAATAAATACAATATAGTGAAAATCACCTGACCGGGTTCTAGCTCTAATAATTAATGAAATATTCAATTATTTACTTTACTAGCTCAAGTTTCTTAAAATTAACTTAGGTTCTGTTTTAAACTAACTCAAATAAATATTCAGGAATTCATGAGACTAGAAGTGGAAATACGGGTGACAAGGTAGATTACATTGAGACAATATCCCACAGGATACCACCTCAATGGCATAAGAACACTATCCCCCTTTATACTACTATTACATAAAATAACTACATAGTATTCTTATGACTTCCACAACTTCTAATCACTAAGACTCATTTAACAATTAAAGTATTAATCTTTTATCTCTAATAACAATAATAGTAATCATCTAGCTCAAATGAAATAATCTCAGGTTCTTAAATTTATTCGTATGTTAATAACATATGGTAGCAAAATATGATAAGGGATTTTATGTCATAATCTACTACTCTGAAATTAGATTAATAATAAAACAATAATAATCATAATCTTTATTGCCTAATCCAACTAGTACAGCTTTTCTTTCATCGCAAATTTATATCCATAATAAATTAGTTAATAATTTAATATACCCTTTTTTATCTTTAAGTAATAAAATAAATTAATAAGTGGCAGTGTTTAGATAATCTGATAAATAAAGCAAGTGGCAACTAATAGCATATAATTAGCAAAATCTTATGATAATGGATTGATGACCAGTAACGCAATGCAATTTATAATTATTTAATTACAAGAACATCAATAAATATCTAAGATTAAACATACTTCTCTATTTATCTTTTGTGCAAACAATCTTATACTTAGTTTAATTGTTGTGAACATACTCTGTGAATTCATGCAATGATGTAGAGAAAACAAAACTCAGACACAAGTTTTAATAAACAAATTTTAAAATTTTATTAACATCAATAAAATAAATAAAACAAACAAATCTATTTACATCTATTTACAAAGGATATCCTCATTTTTCTTTACACTACAATAAGTGAATTATACACATTTATATTTCTTTTATCGTTAATTAAACTTATTATGCTTTTTAAAAGTTATTTATTTTTTTCTCATTAGGTTTATCATATCACTTATTTTAACTATTTTATGGGTAACAACATTCTTTACCTTTTAATATTAAAGTTACTGTATTATAAATTATCTATGTGGATAAACATCATTTATAACATCATAATTTTACAATCAATATGGTTTTTAAAAAAAAATTACATTTTCTTGTAACTTTATATAAGTCACTCCGCATATTATTCAAATATTATTATTACTTTTAACGTTTGTTCTCCAATGCTCGTAAACTATAATACGTTTATTCCATAAGCCATACTCATGTATCATACTATAACACGGTTTTAATTATCACCTCTTACAGTTTCACATATACTATAATTATCGAATGTTATTGTATTTTTTAAATATGCAATACTTATATTTTTTAAAATATAATTAACAATAAGAAAACATGAAATTATATTTAATATTTTGTATATTTCTATTTGGATATACTTTTATAAAATTATAGTTCATTTCTTAAAAAAAAAATTAAAATAATTCTCTAACTCCTTCCCTTCTTAGGATATTTGCATCTTTCTTTCAATAATCATAATCTACTTTTCGTTAATACTTAACTATTCTTATTCCAAAATAATAGCATGACATACATTCTAAAATATCTATTGTTTCCCTTTTAATAGACTTATCATATAACGATGTAGTTGCAAGAAATACAGATAAAGATAGCAAAAGATGTATAGGATATCAGGAAGATAGATAGATAACTTATCCGCAATATACTTCAAAAATGTATGGAACAGTGTGAATAGGTCTGACATTCATTGTCTAATAACCTCGGCGATAAGCATGATGTGGCAGCTATTTACTCAGCTTTACCAAACATCTAGTAAGACTCATAAGAAATATATAAAGTACCACTGTCCAAGACAACATGGGTACCAGTCATAGGGCTTTGTTAACTATGCTGATTAACATCTAAAACTACTTATTATTTCATTCCCTGTAGCATCCTAGTTTTTAATACATCCTCTTGGTTTCCGAATCACCACGTACTACCAAGTCACTACCCAAACTATCTCTCAAGATTTTTACTGTATCCAACATCGATAAAATACTAACTACTTTTTAAAAACCATAAACAAAATTCGCTAATATAAAACATTTCCCTATTCCATAAGAATAATTTGTCTTGCTTTATTACACTGTAGATTCAACATCTATGTTTTGTTAAAATAACATTTAAATATCCCCATCGGAAAATTACCAGAAAATATCACATAACCATCGGTTATATTGAACTATATTAATAACACATAAAATGATTATCGTATGCATATTTTTTAAAAATCTAATCACATCTCAAAGTGTTTTAGAGTGTTGTTTTCAAAAATGCGTTTTACAACAATAATAACAATAAAACTTTTGTGCTACATTCATTCGATTCTCAGCTGATCTAAATAAATAAAACATACATTATATATCATTAATAATTATAAATGTTACCAAAAACAATCTTTATCTTCCTATCAGAGTTCATAGTAGGCTTCTTTCTCTTCGAGCATCGCAAATATACAAATTTCCACATACATACAATTCTATTTTAAAATTCAAAATCAAAACACATTATTTCATATAATGTTATATTACGAATCAATGTATTTTGTTTTCCCTATCGCTATCTAAAACTTAATGTTTAACTTAGATTAGTAAAGAAAATAATTCAAACCATAATCACATATTTTTCTGATGGTAAATCTTGGTTAGTCCCATAATATTTATTATTTCTTCTTTTATCCGAATGTTCTCCTTTCTGCTTATTAAAGTTTTAAATAAATTAGTTCATTTAATAAACTGTTTAGACGATCTTTAGTTTTAGTGTTTAATCCAAAATTATTAGAAAAACATTTTATTTAGTTTTCCCACGAAGCTTTTAATGTTCTGGCGAATATTACCTCGGCACGTTGATGCATCTTTATTTCTAGTTAAATTACAATTATTTAATAATTACGGTATCAATTGCATTTTCCATGGATCCAATATTTTATATTTCTCTTCTGTAAAATATAAACTTCACTTTCATTCATTAATATTTTATAGACACTACTTCCGATCTTTAACTATTTTCTAGAGTATTTTCTCCAGTCATCTTAAAGAAAGCAATTCAAACTATTTCAATATTAAAATTCCTTTTGTCCATTTATTCTTATATGAATAATACTTATTTTTATTTTCCATTATCTTCATTAACTTTGCGCACAATGTCCTTTCATTGATTTTATATGCACGAAAGCAGCTTTCATAGTGATACGCTATATAAACTATATCAACGAATAACATTAACATATTTGGAACATTATAAAATTTACAACTGGGTTTTAAGAATCTATCCATTTTCTATTGAAAACTCCGATTATATTTTGATAGAATCCACTGGCAGGTTACTGTAAAGTTAGTGAAACATTATTATGAAAAACTTTTTTAAAAAACTTTTATTCTAAGATTCTCTTCAGATGATTTTTAAATTGTCAGTTGGTTTTTTTCAAAGATATTATTAAAATTATAATAAAATTGACTAATAAATTGAAGAAAGAAAAAAAAATTTAGAGAGCTTAAAATTTTACCTCTGCTCTGGAGTCAACACATTTTTGTTCTCCCCGTTTATACAATTAGTTGGCGCGATTTTTTGTTGTCTGCCAAGATTTATTTTTTTTATTGGTCAATTCCTACTTGGATTGATAAACAATTTCTAACGTTTTAAAATTATGACATAATAGACTTAAATATTAACTCATTATTATTTTTAAATCAATTATTATCTATTACAATTTAACTATCTTTAAAATAATTTTGAAATAATAATTAATAAAAATGTATACTACTTATTTTTATTATGATGTGTGGCAATTCCATCCAATTCCATAATATACTATTTAAATATTTTAATTATTAGTATTAATTTAAACCAGTACTTAGACATAGAATATTTCAGACAGTCACGTGGTCATTTCCAGTGTTTAGTCTGATTTTATCTGTCTGAATAAATTTGTTACTTATATTATATAAAATAATTATATAAAATTTTGAAAAACAATTTAGAAAATATATAGAATTAGATACAATTCTCACCATCACAACATTTATTATTAAATATATCATATTAATCTTTTACTCTTTAATATAATCTATAATTTTAAATACTATATAATATTAATTTTAAATTTTTTTAGTAATTGACCATTTATAACCATCACTGACCTATAGAAAAGGGCACAATATATAAGCATACAAGAAGCTCATGTGGTGTTAATGTTCAATATATTTTGTAAAGGTTCAAAAATATATGGATACTCTTAATAAAACTTGTCTTTAGAGAATGAAAATTTAATTGGATAGATAGCTACAAATCAAGTGGAAAAAATTTACAGTGTTAACTTTATAAAGAGATTTAATTTGATATTTGAAATAGGTAAATGTGTCAAAGAAAAGCTAATAACAATAAAAATTGTTTGCTTAAATTATGTCAGTGAGCATTTTAGCAATACTCAAGTTTCAACATTACACTCTTCATATTCAGAAAAAGAGGGTATTTAGTTCTTGTCAGTTAAACTTATTACCTCGAGTATATTTTTAAAAAATGATTTAACCTGATGTTTTGAAAATAATACTAACTACATTGGTCTACTATTATTAAATTTTTGAATAACATGTGGACTGACTATTACAAATATTCCATTTAAGTAAAAATCATTATAAAAGAACTTGAATATATCCAAAACTAAAACAAAGTCATCTTATAGATTATGTTATTGTTAGAAATATCAATATAAAACAATTTTTTCAGGAGATATTATAAACAAGGATATATCATCTAGTTTGATGAGTTACTGGTCTTTAGCTTTGAGTTTAACACTTTGCATGCCCTATTCATTTAAAAATGAAGTAGCTTGACATCACTCTAAATTGGTCACTTTTTGTACTACGATTAAGATTTTGGGTTCTTTTTAAAGATTAAAAAATTTTCTGTAAGATGCTGCCCTCTCTTGAATAATTTTACAAGTAAAAAATCAATAAAATGGCCTTATACATCAAACAAAGAAAAAAATAATGCCCCTTCTTAAATCTTATTGGCTATTAAATTTTGACAACAAAGAAAACAGCTGCCAAAAAGTAAAAAGTTACGATCTGTTTTTGTTTTATTTCGAAAATGATAAATGAATTTAGACCATTTTAGCAGTATTTTTTGACAAATTATAAATTATTTTGATAAAATATGCTAAAAATAAAATTATTTTGGAAAAATAGTTAAGATTTTTAACAAAAATTATTTGCTTTTTTCTGCAACTAAAATTGGCAAAGAAAATCACGTCGTTAGCAAAACATTTTGATTGGTGAGTAAGATTTCATTTTACATTTTCTGCTAGCGAAAATTTATATAATTATATAATAACAATTTATTTTTTAAAAAACTTTCGTTCATTTTCATAACGTGACAAATTATTAATATACTTTTTACAAACAAAACTAAAGTGAATATAATTTTAAAAGATGAATATATTTTGATGTTTGATTTTGTGAATTGCCACTTGACTTTAAAATGACCAATTAAAAGTTTCGACTTTTACTTCATTTGGCCAATAAAATAATCAGTACTTTAAAGGTTAAGAGCAAAATATGCTTTTTTTTTTCAATTGCCTGATAGTTATTAACTAAAATATCAAATGAAAATTTATAAAGATAATATGAATGTTTATGTAAATGTTGATTTTTTTTATTTACAAACATTTTTGGCATTCATTTTACAAGATTATAGAATTGTCCACCATTTAAACAACAGTTGCTGACCAAAGGACAGGGGATGTTAAAAATTCCCTGACTGCAGGCATAAACTGTTATCAATGATCATTTATTTAACTACCTACAATGGTAGATAACTTTTAAATAAAAGATGGTTGTATGAATTGGGGAAAAACTGTGTAATATTAAATGGAACATTATCAGACTTTCTGAAATTAGAAGAATAGTTGAAAAAACAATTGATTTGAAAAGTGATCTTATCGTAGGTTTTATTATAAATAAAAAAATGAAAATATGCCTTAGTGAAAATTTAGAAATATTTGATAAGGTTGTAATATTAGATATCAAAGTCATAAAAAAGAATTTTTATTTAGATCTACAGAATGTTTTTGTCCAGACCAAACAACATTTTTTTTTTTTTTAGAATAGAACAATTTAATGCTAGAATTGGAAAGCAATTGATAGATGAATGTGTTATAAGTAAATTTAGATTAGAAAGAAGATAAAGATGTGAAATTTGTGGAAAAATGAAATCTCTATGTTATAAATTGTTATTTCAATAAAAGGTCAAAACAGATGAACATGGAAGCAACTAAATAAAAATATGGTAAAGTTATTTATATTTTGAAAAAAAAAAAACACGCATTTGAAGAGTGTTAATCAAACGAATTATATATTAGAGGACAATTTGCCACATGCTGTGACCCTGTTAAAAAATTATTCAAGAGGAAGGTAAAATACTTTATTGTTCTCGCAATGCACCAACTTTAAAGTTCCCACATTATTTTTTTTTTTCTTCTTTGAAGACAATCAATCTATCTTAAGTTAATAGATTATAGAAATTGTAAAATAAAATCTATGATATAAATACACGGTTTAAATTTAACTCAACATTTTTATTTAAATGGCACAAAAAGAAGAATGGACAGATTTTCTGAATTGTAAAAAAAAAATCGATTATTTTGGGGGGGAAAATGCGTTGTTATTTTATATCAAATAATTGTATGCCTAATAATATATATGTTCAAGATACGAATTATTTTCTTGTAAAACACTAGCTTCTAATTTGTATCTAGTTAAATAAAGCCATATTGACTGAAGAGATTGTCATCAATCTTTACTGAAGCTTAACAATTTATTTCCAAAATAAATTTTAATAAAGATTAAAAATTAGTCAAGCGTTGTTAGCCTAGATGTTATCGCAGCTGCCTTGCAAGCAAATAGTTGATTGCAGACGGTTGTGGGTTCGCGTCCCGGTCGATGCTAAGACATATGAAAAAAAAAGATTAAAAAGTAAATATGTATATGAATATATACATCAAGAGTTTGTTACGCAAAAAAACAAAGATATTTTTTTAACAGGCAATAGTTTAAAAAAGATAGACTTATCCTATGGTTGCCTAAACTGAGACTCAGGATAACTAATTACTTTTTAATTTTCTCTTATAGCGCATTTTTATTTCTAAGTAATCTTTGTAAGTATTCAAAATAACATATAATTCAACACAAGATTACTTGACGGTTGAAAATAAACTAACTCTACAAGCGCATTTTAAACTTCAAATCATAAGGCAATTTGAGTTAATTTTACACTTCATGCTTACAATAAACGCCGCTCTTCTATAGAATTTGTCAGCTTTACCAGTCTTGCGTCAATAGTCAAAAAGTTAATTTACCACTTGATAAAACTGTATTCATTTATTTTCTAAACTTTCCACAGTTAATTTACTCCCAATTATTATTATTCTGATATGCATTCATATGCATACACACACACGTATACCCACACGTGAAAAAGTAAATGGAAAAAACATTCTATTAGAATTAACTCACAATTGCAATTTATGATAAAATATTTTATTATAGCAAGCAAAACTACTTAAGTATTTCAAAATTTTAAATCAAGATTAAAAATTTTATGACAACATGTTAGAAAAATAAAAATTATTCAACTTTTCGCGCGCACACACACACGTATATATATATGTTGCCTTGACAATAGTTTAAAATTGTTGATTTTTATTGATATTGGGATTGTCTAAGTGCTGATTAGTTTTTAATGATTGATTACAAACCCATTTAGCCTTGAACATTTTTACTTATTATTTGAGTAATGTTTTGGGTGCAATTTGAATGTTATAATTGCAGTTTGTAATGTTATAATTGATTATTTATTAGTTTGCATTCAGAACAGATTATATTTACCTGTTAAAAAGGTTTATTTATACTTCTTTGTATCAATAATTTCAATCTATGTGGTCAAGTTGCAATCTTTAGTGTCTATATAATTATATTGGACCATTAATAATGGTGGGATTACATTTTTATTATTAAATGGAGATTGCCTTGATAACACTTTGAAATTGTTAATTGTTATTGATATTGGAATTGTCTAAATGCTGACTGGTTTTTAATGATATAGAAAGTTTGTATAAATGAAAATTGTATGGCATTTGCCTGCCATTACCTGTGTTATGGATTTGAATCCATGCAAAAATAACTTTTTTTTTTATGTTCAATTTAGAATTTTTCTCTCTGGTTAGCTATTTTCTAACCATCTCTGCTAATCAACACCTATTAGTCAGTAAATGGATGTCTAGATATTTTCAATTAGAGAGTTAAACTCAATAATTATTTAACTATTTTAAAATAAACTGTAAAACAAAAATGGAAAATTATTGAAATCATTATTATTTATCAATTAGTAGATCTATGGTTAAAGCCTTCTACTTCAAGTTATTCTCTAGTAGATTATTGAAAAAAACTTTAAAATTGCAAAGGACCCCTTTACCTTCTTTACCTTGCATAAAAAATATACGGTACAAATTTAGTCATAGTAATAAATAATCATTTTAGAATAAAATTAAACTTGATCAATTTTTATTTACTATTTAGAATCAAACACAATTCAACATTTCCTTATTGTGTTTAGGTTGGAAATCAGATATTTTTTACAATGCATTATATATTCTTTTATCTTAATATATAAAAAAAAAAAATTATTTTTGAATTTTATCATTCTAAATCAAAATTATTACAAACTCTCAAAAATACATTTAAGTCTTCTCAAATAAAAGTTTTTTATGTAATTTGTTGACAACCTTATAATACCTTTATATAATAAAAATTAATTCTCCTAATCCCTTTACGTTTTTGGATGTAACAATAAGTATGAGTTTAAACCAGTTCATTCCTATATTTTTTAGTTGCTAGCAATAATATTCAAGTTTCTAAGGGCAGAAAAATAAAAGCTCTAAGATTTTTTTTTTTTTTTAATTTTTGTTTGTTTGTCTTTGTTTAGTTAGAAATTCATCCATTCAACTTATGAAATGAGTGAACAAAAATAGTGTTAAAGAAATTTATCATTTTTATCATCTGATGAAAATCAAAAAATAAAGTATAAGAAACATATATATATTAAAATTAAACTTTGAGCAGTACGCAGTTTTAAAGACAAAACTATATTTAAGATAATCTACTATAACTGAATCTTTCCTGAGTTGGTATATTCTGAAGATAAAGTAAAAATCTTGAAAAAAAAAAATGAAGTTGTTGATGTTTGTCAGACTAAATATATAACTGATAAAAAAAAAAAAAAAGGATACAAACTGTGTAGTTTAATAAAAAGAAATATAAGAATCTACGGACATTTATGCCTGCTTTTAGTCGAAAAAACTTATAGAGATGTTTGAAAAACGTTATTATCTTAAATAAAGTCACGGTTTAGGAGTGAAGCAACAGCAATATATAATTTGATGACTATTTAATAACATTTGTGTGATAAATTTAAACATATATTTTTACTCAAATGAAAAAATAATTTATATTTCAGTTTCTCTAAGACTGCATTAAGTAAAATTTATAAAATACAAAGTAAAACCAATTCAGTACAAATATCATGTGATAAAAATATTTACAGATTTAAAGAGTTTAAATCGTTAGGCATTTAATTAAATTTTTTTTAACAATATATTTACAAATATTTTAACTGGGTTTCAAATTAAATATTTTATTTTCGGGAAACAAAAACAAAGAATAAAAGTAAATTCGAAAAATAAAGTACAATTATTATTATTATTATTATTATTATTATTATTATTATTATTATTATTATTATTATTATTATTATTATTATTATTATTATTATTATTATTATTATTATTATTATTATTATTATTATTATTATTATTATTATTATTATTATTATTATTATTATTATTATTATTATTATTATTATTATTATTATTATTATTATTATTATTATTATTATTATTATTATTATTATTATTATTATTCTTCTTCTTCTTCTTCTTCTTCTTCTTCTTCTTCTTCTTCTTCTTCTTCTTCTTCTTCTTCTTCTTCTTCTTCTTCTTCTTCTTCTTCTTCTTCTTCTTCTTCTTCTTCTTCTTCTTCTTCTTCTTCTTCTTCTTCTTCTTCTTCTTCTTCTTCTTCTTCTTCTTCTTCTTCTTCTTCTTCTTCTTCTTCTTCTTCTTCTTCTTCTTCTTCTTCTTCTTCTTCTTCTTCTTCTTCTTCTTCTTCTTCTTCTTCTTCTTCTTCTTCTTCTTCTTCTTCTTCTTCTTCTTCTTCTTCTTCTTCTTCTTCTTCTTCTTCTTCTTCTTCTTCTTCTTCTTCTTCTTCTTCTTCTTCTTCTTCTTCTTCTTCTTCTTCTTCTTCTTCTTCTTCTTCTTCTTCTTCTTCTTCTTCTTCTTCTTCTTCTTCTTCTTCTTCTTCTTCTTCTTCTTCTTCTTCTTCTTCTTCTTCTTCTTCTTCTTCTTCTTCTTCTCTTCTTCTTCTTCTTCTTCTTCTTCTTCTTCTTCTTCTTCTTCTTCTTCTTCTTCTTCTTCTTCTTCTTCTTCTTCTTCTCCTCCTCCTCCTCCTTCTTCTTCACCTTCTCCATCTCCTTCTTCTTTTTCTTCTTCTTCTTCTTCTTCTCCTTCTTCTCCTTCTTCTTCTTCTTCTTCTTCTTTTTCTTCATCTTCTTCTTCTTCTTCTTCTTCTTCTTATTATTATTATTATTATTATTATTATTATTATTATTATTATTATTATTATTATTATTATTATTATTATTATTATTATTATTAAGTTTCAACAATAGTAAACTTTATTGATCCTTTTAGTTACATAGTATTATAATGCCATAGCAAGATACATGTTGAATGTTATTACACCTGGATATTTAGTTCAAGTATATTCAGATGATTTTTTCTTGAATCCATGTAGGTGCTGATAAACACCGGGACATATTTAGACATGACCCTAGACTGATATTCTCATTGTTATTGTGGATATGTTCTTTTAAGATCTATATTAGTAATGTTAACCTGGTGCATTGAGTGTAGAGCCACTGATGTGTAGATGGTTATTATTTGATAATAGTTAATCATAGATAACTTAAAGATAGTATGTTAGGTATATTTTTACAGGTTGAATAAATATTTGTGATTCATCCAATCTATGATAAGTTAAAGTAATGTATTAAGGAAGTTATTAAAACAAGAGTGCAATCAGTTCATTCTAATATACACAAGATTTGTTGCTGCTTTTTAATGCTTTATTAAAGTAATAATTTTCAACAATATAAATAATGGGACATTAAAAAATCCATAAACAATGGAATCAGATCTGAGTGTCATTCATACTTATTTGATCCTATGGAAAATTTGTAATTGCAATTACTAGATGTGTTAAGTATGTTGATTCTGTAAATAGAATAATTTCCATAACAAGGTATTATATTATGGAGCTTATTATTTTATTATGATTTTTTTATATATTTATTAACACATATAATTCTCGCTTATGATATTATTTTGAGGTATCTTAGTAGGTACCAGATTTTAGATGTGGAGATTTAGTATTGTATTTTGTTTCAATAGTGAAAACATAGTTTTGTTATATGTACCATCTGTAAATAAATGTAAATATTAGTTTAAATAAATGTTAGTGTCATCTTTGTAGTATGTGAATCATTGCTTTTGCATTCATGATTATTCCAAATCACCAATCACCAATTCAGTTAATTTCTAGCCATTACAATTTAAGGAATTGTTATTGATTACATATTTCAATTTCATTGTCAATTCATCACTGCAATCATAAATGCTGTTTATCACATACTCTTTGGTATTTGAGAAATAGGATTATTTAATTTATATAATGAGTAATTAATAGAAGCCATTATTATTTTCCAGCAATAATCAAATACCTGTTTTATGGTTTGAGCACCGTGGTTTGTGCATAATTCAATCAGTAGAAAGTATAATATAATAGTTGTGAAATCATTTAATGAGGTAGTAATGTGGTATTGTTCATTATGTAAATTATTTTAATATTGCAATCAGATAAAAGATCTAATCCAGACTATTAGTTATAGGGTCTCATAGTTATGCTGGTGCCTTAGCACATTGAGTGGCCATAAAATGAACCCTTTTGCCTAATTTAAGTGTTCTTTAATTAGGACATGTGAAAATTAGAACTCTGAGATAAAAATGTTAAGATATTTTCTGATTTAAGTGTATCACAGAAGTGGTGGGGCAAGTAAGGCCAGAAGGCAACAGTTCTTTGGTGTGCAACAATTTTGCTGATGACCAATAGTTGGAGAACAGTTGGTTACAATATATTAGTAAGAAAATCAAGTCATACATCACATGACTTAAATTATTAAGCTTGTTCTACAACAGTAATATATAATGAGTAATATATTGTAATGGTACAGAAAATATGGAGTGCACCTGGGTGATGTCACTCATTATCATTACCACAAGTCAACTGGATTTTAATTATAAAATATGAAATTTAATATAAAAAATACACGAGACATTATCATCACAACTAACTATATTAACTGTAAGTATGTTAACTATAATATCACCAGCAATGGGTCTACTATAGACTAAACTAATTATTTAGCCCTTGCCAACTTGGGATAGATTATTTAAACATTAATTTGGATGCATAAAGTTAAGTGCTAATCCATCAGAATATATAACAATAAAAACAATAAAAAACATGCTGATCAACATCAATTCTCTGGTCACTTAGTACCACTAATGCACTGGCCAACTGTAAATTTAATTTCTAAATAAACACCAAACTAAGTAAAATGTAGTACATGAATTTTAAAGGATATCCCTTTGCATCAATCCAGGATCATCATCATCAACTGGATTCCATAAACACTAATATGATTCCCTTTTCTATAATATACAATTACACATGAATGTAGCTCAGAGAACACAAGGTCTATAACTGTTACTGTGAACACGTGATGATGCAGTATATAGCATTCTAAAATTATTTAGGATTGAATAAATCATGGGAATAATTTTAAAAATGAAATATTAATTTATTAATAACAATAAAAATGAAATTAGGCTCTTCAGAATATGGTTATACACATATAAATTAAAAACTTCTGATTTTTTTTAAAAAAGCTATCACATTGTGATTTATATATATATGTTCCAATAGGGTTATATAAAAGATATATATATATATATATATATATATATATATCAGTGCACAGACATGTGGCATATTATAAAATGAACATATTTGAATAGTCATATAATAATAATGATTTATTTTAATATAGATGTGTCTTCCTGACATGCATTGGTATATGTACACAAATGTCCAGTATAATTTAGGAACATATTTAAATTGTCATATAATAATGAAAAAGAAGTTATCCCATTTTAATGGTTAAAAATACCTCATAATGGGTTTACATATATATATCAGCACACAGAAATGTGGTATAATAATTTAATAATATATTGGAATTTTCATAAGCCTATAAATAAAAATCATTTTATAATACATAATGATTGATTTAACTAACATGTGTGTGTGCATAAAGTTTGTGTGCAGATTGATATTTATTTTATATATTTTAGTTTGTCAAAATAGTAAAATTATTAAAAATATATTTTTCACAAATAATTTTTTGTTGAAAGTATACATAAAATTCATATATAAATGCATATATATATATATATATATAAGAATCATTATTAAATTCTTTGATGGCTCTTCATAAAGGTTTTTTTTTTTTTTTTTTTAAAAGTAATATCACACCTTTGACTGTTTACCATTGATTAATTACATACATTTTTGGATTAAGTCAAATAATTTTACTTTTGGGAAATATATGTATTCAAGAACGAGTGCATGTGCAGCACAACTGTTCCCAAAAGCTATTAATACAAAATAGCTAATGAGACAACAATGTCATAAACAGGAAGGACACATGCTTTGCTTTATCAAAAAAAATGGAATTAGAATATTTGCATATTAAATGTATTAGTAAGCTATGATTATGAAGGCAAAATCCTTTGAAAGCACTCAGCTAGTTTATTATTTTTAGTTAGCTATTTTGTATTAATAGCTTTTGGGAACAATTGTGCCACACATGCACTCATGCTTGAATACATTTTTGGAGAAAATACTCCAGCACAATCCTTTGTTTTTCAATCTAGAAATGCTTTTGGAGTTTATTTTTTCTTTTATAAAATATAAAATCATCTATGAATTAAATCTTTATTTTAGACATTTAACACAAGTAAAAATTATTTATTCATTTTACTTTTAAATTCTAGATTTGAAATGTCATTTTTACTTGAGCCTGTTAAAAGCTCTAAACAAGCTTATTTTATTTTATTTTTTATGATAAATGCTACAAGAGAAAATACCTGAAGCCTTTATCTATGATGGTCCCCATCCCCAGAGCAGTTTCGAGCTATGGCTTTCATCAGTGAGAAGATAGGACATTAGATTCAAAATATTAACTCAAGCCAAGTATTTATCTAATTCTTAAATATTAAAAAAAAGATCCAAATCTTCAGACACCTACATGTCTTCAAACTCAGCTCTTTAACAAAAGAAACTATATGAGCCTGAACTTAATTCAGTGATCCGATATATTAGTAGGTTTAGCATTTTAATATAGCCAAAGCCTTAATAGCAAAATTATAATATTAGTAAAAATCACTCAAATTTCACCTGACCTATATAGCTTGTATTACCAATATGTAATATATAAAGAGCCTGGTAATAGCTCTAAACAAGCTTATTTATTTTATTTTTTATGATAAATGTTACAAGAGAAAATACCTGAAGCGTTTTTTCTATGATGGTCCCCATCCCCAGACTGGTTTTGAGCTATGGCTGTTATCGGTGAGGAGCTAGGACATTAGATTCAAAATATTAACTCAAGCCAAGCATTTGTTTATTTATTTAAGAATTAGATAAATGCTTGGCTTTAGTTAATATTTTGAATCTAATGTCCTAGCTTCTCACTGATGAGAGCCATAGCTAGAAACAAGTCTGGAGATGGGGACCATCATAGATAAAGGCTTCAGGTATTTTCTCTTGTAGCATTTATCATAAAAAATAAAATAAATAAGCTTGTTTAGAGCTATTAGCAGGCTCTTTATATATTACTTATTGGTAATACAAGCTATATAGGTCATGTGATATATGAATGATTTTTACAAATATATATTTATATGAAAAACAAAAAACACAAGTTAAAAACTTGCATATGCTTGTATTTATGACAATAGATGGCGTTATACCAAAAACACCTTCAAGAGTTTGTTTACATAAACGTCAGAGCGAGTATTTCACTATCTCTAACTTAATTTCCACCTTCAGATCATGATTTCAAGCTATTTAATATCGTCAGTGAAGGACAGGATTAAGAAACTAGATCTAAAACACAAACTCTGAGCGTTTAAGAAACAGTTTCTATTCAGCTTGCAAGCGTGAATCTTTTAGACACGTAATGTCTTCAAACTCAGCATAGCATGCCAGATAGCTATATGGGACTGATATCAGTTCAGAATCACCACACTACTATGTGTGTGGGTGTGTATGGGTGCGTGGAATTAGTCTGTAACGTTAATTTAAAATTTATATCTCGACTAGGTATGATTTTACAATCAGTACTCGAAATGAAAAATATCAAGGCTGTGAATGCAATAAATTAGATTAAATAGTACTAATATATATGTGTGTTGCGTTGACCTAAATTAATCTCAAGGCAGTTAATAAGGGTAAATTAATTTCAATCAAAGAAATAGTAAGAAGTTAATCAATTAAGGAAGCATAGAAGATATATGACAATATCCTTTCATTCACTAGAAGACATTAATAAATAAAGACAAAAATGAAGAAATAGATAGACTTAATTAATCCTCAATATATACAAATGTATTAACTGCTAACAATTTTCAAATGCCTTAACTAAGGGAAAGGATATGCATCTAAACACATATACTTTGAAGAAATTTAAATAGCTGAATAAAATGAAAAAACAGAAGCATTAAGTCATTTATTACAAATACAAATATTTGGTAGCTTGAATGTAGATGAAATTAATGCGCAAGTACGGAAACGCCAGGGAGCTCTACTTAAACTAACCCTCTGAAAACTTTGACAGCATATCATTCACTGACAGATAATATACATACAGCTCACTGTAGTTTTTCAGTATTTCTGGCTTAATTAAATCAACCATTGCAAGCTGCACAAAAAAATTTAAATTAAAAAAAATATCAATGATATTGAGAGCAGGGAAGTGAATAAATCTTATGATCACTCATGACATCAAGCTGTAGAAATATTAAATGAACACCATTCTTTATACTTACACAATCCGTTTTTCACAGAGGCCAAACTCTCCATACAGTAGTGCCACTCAGTGCAAGGCGAATTAATCAATCGATACACGAATGTCTGTGCATACAATTCCTATCTAGTGACATCTCATCCAACATCCCCAGATTAGTTTCTAGATTGTGACTTTCATCAGTGAGGAGCCTTGACGGTGGACAGAATCCCCTATCTAGTGCATACTAATCCAATATCCCCAAACTAGGCTCCTCACTGATGAAATCCACAAGCTAGAAAACAGCCAGGGTTTATTGGATAAGTAGGCATTAAATAAAGATTATATGTACAAACCGTTCCTGCATCCATTTATTACAAGAGCATGCACTGAGTGGTGTGACTCTAGAAAGAGTTTTGCCACTGTGTAGATATTGTTGGTCAATCTAAACTGTGTATCTTAAATATATAGAATTAAAAAAATTGGAATACTATGCTAATAGTAATATATAGTAACAATTTCACCAGAATATTTTACAAAATATATTAAAAGCTTTTAATTTCTTATTTAGCTTCACTTACTGAGGATTTTTAATCAAATTTAATTAATTCCGAACTCAGAATATAATAATAATAATAAAAATAAATTTGGTTTTTATAAAGCAAACAGGATCTGCCTGAAACGATACGAAAATCTATTATATAATATCCTCTTAGCATATGTTGATCATTCATTTCTTATGCCTGATCAAATGAAGGTATGATTTTATAATAGTGGACTATATAATATCAAATTCAA